>CM074521.1:21235322-21835322 GCA_037379345.1 Perna viridis | reverse complement strand
ATATGCTTTTATATTTGATCACGTTCAGGTACTGCAATATGTAATTCTATAATTTTACTCGGTACAAACGAGAAGAATTTTATTATAAAATTATGCATTTCGCTTTTTAGTGCAGTTATACACAAGTGTCAGCTTCCCCTGCTAATGTAGGAATTAATACTACCACAAAAACGTATGTAATTGAGGTTGTCAAATATATACACCTGGTTTTCGGGAAAAAGACAGGTTTTCGGTAATTCGGGGTTCCATATCACATGGCGCATCTTTTGTTTCGTGGTTGATTTCACATGCCCGTCGAAAACACATGCAAGACCATTCAACAAAACAAAAAATAGTACATTCGTAGATTATGAATCTGGAAACTTACTTGCTAAGCATATGGTGTTTATTTACTCAGTTGTTAAGTATATGTAAGAGCTATTGGCGACTATTCTGATTTCAAATCGCCATCGTTGCCTTAGAGACAGGATTTTTTACCAAGGTTATAAAAATAGTCTTATACGTTGCGTAAATAGTTATATTTCCTACATTTATATCTTATTGAAAAATACTCAAAATTATACTAAAAACAGATTAAAGATGATGGATTTTCAAAATGGCTACAATATGATATTTTTGTATTTTTTTCTTGTATAGATTATTGTGTCTTGAACTTGACGCGATTTATCCAAAAAGTCCAAGACATACTGTGAAGGTGGGGCTTAGAATTATATAAATTGTTATTGTATTTAGTTCTTTTCATTTTCACCTATTTATTGGTCAAATCTTCTGTACTGATTGACTACTGATTTTATCGATTTTGACTTCTTGTAATTTCATGCTGACCATTTGTGCTGAGATATACCGGAAAAATAATTCGTAATTGAAGCAGGATGTTTAACGCTCTATAAAACCTGAATTAATCTATTTTTCATTATGAAATGTCTGTACCAAGTCAGGACTGTGGCGGTGGTTTAATTTTTCCGGTTTTTTTTACCGTTTTCTTTAACTAAATCTTCTGACACATGCCTAGATTTGATCAGTTTGTTTATATTGTTATTACCCGTCATTCAATTATTTTACAGTGTCATTCAGTGAAAGCGAAGAAACCATATCATAGGAAGACACGGTAATTAAAGGTAACAGAACGTTCGGTCCTTACATCCGTAGGTCAAATCAGTAATTTGGCATACTTGTATTAAACGTAGCGTTCCAACACATAGGAAATATTCAACCATTGCATACATCTACGAAATATCTTCTAAGTATTTATCTTCAAACACAGGAGTTGTGAAGATCTATATTATCAGAAAATAAGTATAACTCTGCATTAAATGTAGTCGTTTAAATGGTTATTGGATTTAAAGTAGAAAGGTACATTTAAACAAAGTACTAGTCTATTGATAGATATTAGACACAGGTGCCTTGGTAGCACTTGCGACCCAGTCAGATCATATTCCATGTATTTTTGTCTTGTACAGGTCACATCCTTAGACTGACTTATATGTAGCCTATTGACCTTCATATAGTTGTGAGCTTTGCAGTAATTACTCACAGGTCGGTATAGGAGATAATGAAACCTTATTAAGCGTCTCGATGGACAGTTTCAAGCTTCTTCTAATACCAATTATATTATTTCTTCTGAATGGTCTTACACCTCAAAAGCCAGTTAAGTAGAAAATCAATTTCGTGTTATTACGATTAACAAGAGAATTTCATTACTGCTGCATATACATAAAGGTTCTTCAAGCCTTTCCTTATCAGCAAGTCAACTATAGAAATTTACCGCGAAATTTTCCTGCAATAGTCTAAAATAGAGTTAATAACATTTTATGTTATATCATTGATTACGACACGTGTCTGATGCTTGTACTTTGAATGTGTTACCTAAAATTGAGTTCCGATCAATTGTACCTATTTTGTGGCAGATACATGTATTGTAATTGGAATTTTAATTCAAAATGAGTAAAGATGTTTCTTTCAATTTTGTTAAGAAAGTAGGATATGCTTAACTTTCCAAAGCAAATGATGTCTCTTATGATTTACGTGTGGGGGATGCATATTGCTAGTGCTTCAGTTCAGTTTTTATACGCAATTCAGTTTTATTTCAGTTCGCTACATTGTGTATGTAGGTCATCTATGTTTCCTGTATTCGATTGTAGGCTATCTATCGAATTTTGATTTAGATGTATCTGATTTGCCCTATCATAGATGCCTCGATATTATTTGATGATCTTTTGTTTGTATATTGTATAATATCATATTCAATTAGAGAGTAATCAATGGAATCAAGATTCTAGCGGAAATCAAAAGAAAGTAGTCCAGGGACAAAGACCAAACATGGAAAACAGACAAACTCAACAAAGAACATTAAGTAAATAAAATAATACATACAAAGTAACAAAGCAAATGAGCGACTCGGACTCCACTAAAAGCTTGGAGCATGGACCAGGTGCATCGGCAGGACAAGCTTTTCTATAAACACCCGCCGAATTGCTCATAAAAAACTCAAGCCGGGTTAGACGAAAGAGGTAGGAAAACTATGACAGGATGAACAAATTAGTTTTCGTGGTGCAGATGGATACATCAGATTATCGATTACAAATGAACCAAGACACATGTGATCAAACTGAAAGGGTGTGACATACATTTTATCCATACATACTTTACCATATGATATAAACGGTACACGTGATCAGTCTAATATCCAAACATGGGACTTAGACATCTAATAAACTGAATTGTTTTGTATACAGTTTACCTGTATATTTCATAACAGAAAATGTATCAAGCAGTTAAATATAATTTTATCACTTTTATCTATTTTTCCGACAAACTCAATAATGCATAAAAATGTTCATAAGTAGACAGAGTACATTTCCCCTCCTCGATTCATCCCAAAGAAACATAGTGTATTAAATTTGCTTTTCTTGTTTTTCATACAGAGACTGTGTAGTTTAAGTAATCAAATCTTTGGTTCCAATATAATAACAATAAAAAGTGGTTGATGTTGTCATAAAATTGCTTTTAAGGTTACAAGGGAAAGAATTTGAGACTAATTGCATCTGTAAAGTGGACTTTGTATAAGTGAATAATCTTGACATGATGTACTTCTTCTGAGTTTGCCTCGTGTATATCACGTTTATTTCCGTGCTGATGCAATTCATTTATCATAACCAATGTGATTAATAGGGCTTGTTTTGTGCTTTCATGTTTTATTCACTGATATCAATATATACATTCTTATGAATACGATCCATAATTAAAAAAACATAGAATATCGCTAAGCACTAGAAGGTAGAATACAGTCATTTTAAATAAGCAACATTTAATACAAGGAAAAGGGTTGACCACATCTTAAATGTCGAAATTTAAACATGAATAACGAAAATATAAAACAATGAAGCAAGTTATATATCATTATTTTTTTTTATCTACAAGACTTCGTCATGAGAAATAAGAATAACATATTAATTCACAAAGTTGCAGAGCTAAATAGATTGAATAACTAGAGATGACAAGGTCTCACACAGGAAAAGTTTTGGTTATTTAATATATGACGCGGCAATTAATCTTGAAAGATATTACCTAACATTGAACATTGACATATAATTGGATTTGAAATGACATGTCAAATTTGAAATCAAATTTTGAAATCAACCTACTATAAGACTTCTATTGATATAAATGTTATACCATTTTGTTATGATCTGTTGTTTAATACCTTTGTTCATCAGTTGTACTACTATTGGGTGTTAACAGTCTGTTCTTAATATGTATCTAAAATGCACATTTTGTGCATGGACCTTCCTACAATCTACAGTAGCAAGTGTTATAGACAGTTCTCTAGAAATAACACTTTGCGTTAGGCCAATGAGTCCCAAACTTCTTGTTTCGTTTCTTAGCAGGGTTAACTAATTGACCATTTCTTTCTTATTTATATAAGAGTCAATTAAAATTATCATAAGTAAAAACTTATATTTAAATGTATACAATCAAAATCACATTAAGTGCATTAAAAATAGCAAATTTAGGCTACACCAACATCTATCTTTATCGTAAAAAAGACTACACCTGATTAACAACGCCAGGAGATAGATTAAATCCGGACGACATGTTTGACGCTTAGCCAGGTGTCATGATCATCAGAACGAGATACATTCACGATCGAGTTTAAAAACAACAAGCGGACACCTTTAAGGTATTCACTTTATAATCACTCTCGGCCACATTTTATCATAACAGGATGTTTGATCACTCTTCGATGTACAACATAAAACTTGTGCATCCAAAGAAATATTATTCTCCGTTTAGTTGGTATCTGAAATGCTAAACAGTTCATCAAAGTTCCCAATTGTAGCACGTAATGGGTCAATCTAATTAAAGTTAGACTTATTTCTTGTTCGTTTCAGTCAATGCTTGTAGGGTCAAAGAACACAGCATTCTACTTTTTGTCTTGTGACCTTTCTAATCATCCAATCAGATTTCATCTTCATGATTTTGAAAGCATTTTTCAATGGAAAAAAATGAGTATTATGAAAAGGTAATATAAACAGATACTAGAATGGTGTGTTGTTAGATCCTACATGTAGTGACTGAATGGAGTAATTGATAGATGTAATTTTAATTAGATGTAGATTTGTGATGAGTGTAACACTATAAGTCATGTACGTTATGTCTCCTCATTGTAGAAACACCATGTATATATTTGTGGGCGATGTGTATGTACATGTACCAGACTAGTATTTGAGTAAATGGCTTTCGTATCATTGTCCTTTTGAATTTCCTGTAATCACGTGACTAGTCATTTCATTTTATTCAAAACAAAGAAATTTACTAATTTATTAATTGGCATTTGATTAAAATAAATTCAATTATTTATTTCTTGTCGACTGACATATCAGTATCATTTTATAAGAACATATAGATCACAAGTTTCATGTTTTTTTTTCGTACTTTGTTCGTAAAAATGTTAAAAGCCGTTTAAGAGTGGATTAACTTAATAAGTTTTTAGAAAGATTGCCTGAATAAGTTCTCGTCTCGAAACTCATTACACTTTCAGAGAGTTCTTTTGGATAAGAGTCAATGATATCTGTACTTTGTACGTTATTTCACCTGTGTTTTACCTGAGTGAAATTCGATATCGAATTATTTTCTCTGCTATGTAAATCTTGTAGAGGTTGCTCAAACATTTCAAACAATGTATTCTCCAAATAGGAAACACTTGAAATCATTTTGAAATGATGTTTGCTTCATCATTAAAAAGAACTTATTTTCCAGCAAATCCCCCAAAATTGGAATTGATAGGAAGTTACCTCCGTATTTAAATTTTTATACCGTACTGGTTAGCACCAACGAAAATTGCTGTTCATTGGTCGTAAAATTATTGTTCATGGTTTTGTCTTATTGATTGGTAGATTCAGTGTCATCGGGGTATGCTGCCACAACATTCCCCATTAGAAAAAATACTTCTTAGACTACATTAAAACCATTTCTTTTGGCTAAATTATGCCTCTCAAACACTTCCATTTGACTTACGTAGACGTAAATCGGGAAATAATATCTTACAGTACATGACAATCTGTTAATGAATGATGTAAACACCAATGTAATAACAAGCTTTATGTTTTAACCAATAAAAAGACCAATAGAATCTGTTTTTGTTTGTAGACAATGTTTGAAAACATTTCCCAAAAACTTATAAACTGTGTTAGATTTTGACCCGGGCCAATTTACGTCATTTTTTTAATTTTAATTAAAATTATTAATTACGTATAAACAAAAACTTAATCATGTTTAATACTCTTTTCGAACTCATATAAATGAGCGCTCCTACTTGACTCCCTAAGCCATTTCAGTTTTCGAGTAACAATATAACTCAAAGGCATAATGCATTATAAACTTTACACGATGTGGCGTCTTAATTTCAGATATGTCTGCAAATGTGATTATAATACCGTATATTGTCTGTCTCGATGAGTGGCGCTCCTTAAAGATTATACTGCAAATAAGAAAAATTCGAAAACAATTCTATTTAAGACCAGTTTCCTGAACAACCATTAACTTAAGATATCAATTATTTAAGACCACTTTATTCCTGTCTTAATCCAAGTTGTAGTTACAAAATGCATTGTATACTTGTACTTAAGCAAACGTCGATATACACTGATGACGAAGTAAACATTTTATACAATAATACAATCTTGATGCTCCAATAATAAATGTATTATCTAGCTACCGTGGTGATAAATGATCTGTTATCATTCCATTGTATGTGTAAATACATGGATGCGAAATGCATTTTCTTTGTTTGGTTGATTGATTGTTTGTTATTATTTCGATTGTTGCTCTCCTTCGACAGTTAATTGTACGTTTTTGTACGTATCAGGAAAAAAAGGGAAAAATCAGGAACATGCATGTCAAAACCTTACCACTCTGGAAATATAATATATAGGATGCTTTCTCTGTTTGAAAAAAGCTATCATTTAATCACTGCATTATTTGTTTTGCTCAGCAATTTTTCAATAGAATGTTAAAAAATGAGGTTTTTGACATATTTTATAGTGCATTACAATGAAATCATAACTCAGTTATAACCAAAATGATATGACAATTTTTTTCCTTGATTCTAATGGCGAAAACAGACAAATTAAACTTTCAGAAATAGTAGGTGTCTTCATACTATGTGTCACCTTCTGCATGATTCCAACAGGGACTGACATGTATACATAAGCTCCGGAAGTTTGATTTGAAGACATTAGACATTTCTGCAGTATTCAAATTTTGTTGAAAACATTAATCCAGTGCAATCGAATTGCAAGGCAAATTTTACAACATAAACTGATTTCTGTGTTTTTTCTTTGACTATTAATTCATACCTACGCTTTATAAATGTAGTATGTTCAATTGTTTTGCATGGTTTTTCTTGTAAAATCGTTTTGCAATGAAAGGGTAGACAAATATATATGTAAGAGTAATCAAGGGAACCAAGGTTATAGCGGTAGTCAAAAGAATGTAATCCAGGGACAGATGTGGAAAACAGATATACACAACAAAGAACATAAAGTAACTAAAATCATACATACAAAGTAACATAAGCAAATGCGCAACTCGGACTCCACTAAATACTGGGAGCATGGACCAAGTGCAACGGTAGGGTAAGCGTCCTCTGCTTTTCTAGAAACACCCAACGAGTTGCTCATAAAAAGTCAAGTCCGGGGTAGACAAACGAGGAAAGGAAAACGATGACCCGTTGAAAAAATCAGTTTTCATGGTGCTGATAAATACACCATAACGATCCACGAGTTCATGATGACGACCATAAAACGTCTTTAATGATGACTTCAACTTTGTAGCAACATAACCCTGTTCCAGAAGCCTATTTGTTAGAGTTCTAGCGCGATACAAAAAGTCTGCGTAGTTTCGGCAAGCTCTGGCATAACGTATGAGTTGTGATATGAACACTCCATACGCAGGAGCCGAAGGGATGTTGCCACAGATGAAAGGAAAGTTGACAATTCTGAATGAAAAGTCATCACGTTTGTCGTAAAGTTTGGTCAATAGTTTTCCTTTACCATCGATTTCGAAGTGTAGGTCAAGATATGAAGCCGACTTCACAGTGTCTGTAGTATCCTTTATCTCAAGTTTTTTTGGGTAAATGCGATGTATCAAATCCCCGAAATTAGGATTGTTTGAAAATAATACTTCATCTATATAGCGGAAACTGAGATTGAAGGATCTAGCCAAACGATATTCTTTCTTTCTGATCAGACCAGCTAGAGTAATAGTAATGGTATGGCACTTGTTGACGAAGCAACACTTGAAACCATCAACTTTGTTTTATTACAAACTGTAAAATAAACAAAAATAAAATAAAATACAAATGAATAAAATATGAGCAATTTTGATTAAGTTGACATAGGTTCTACACCAACATCCTTAGTATAGGGAGCAAATTTTGTCAGTGTCAGGATATCCTCAGTTCTCAGTTTTCACTGGATATTGAGTAGGGTATTTTGTACTGAACAAAATGAGAAGTAGAATTTAATCAGCAGAATGATATAATATATTAAAATATCCAATGTTAAGTGCAATATCTTGATAACTAATGATTAAATGACTAAAAAAACCTGAAATGAAGACAATCCACGATAGGCACTTCTTAAAAAAAGGATGTTGGATCGGATAGAATACCAAGTTAGAAGAACCTTGTCCACAAGGATCCAGTGACTTGCTTTTTCAGCATTTTACATCACGTATTTTTTTCT
Organism: Perna viridis; assembly: GCA_037379345.1. Classification (NCBI taxonomy): domain Eukaryota; kingdom Metazoa; phylum Mollusca; class Bivalvia; order Mytilida; family Mytilidae; genus Perna; species Perna viridis. Next base: position 21,827,076 of record CM074521.1, on the reverse strand, counting down.
TTGTTTTTATGATCTTGTATTTGATATTTTTGCAATTATCATTTTAGTCTAGTATTAAATATTTTACTTAATTGGATAATACCCTGCATAGAAATCTAATATACAGTAATCTGTAAAAATTATATCATTAATATTGGTAAATCGATGAGATTGTTTGACAACCCTGGAGAAAAAGATCGTTTGAAGCATCGAAAGCATGAAATAATGGCATGAGTTATGTTACTCCCTATGGTGGATGGTAGAATTACTAATTGTCTACAATATTATGAAATCGATTGTAATTAATAAGCCAGATCTGTATAATGAATCAACAAAATGATGTTAGGATTTCACTCGTTATAGACACTGGTTCAAACCGTAGTAAGATGCTGATGTGGAGGTCCTGAATACCAAACTAACTTTGTCAAGTTATCATCTTGTTAACAATTACAATTACTCGTGTCATTTAGAGTAACTCAGATGATAATAATAAAGTAAATTCTTTGAAGTTGGTCATGGTCAGACATAAAGTATTGAAAATGTTTTTTTTTTTCATATATAAGCAAAGACACGGTGAAGGAAATTGTTCAGATGGAAATTATTATTTGATGAATAAGCAACAGTCACAGCCTTATAATTGATTCCAACGGCACGGATAACCATTGTCTAGCATCAACACTGGATCTGTTTCAATCGGTGATAAACCTCTAACTAAAGACTGCTCAAGCGTTGAATCTTTGTCAATAGCTGGATTGTTTCTGAAATTGCAAAATTGTTTTGTTGTATTTATTGAACCTGGTTCCGTTGATAAGGTTTAAACGATCGAATTTCCTATTTAAAAGGAAAAACGGATATATTTTCATGTATCCATAACTGTGCATCAATCAATAACTAAAACTTCAAAGGAAATGGGGAAGAATCGTATGGCTTATCTACAAACGATGTGTTAAGGTAAACATGCTAAGCAATACTAAATTCATAATGTTGTGAATTATTTACCTTATTATTGCTGCTGTTTTTAAATGAGTTATACAAAATAAAGTGCAATTATTAAAATGTTTACGCCATGGATTTAAGAGATTAATTTTCTAAAATGTTGGGAGTGCTATGAGATATTGTTAAATGGTAATTTGCTAATTCAAAATCTTATAAGAGAAAAAAACATATATTTTTCAGAAGATGGACTTGGCGAGAATGCAAATTTCTTTTCTATTTCGATGTGTATTATAATACGAACCAAAGCGTGAGGTTATAAATTCATCTCATCAATTATGGGACATTTAGAAATTGAAGTAGATATCGAGAAAGAGAGAAGGTACGAACACTTAGTACATGAACACAAACAGCTACTTTATGAGATAAAACTTGGGATTATTTTGACTATAGGTGGTGTTATAATACTAGTGTGTATCTCATACATTCTGTGTCAGTGTATCAAAAAGCGACCTCATTTACCTAGACGCCAAAACAACGACAAAGAAAAACTCATAGGGTCAAAAGAAGCGTCAGAACATTTGATACACGTGCATTGGTCGGGAAAAGGAAAGGAATATTTTGTGTGAAGATTTTCATACTTAATCAAGACTTTCGCCTTGTGTTATTTTATTTTAATTTTTTGATGAGGCATGGTACACGATATAGTGTTGTTTGTTGATTAACATCAAAAGCAGAGCTCAAATGCGGATATGTTAAGTATATGCTTGACGAAAACTAAAAGGTGTGCCGCTGCATATAATGTATTTATTTGTACCTTTGCTAATATCTAATTACGTATGTTAAATGTAACAATGAAAGGTTGTTAGAACATGACAACACATGACATAGTGTAATTATCAAAATGAACCCGTTTTGAGCAATTTTACTCATTCGAGGAACAGCGAGAATGTTACTTATAAAAGGTACGTAATTGATGAAAATCATTGATATCATTTCCAACTCCAACATTCTGACTTGCTAGTAACATTTGATGCCTTTGTACAATCAAATTTAATTATGCAATTTTTTTACTATATTTATCTTCCTTTAGATTCTATTGATATTTGTATGACTGTGTAAAGTAAATTTTACACTTCCTAAAACTCTGATGCAAATAAATGTTTCAGCATCGAGTTAATTTCTTTATGTTAAAAAAAATGTTCCATGCGTTTATCTATTTTGTGACGTTTATATGAACCTCTGAAAACAACTCATTTGTAGTTTAGTTTTGGATGAGTCACAGCAGACAATTTGTTGGGATAACTTTATGATAAACAATTGTTAAAAAATTGTGTTGGTAGAAACCATTATCTGATCACTGGAAAGCACAAAAGGTTTATTAAATATTGTGCGCTACTGAACAATTCAGAATTAAGCCTTTTGGTGAACCTTTGTGCCTAAATGATACATTTACAGTAAATGTGCTATCAGATAAAGGAAATTTTGCTGTCGAATGAAGTTTAATGGCGAAATATAAACACAATAAAATTGATTAACTTTGAATCATGTATTTAAGTAGCAGTCTCTATAAGATACTTTCAAAGTATGTAAAATGTGACACACCTAAAAAGGCTACATATTTTTATTTTTGTCAGTAAGTTGCTTTATAGGTCGATATGAGGAAATGTATAATTATTCATTCCAGTCTGCCTGCTTTTAGGAGGTAATCCACTTGGAGATTCTAATATTGTCTATTGTATTTCAGTGTCTGTTATAGTGTCATCTTTCTTAATTTTAAATTCCACAGTACATTCTATAAAGTGTTTCTTCTATGAACAAGGGATATATGAAAAGCCATATGAAACTTTCTGTTTTTGAAATTTTAAACCAAATATCAAAAATAAAAATATGTAGGCTTTAAAATCATGAATCACTTTCTGATTGATTCTTATGTAGAGTGCTACTTAAAAAGTGGTTAAGTTAATGTCATAAAGTCTCAATTTTAAAATCTTTGTATGGTCATGTAGACTACTATGAAATAGATTTATAGCAGTTTAGGTGTACATTTGCTGTTTTTCCCTTCTATCATAAGCGGCAGAAGGGGTAGACAATTTTTCATATATTTTTATCTAATATATCTATCATGAAGATGATGCAATGCAAAATAGTTCCTATTTTGGAATTAAACTTAAACGCATTGCATTCATTTAATTTTATGTGCAGATCTACAACACTCAGCATTGGTCCGTTCCAGTTGTTCTATTTTAAGACAAAATCAACAATTGTTTTGAGCTAGGTTACTTGATCTTTTAACGTAGCTGCTAGTTCTACATTTAAATACAGATTTTAATGAAGTTTTATGTGTAATTACAAGCATAGAGTTTGTCATTGAAATCGATGATTTATATTGCCTTATGTTTTAGTTTACTGGGTATTTTTGTTCCATTAAATTTCTTAAAATTCGGTACCCATTCCAATCTTACCTCGGTCTTACACTAAATTGACACAAGACTTTACTATAAGAAACCAAGTTACTTTTCATACTAAATGATATTGAATAATTGCGTTAAAAACTGAAACATATATAAGTGCTTCATTTGCAGCATACTGCTTTAAAACGGTAACAAACACAAGAAAAACACACAAGGAATTAAGAAACAAACACAAACATTATAAGAAGGAACAAAGTCTAACACCAACAGATGAACGAGTGGTATGGTAGAAAGTTTAAATTTCCCTATTAATTGTCCAGTCAATTACCGAGGTTTTTAAGGTTTTTCATCAGATTATGCCCACATTACATAACTACCTCAGATTTTTCATCAGGTAATGGCCACATTACTAAGGTACCGAAAGTGTTTTATTAGGTAATGGTCAGGTAATGGTCACATAATTGGAGGGAGACCAAATCTACCGCCTGACCTTTCAGATAGGACTCGCTGTAATCACTATTCATAGCTCGCTATTTTTCATTTATCGTTTTTAGCTACAAATTTAGAATTTTATATTTTCGTACAAGGGATCAATATAAATAACTTTGACGGCATTTTTACCAAATATACAAACTATTTTGTATATTCAAAACGATAACACAATATATTTATTGTCGCCCCTTATAATAAAAAACGTATATAAGGAATACCAATGTAAATGTAATTTGTTTAATTTCCATTCATTACATATGTGTTCTTTGATATTGCAAGTATCCTTCAAACAATTTGCAGACCTTTTTGAACAGTATTGCACGAAAACATGGCACCTCAAAAACAAGCAAAACTCTGATATAGAGGCTGTCGTATGCTTAAGTATAGTAGTATCACAAACATGCAAATTTCTTGAGTAACTCTGAAACTTATCAACCATCAGCCAAGGCATATACGGTATTGATTGACTTAAACAGTATGTGCTGCTTTATTTATTTCCATGCAATAATATAGTACGGCACAGTAAAATCTAATAAATGAAAAAAACAAAAAACAAAAAACAAAAACAAAACAAAAACAAAAAACACATACTGCTCTTAATGGAAAATCAATTGATATATAGGATAACCAATGGACAAATACATATTTGAAGAATGTAATTGAATCTTTAGGCCCTTTACAAGATTATGTTACGTCGAAACGTTGTCTATAACAAGATCAGCAATAGTGACGCCAATGTTTTCATCATTTTACTCAATATGTCACACAAAAAATGAACGGTCAAAAAGTAACACAGCATAATAAAACGAGCAAAAACCTAAACTGAACTAAACTAAACTTGTCTAAACTAAATGTATGTATAGAAGTACTGATATCGGATTTAATTTGAGAACTTTACACTGCATAGGGATGTATATTTTATAGTCTACACAAATTTGTCTGCAACAGACAACTTTTATTGCGCCAAGTATTTTTTCTGAAGTACACTTTCTTTTGGGTTCAAGAAAAGAAAATCATAATTCAGAGATAAAGGCAATATTCTTAATAATTATGCATACTTGCTCACAATTTTAACACTACACTTTGTTATAAAAAAAAAATAGCGTGATAATTGAAGTTGACGTATCTAGACCGAAATTAAATATGGATTTTAACAGAAATAAAGAATCCGAAGACAATGCCAAAAAGAACAAAACAAAACAGTTTTTAGTTTGTACCTCGTTAATATACAAAATGGATTTAATCTAGAGAACAAGGTCAGACAACTACTTAAATATCAGTTTTATCTGAAAATAAGTAACTAAAACCAAATGTTTTTGTTCCTCATTTCTATATAGGAATTAATTCAGTAAAACTCACACATTACTTTTAATGCAAATCCACTTTTCAAGCTATGCTATTTGTGAATAAACCTTTTAGAAAGAGTAATCAAGGGAACCAAGGTTATAGCGGTAATCAAAAGATTGTAATCCAGGGACAAAAACCAGACATGGAAAACAGACATACACAAAAAGAACATAAAGTAACCAAAATCATACATACAAAGTAACAAAAGCAAGTGAGTAACTCGGACTCCACTAAAAACTGGGATCATGGACCAGGTGCACCGGTAGGGTACGAGTTGCTCATAAAAAGTCAAGTCCGGGGTTGACAAACGAGGAAAGGAAAACTACGACCCGTTGAATAAATCAGTAATGCAAGAAATCAAGAAGTCATATGTATTTTTCTTTAAGGTTCATAACCAAAGTTATTTTATTTTATTTTATTTTATTTTATTTTATTTATTTATTATTTATTTATTTATTTTTTATTTATTTATTTTTTTGGGGAATTTTAAAACATAGAGAAATGCTGGATTAGTTAGCATCGATTACCACCAAAGCTTGTTTTAAAAACAAAGCAAAAAGTAATCAAGAGAACCAAGATTCCAGAGGAAGTCAAAAGAATATTAAATATTATCTTTATGATTATATTGAACTAAACATCATGGCTAACGGTCTACATCTGCACTTCGTGACAAATTGTTCTCCCCAAAAAGGACGGTTTTTATGTCAAGCAGATTTAGTACATTTATTCATTTAAGATCTACATATTAATGTATAAACAAACACAGTAATTAACTATCGTAGTATTGTACTTGAGGTTTCCCACATTAAAGTGAAGCCAGTCTTAACCCCACTCACATTCTGGAAAATTTAGTTCGGATTAGACATGCTTTTATTTTACCGAGGTTCAAAATATTTTATAATGGACTATAAACAGTATCTTGTTTAGATATGAGTTTGGATTTTATATTGTTCGTTTTAGTCAGGAATAACGTTTTTTATTTACCTTAGAAAATATGTATGTTACACATTATCCATGATAATATAAAACTATTGATTAAATGCAAACATTATGTAATTTTGTTTGCAGATATCTATACCAGTGTAATTGAATAATTCAAGAAAATTACATCTAATATACAGAAATCTACAAAAATGATATTGTCAATAATACAAAATCAATATGTCTATCGGAAGCTAGGCTTCAGTTATATCAACTTAAGACGAATTACATCGAACTCATGGTTTAACTACTAGAACCACCATATTCCCTACGGCTGATTTTAAAACAGCTAATTGTCTACAATATATTTTAATCAATAGCATGAGATTACTTAGTTTAATATAATGAAGTAACAAAACTCTTCAATTTCACTTCAAAATTGAACTATGGATTTATTTGAGCATTAAACACTGCTATTCAGGGGCTCATGCTAACATCAGTTTGTTCTGATGTCGAAACCACTGTGACTGATTCTATTAAGCGACTTGCCAATTCATTATTCATCACAACCGCATGCCTTTAATCTGCAGGAGCTTTATTCAATAGTACAGTTTGATGAATTAAACTAAGTCTGAAAAGGACACGTTGAATTTACAATAAATAAAGCATTTTCTGAATTTGCATTGAAGCAGTTCAGAGAAAGTATTGTGAACAGAGATTTGATGAATCAGTTAGCAGTGGAAACCATCTATCATTGATTGTAATAAAACGGACGACAATGATGACTTATAAATGACATTGTCTGGACCTAATGCCGTCTTTATATGTCATGGTACCAAATCAAACTAACTCGCAGATAATAAAGTCTTTAAATATTCTGTTTGAAGTAAGAACTGTTGATCATGAACACGTTTTACTTAAAGTTCCGGTGCTTTCTTTTAATCTGATCAAAATTCCTAAAACTGATATGTTGAAATTCAAAACATAATCGGTTGATATACTTTGCTTTTATATTTGTTGCTTTGGCTTTGCATGTTATGTTGTTCTTTGTATGCGTTTAGCCACGTTCAAAGTTTCCCTTTTCAATTTATGGCATTTAAAGGATTTTCTTTATGTGATAAATACCGAAATCGCATCTGGTTATGAAGCACCATATGCATGGTACATGGACCCAATTTTGATCTGGTATGGCTTCAAAATGTTTCATAAGTATTTATTATTAGGCAAAGGAAGAGAATAGTAAAGCAGCACAAAAAATAACAGGCATTATCGGTTTAAGGAGGTTGACCAAGGGTAAGGGACATAACTCTGTGATATGTTTGTTTCATATTCAATTTCACCAAAGCCTCTCATGCTTTCGTTTGAAGCAGAATAAACTGAATCCAATTTAATCAAATGCTTACATAAGATTGATATGAAATGTTGAATACAAACATGCCAATGATTTTTAAGAGTTGTGTCCCTTACACTAGGTTGACCTTATGTTCGCGTGCTATCATGTTCGTGTATTTTCTAACAGCTGCTTAACTGGAAGGGAAACACGAAATGAGTCACGAGAAAGAATTATGATAAAACACATTTTGTGGAAATAATTTTAAGAGAAAAAACATACTTTTGGCGGAAACATGCCAACGAATAAATCATATAAGTAAGAAAATACTTTTCACCCTTAAATCTCCAATTTGTCATGCTCTCTGCAATATATTTGTTTTTTTTAAATATCGTAATTTTTTGTACATTTACGATCACATGTAGTATGCAACCCAGATTTTACTTTAAAATTTCATAAACATTAAAGTAAGATGCCAACACAAAATACAACGAAACCTGTCTACACTGAACCCCTTTTGGACTTTGTTTCGGTTTTGGTTCGGTTTACCAAGGTTAACATTATACTTAATAAGTAATATAAAAAAAATTAAAAGTGTGTGGTTTAGACAGTTTGTTGGTTTATTCAGGTTCTATTAAGACAGGTTTAACTGTTTGTGGTGTTTGATCTGTCTTTCAGAGTTATTAAGTAACTGACTTTGTAGGAATCATGCAAAATCTGAAAAATGAGGTATACCCCGAAGTAGCTACATATTTTTTTTATTTTTGTAATTAAGTCATTCAAATTTCTCTGTTTTATTGGACAATAAGCATTGAAAATCAAATAGATTCTATTGTATTTGAGTGTCATTTACAGAGTGCATTCTATATAATTATTATCTCCTAAGAACTCGGGTTATATGGAAAAATGAATGTTTTATTTTTGCTTACTATGACAATTCAAACAAAGTATCAACAATATTATTATGTAGGTTTTTCACTGATGAATCACATTTTGCCTGATTCGTAGCTGGAGTGCTACTTATATGTATACGCATATAATAACCAATATGTCTTTTTAATGGTTAATTCTTAACAATGTGCTTTCTGTTTCTTTATTGACTAAATATGGATTTTGTTAGGTAATATTTGCTTCATTGAAGCATTTGCTTTTAATAGAGTCAATCAACAAGAAACTTTATCTTTGAAAATAAAAATTGGCATTACAATGAACATATGCCATCCAAAGTGTTCTAAATGTAATAAATATAATATAACTAGATAGAATAACTACAATTTAACTTTAAGATGTGCAACTATTTACTCATTTGCCGTTGACATGTAGTAAGGGTGCTTTGTTCAACCAAATTTGGAACCAAATAAGTCAAATATACAAATTCTTGGTACCGGTATTATGTTTACATTTTTTAAATATCTGTCACAGTTATTATTGCATTTATTAAGTGGTCTTCGGAATTTGAACACTCTGAAAAACACTACTTCGTGTTTGTGTCACTCCATAGGGAAGAAACATTAATACCAAATATTAGATTGTTTGCGACAAAATAATATTTTACAGAAAGGACGTGCGAAAAATGTTGGTGAGATAGCGTCAAAATACAATATACCTCCATTATTAAGACAAACATTTTATGAAGTGTTTCAATATTGTTTAATTTAATATTTCAAACTATTTTGATTAGATGTTGAACTCATGCACAATTTACAAAACATATACCCTGATACCTTGTGATAGATTCACTTTTCATCGCCACTTCATATTTGTTTGCACTCATATAAAGTTTTGATCGTTATTGTGTATCCATCACACCATGAAAACTGATTTATTCAACGGGTCATAGTTTTTCTTTCCCCGTTTGTCTACCCCGGACTTGACTTTTTATGAGCAACTCGGCGGGTGTTTCTAGAAAAACAGAGGGCGCTTACCCTGGTCCATGCTCCCAGTTTTTAGTGGAGTCCGAGTTGATCATTTGCTTTTGTTACTTTGTATGTGTGATTTTAGTCACTTCATGTTCGTTGTTGTGTATGTCTGTTTTCAATGCCTGGTCTTTGTCCCTGGATTACATTCTTTTGATTACCGCTATAACCTTGGTTCCCTTGATTACTCTTTGACTTCGTGAATGTTATTTTTCATGATGCATAGAATGCCTCTTCTTTTGTACAAAACTGCGGTATAATCTTTCTTATATGTTAAGTATGAATACGGAAACACTGACTGATTTATCATTAATGTCTCAAATGTTTGTCCATCCAATTTGTCAAGATAGTTATATGGGAATAGTTATGTAACATTATTGTTACAATTCATTACATACGATGGACACGGAAGTTTAGAAACTACTAAATAAAAACTCAGTGGGAGATTGAATATATGAATTTGAGCTCTAACAGACAACGAATTTTAACTTTCACGAATGTACCACATTTTAGTTGCTTCACGTTTGCTCATTTTCTGCCGTCCTACTACAACATTTGTTACTCCCGTAGTGGTATTAATTCAATGTGGATCCTGGAAAATTGGAAATGTCTTTTGGAGACAATCAGCTCAAGACTATTATCTGAATATAATAGCATTCTAACCTATGATATTTCAACACTGTATACTTATATTTCCCATTCTCAGTAAAAATCCCAACTTAAAAACATTATACATCGTTGTTTTTCCAAAAAGATGGTACACCTAGATACAAATTTATAGTTCTTGGCAAAGATTTCCCATACTTTGTAAGAAATAATTCCAAATCATCTTCCAAATATACAGAGGAAGATTTTTACAAAATGCTGGAATTTTTAATCGACAACATATTTGTCCTGTGGGGTGGACGTGTTTTTCAACAAACGGTCGGCATTCCAATGGGAACAAACTGTGCTCCTTTACTTGCTGACCTATTCCTTCACTCTTATGAGGCTGACTTTATAGCTGATCTGAGCAGAAAGAAATAATATCGTTTAGCTAGATCCTTTAATCTCAGTTTCCGCTATATAGATGACGTATTATCTTCAAACAACCTAATTTCGGAGATTTGATTAATCGCATCTACCCCAAAGAACTTGAGATAAAGGATACTACAGACACTGTGAAGTCAGCCTCATATCTTGACCTACACTTAGAAATCGATGGCAAAGGAAAACTATTGACCAAACTTTACGACAAACGTGATGACTTTTCATCCAGAATTGTCAACTTTCCTTTCATCTGGCAACATCCCTTCAGCACCTGCGTATGGAGTGTTCATATCACAACTCATACGTTATGCCACAGTTTGCCGAAAATACGCAGATGTTTTGTATCACGTTAGAACTCTAACAAATAGGCTTCTGGAACAGGCTTATGTTGCTACAAGATTGAAGTCATCATTACAGAAGTTTAATGGCCGTCATCGTGAATCGTTGTGGTGTATCCATCTGCACCATGAAAGCTGATTTATTCAACGGGTCATAGTTTTCCTTTCCTCGTTTGTCTACCTCGGACTTGACTTTTTATGAGCAACTCGGCGGGTGTTTCTAGAAAAGCAGAGGACGCTTACCCTACCGGTGCACCTGGTCCATGATCCCAGTTTTTTGTGGAGTCCGCGTTGCTCATTTGCTTTTGTTACTTTGTATGTATGATTTTAGTTACTTTATGTTCGTTGTTGTGTATGTCTTTGTCCCTGAATTGCGTTCTTTTGTTTACCGCTATAACTTTGGTTCCCTTGATTATTGTTTAATATGTTAAAGATTTTATTTGCAGGAATACGAACTCGCTCCTTTTATTTCAATACCAAAAAGACAGCGAGACATGATTAAGGATTGTTCAAATGATTGCTGCATATGAGACATCCATACTGGTACATTTCAGAATGCGAAATGAATATTCAAATGGTAACTGTAGTTTACTTTTTATATCAACAGATAGACAAAAAAAGCATTTTTGTCAACATTTTTTGCTTCTTTATGCTCAAACATAACGTCACATTGGCTTGTGAGTGAAACCTACTTGAACTTCTCATTTGAACATGTGTATATTTCTAGTAAAAAAAATATTTGTATTTCTGTAATATGTTCTCTGTTAAATGGACATTAAACAAGTGTTGAAGTAGGTGATAATGCATCATCAAAAATTTAAAGAGTGATAAGTTTTTAAAATGGTATCTAAAACCTCTGTCAGCTGGTAAAATTGATATTCAAATCGAACTTGAGTGCACTATGAATGATAACCTTTACGATAGGCATGAGTGGATTATGCTCAATAAACAATTCTGCAAGTAACATTCTGTTTGGTCGATGCAAGCCCTATGTCTTGGAAGTATACGTCACGCATACACATTGACTCCACTCGTGATTGTTCAAAATAATGATGTTTGTCGGCACTATAAGACCGGACCATTAAATTGACATATACAATGTCTACATGTTAAGCTAGCTACCCCCCCCCCCCCCCACACACACACACCGTTCCATATTTGATGAGTCTTTTTAAGTGTGCATTATTTTCATCAAGATATTCCTTCATATGTGACACTATACTATTTTCTTTGCTTTTGGTCACATAAATTCCGTTTCCTTTACAACTGACATTTATTTTCTTATAATTATAAGATTTTGTCTAAGATAAATCTCAATTTTGAAAGATGAAAAAAAAAATCCAATTTAGCTTGAATATTATGTTTAACCAAAAAAAAATGAATATTAGTCTGATTAATTAAGTCATTAGATCCATAAGTAAAATAGGTAATTTGATCCTAACAAAACAAATATATTGGAAATATTTCAAACTTCAGTGGGAGTAGATATGAAATATTCATACAACCATTAACACAGGTTTCTCTAATTTATAACCCAGACAAAAAATCGTCAGTTGAATTTCAGACATTTAAATGCCCCAGGCCCCGAGAGTGCAGGTCGAGTCAGTCAGTAGATGGTAAAACTATTAACATCCTTTATTCAATATTGATTTGGTATCAGAACTTTAGTCAAATTTAGAAGATGACTTTTTGGTATTGACGCAATGTACTTACAACACTACGTAACAAATATAAAAAAGAAAATAGTTTCCTGATACTACACCCATACGAAAGCTACTTTAAATTTCAACACACAGAATCTGTATCATCATACAAGTCTTACTTGTTATTGCCTGAGATGAAAAAAATAGTTGTCACGTTTCCTTCTTCTGCGTGTGACACACACGTAATAAGCATGTGTCATGTATGTACACGTAGATATGTCCCAATTTTGCCTGTGGAATACAACAACGATAAACACATTTCAAATGGTTGAAATTGCTTTCAATGAATGAAGATGTATTAATAAATTTTGAAAAATTGTAATGAAAATTTTCATTGAAGCAATTATGGGTTTAATATTTAACAACAAAAGGATGCTGACAATACATGACGCCAGAAATAAATCTGTTCATGTATCTTCATGTTTTTTTGAGCTGAACCAATCAAGTTTAAAGATGTAGAAGTAAAAGATGTCACAAAATAAACATACAATAAGACATCCAAGTCAGCACAACCAGCAGCACTGAAAATGACGTCAAAGTCAGAATCGGCAAAGCAAGAACTGCCTTCAACCTATCAAAAAAGTTCGGAATGCCAGAGATTTAAGCAGAAACACCAACGTAAAGACCTTCAACTCAAATGTTAAAGTTCCTTTATTTTATGGATCCGAAACATGGAGGACAGCGGTACCGTCCAAGAAAACCACCCACGTCTTCATTAATAGCTGCCTTCGTGAAATACGGAAGATTTAAAAGCCAAACCACATACGTCACCACTTTTCTACAAAAACTGTAGTGTTTGAATACTTTTAAGACGAAAATGAAAGAGAAAAAAAAATATGATAATTATTCGAAGAACCATGCATACAAAATTAAAGAATCAAAGAGTAATATGATTATATCTACATTTTATAGGATTGTAGTTAGGTACGTCAACTGCAGGTAAATTTGTTTTAATTTTAACATTAAGGGTAAAAATATTTCGAGTTATTTTCCGGATTAAGAGTTTCCCGGCTGTGAGTGTAACATACATATCTTATCCTATGGTTGTGAAAAGTCTATATCGATCACAGGAAATGCGGGATCGGACGATTAAATTGTTCGAAAAAGGGTATTGTCGGTTGTCTCTGAGAAAAGCAAGATGTCATTGCATTAATATGAATGCACTTTACTGAATTAAACATATATATAATTTACAAAATTATGTTATGTTATGTATAAAAGTCATGATAAATATTGTATTTTCTCCTTTAAATTAAATAAAACGGCAGTGATATGTCTGATCTAATAAGGTTACGATGACGAGAAATGTGACTAGAACGGATTGATGATTACCTTTTGCACCTTGAAGTTATAATGCATTAATAATAAGATAAATAACATTGACTCGACATTGTCATATTTGCACTATTGCACACAGAAAATGTTTGAGCGAAAAAGATCCAAGGTTTAAGGAGCAGTCCATACAAAATTCAGGCACTACTACATGGTGGTGAAAAACCCACAGAAATGATGATGGTTTTTTAGTCTACATATTCAAATTGCAATAATCATTTCCGTATTCAGATCTACACTTTTGAAAAAAAGATATACATTCATCTCCCACTTAAATGAACCAAACCAAGAACAATAACTCTTGCAAATTACAAATTTCATGTACAATCTGTATGATTTTCATCTCAAAAGTGCGATGACTAAATAAAAAAACTAAGACATGTGATCAGAGACGTTTTCTGAACAGGAATTAAGAATGAGTTTAATGGGTTTTTGACAAAAATGAATCACCATCTGTCTGATTTGTAGAAAGACTGCTATTTTAATAATTTATTCATGCCTTAGCCGAATATTTTGGCCTCTTTTTCTCCTTATCACCTTTATATTTATACTTTATTTGTATTAAACTTCAATTAAAATGTGGCTGATTTTACTTTTTTATTATTCATTTGTATGAATAACTAAGGCACGTGTCAGCATTATTTGTTAAATCTATTGTAAACGTTTAACGCTTCTGGAACAGGGTTATGTTGCTACAAGATTGAAGTCATCACTACAGTTTTATGGTCGTCATCATGAACTCGTGGATCGTTATGGTGTATCCATCTGCACCATGAAAGCTGATTTATTCAACGGGTCATAGTTTTCCTTTCTCGTTTGTCTACCTCTGACTTGACTTTTTCTGAGCATCTCGGCGGGTGTTTCTAAAAAGCAGAGGACGCTTACCCTGGTCAATGCTCCCAGTTTTTAGTGGAGTCCGAGTTGCTCATTTGCTTTTGTTACTTTGTATGTATGATTTTAGTTACTTTATGTTCGTTGTTGTGTGTGTCTGTTTTCCATGTCTGGTCTTTGTCCCTGGATTGCATTCTTTTGATTACAGCTACAACCTTGGTTCCCTTGAAATGTAACTACTGCTTTCTAAACATTTACTCGCAAAACGGTTACGTAGAGCGTACGAACTGTAAACACAGAAATTGTATAAAATAAAGATATCCACATGGGTAAGAAAAATGCGACAATTTTCTGTACACCTAGTTACAACTGTTTTAGTTTATTCTCCGAAGTATTGCATTTAAGTAGCAGTCTTACTAAAAATCAGGTGATTCGTGCATGTCAAAAACCCGCCGAATTCTGTTTGATTTCTTTTGAAAAAAAAACGTTACTTATCACATAACTAGTCTTAGTTTTGCTTTGGTTGTTGCGCTTTTGAGACAAAATCATATAGATTGTACATGAAATTTACAATTAGCCAGGATTATAGTTCTGAATTTGGCTTCATATGGTTGAATTTAGTGGAAGATGAATGTATGATTTTCTACAAATTGCAAATTTGAATGCAGAAATGATTATTATGTGAAAGTATAGCATATGTGGAATGAAAAAAAACACTGTTTGTTTGTAGGGTTCCTTTTAACCATGAACCACTTTACCATTGGCAGTGTCAGAATTTTATATGGACTGGTACCTAAATACTGATTGAATCTGTTCACAAATTAAAACACAAAGGACGATAATTCATATTACTGGCGTTAATTGCGATAAGAACTCTTCCCGAGTAAACACATGTCTAGCTAGAATGTGAAGATTAAATAGGGCTTCAATTAATCAAATCTAGATGCGCAATTTTATGAAAATGGTAAATTTTCAGTGTGTAAACATTGCAGTTATTTCAAATACCCTTAAACAGAAATTTACGTTCTTTTTTTTTAAATAAATACCGCATCTTAATACTGCTTATTTCACTGAGTAAACAATATTAAAGATAATTTTATCAAACATTAAACCGCTTACTGTTTATTTTAGTTTAGAAAACCACTGGGGCGATGGCACCGCTTTTGGACAATAGGTCCCCGAACGTATTTACCAGCCTTAGAGTCAGACTTATGTACCCCGAACTTCTCGAAATTCCTAAAAACTGGGAATTAATTCTTGTATTAAAGATGGAAGCTACGCTTATGTTGCTTGCGTCTACCCCGGACATGACTTTCTTAGCAACTCGGCGGGTGTTTCTAGAAAAGCAGAGGACGCTTACCTTACCGATGCATCTGGTCCATGCTCCCAGTATTTAGAGAGTTCGAGTTGCTAATTCATTTAATTTACTTTATTTTTTCGTTGTATTTGACTCTATTCTATGTCTTGTCTTTGTCCCTGGATTACTTTCTTTTGGTTTCCTGTAGTAACTTGATTACTCTTGCTATTTTGACCAAAGTAGATAGAATTTAGTTTTGCGTTGAGAAATATTTTTAAACAGTATGTGTTCATATGTGTTAGCAACAATGTTCCGAACAAAAAAGATACAAAATTACATGCATATTACCAGAATACAAAATAAAATGTGTAATTAGGATCAAGAAAGTAAATTGGTATTAGAGTACTAATAAAATCAGCATTAAATCCATACAGAATGTAAATATAATATCCCAACAATTTCTATATCAATGCGGATAAGAAATCATATTCATTGTATATATATAATATATAGTAATCTATCTTGATGTTCATGTCACTGATTTTCCCAAGATATAATTAATCCTCTTTCAGGTAATAAAAAATAATCCCATCGTTATGGAAGTAATTGAGCTGGTGAAACCTTGATGAAATCATTAAGTCTTCATTTTAAGTGACAAGGAGTAATGGAACTTCGATCATCTCTGGTCAAACGAACTAGGTTATTTGTTTTCTTAAGATTCGTTCAAAGACAGGTTAATGACTTTCTTTGAAGAGACAGGTTAGTTTAAAAGCCTTCATTTCTTGGAAATGGTAACAAATTAGAGCAAGGTCAAATAAACCAAAACATGGAAACAAGGCGAAAGAGAGGAAATTTGAAAACAACATCAACTGCAAACAGCAAAACAAAACAAAAACAAAAAACAAAAAACAAAAAAAACACAGCAAGAACATGGTACTCATACACAGTTCTGATAAATTCAGAAATTCGGCGAGTTTCGACGAACGCTTTGAAGCAGTTATCAGGTGCATCGTATGTGTAAAACACTTCTGTGTATTGCTATAAACGACGCATTCCCATGCCTTGCCTGTTACATGTACTCTATGCAAGACAATGATTATATAAAAATGTTCAACAAAGACACATCGTATCGATGCATCCATTTGTATCGGGATCTTTAAAGTTTCGTTACAAGTAAATATATGACTTTAGTAAAAGAACGTTGGAATTTTATGACAATGAATATTGTCATTGTCGTTTGTTTCATTATACAACATGTATTAGTCTGAGAAAAGCACATACAAAAATACGAAAAAAAACTGAAACATGAAGTAAAACGATGATCACTATATCAAATCGCAGCATACTCTATTGTAATATCATATCCATTTCCCTTCGCATATGAGACCCCGAGATTAATTAATATCATGCTTTGAACAGATTCTCGAATGTTACATACATGCATTAAATGCCTGCTGTTTTGTTTTATGGAAATGATCGACATTATTCTTTTCATGGTTATGCTTAATAAACAACACATGTCGCCTTAGGCCAAAAACAGGACTTTAGATATATACGCTGTCAATAATTTGTTCAAACGATCTATTGTCAAACACTATTCGTGGATTACCGAGCATTGCGTGCACGGTTAACGATTGACTTGTCAAACCGGAATAAGTATCAGACAGTCAGCAGAAATGGATCATGGAATTGAATGCAAAATGAAAGAAGGTTTTAAATTGATTTAAAATTAGAATGTGTCATTCAAAAACATTGAAAAAACTTTAAAAAAAAAAATAACTAGTACTTAAGAACTTAATTATTTACAATATCTAGATCCACTACACTGGATTATTTTGTTTAAAAATGGACAACCGTATACCTATTCTATCTTGTCTTTTTCCAATAGCGTTCCTTTTTTTCAATGCTTTACATACGTAGAAAATGTATAAGTTCGATGCTTTGGTTGTAAGCTGTGCCTAACTTATATTAGAATGTCATAAATAAATGTTTTTCTTGTTTTAAATACCATTAACGTAATTTATCACGATGCATGTATATATCACGTTGTAATAAATTGTCAAATATTGAAGGAAAAAAAAAACATGATAGGAAGCACTGTAAATAAGTTAAAAAAGGTTATTGAATAACAAATTTTAATTTTGTTAACTTGCTATGATGTAATCGTTTTTGTAAGATCTTTTTTGTTTCTAAGGGCACATACATGACAGTACATACAACTAAATACAGTCACAGTTATTAATTAAACAATTATAATGCTTGTGTCGTTTCATCACAAAAAATGGACTCGAGAAGCGAGTTGAACCAATTCATAAGGGATGTCAAAAACATTACCCTTTTATTCACATTAGTTAGTGGTAACATAATTGAATTAGGAGAAATATCAAATCCATTTCATCAATAATCATACTCTATACCTAGGAAAAGGGCCATGATATATCACTGAAAAGCAGATTGTACTTTTTCCAGAAGGAGTTAAAAGAGCATTTTCTAAATGTATATCGATAAAAGACAATAAAACAAAGTTTTGCGATTCGGATGATCAAAACCAAATATGATTAGCTTTGTTGCATGCATGTGACTTGCATTTTAAAAAATATTCCTTGGCTTCACCAGTCAGTATGTGTCTATTCATAAACTATCTATCAGCTATAAAATGCATTTGGCTTTCAGAACTGTAGATTTGGTTTTGGTTTTTCTACTTATTTTACTAACTTTTGTACATTGAAGGATAACATACGCTAGACAGTATAAAAATACAATTTTCTGAAGGCACCCATTTACTGTTCTTTTTTTCTTTCATTCTTTTTTGTTCTTGTTTCTGTTTGTTATTATCATGTAAAAACCGAAGGTAATGGCAGACTGGGATAAGATTGTTGATATTATTATGTTGGAGATGAATAGCCTTATGTTAAACATGAAATCCTCTGAAACAGATAAATATCATTTGATGGTATTGTGGGCGTTAACCTTGTTCTTCCAGATGGTCTAATGCCTATCAAGCGCCAACAGCTATAAGACATCAACAAACTATGCTTGTGAAGCAAATAATAATGTAATCATTGACAAGGTAATTTAATTTTCTTTGAAAATTTACAGCTCCTTTATATTCGTATTCCGTAGGATCTTAATAACATTACGAATACAATGACATCATTTGATAACAAAAGCAGATCCTCTTGAAATGCATATAATTGTCACAATGTTTCTTTAAGAATGGAATAAATCTGTTTTATTGAATTACCCACTCAGCGTCTAATTCTGTGTTATTCTTTCATTTTCGTTTTTTTTTTTTTAACTTTTTTCTTTTGTGTTTCTGTCATGAAAACAAATTATATTATCAGCACACTTTTAGCTTGTTTAAGTCAATTTTTATGTCTTGATTAAAAAGGTGAATTTTCTAGAGTAGATTTGAATCAAGTACTTAAAAAACAAAATAATAAATATATTAACTAAGATATAACAATATGATATTTGTGTAAGCCATTTCACTATTGTATTTAGTAGAAGTTTTTTTTTATAAAAACGAGACAGGGGTTGATTCATGCATGTCTAAACCCCACTGGACTCACTTTTATTTCTTGTTCAGAAACAGTTACAGGTCACATAACCAGCATTAGTTTTCACTTGGACGTTGCGCTGTTGAGATAAAAATTATATAGCTGGTACACGGAATTTACATTTAGTATGAGTTACCGTTCTTTGTTTTGGTTTTTATTTTTTTATTTAAAAATTTTTTTTCTTCAAAAGTACAGTTCTAAATAAGGAAAGGACAATTGTTACGTAAAAATATAGCATGTGTAGATTGAAGAAGCATCATTTGTTTGGTGTGTTCTTGTTCACTATGAATCATTTTAATATTGACACTGTCTGGACTTTATATGGACTGGTACTTAATAGATTAACACCACAAGTAATACCAAAGCCAGGCACAGCACTGTTGAACACACCCAAAGAGGTATTGCATATAGCAGCAATATTCTGTATTTTGGTAAAACTTGTCGGAGCCTGAGTTAGTTCTCTATTATATACACAAACTTGCATTATACAATAAAGGTAGTGCTTTGGAAGTTAAAGGCTCAGTTACAATTTCTTTGCAGATTTAGCAAATGAACCATGCACTGTAAAACGTCGAACGCTCTGCAAGGTTTATGTCACCAGGACGCACAGTTATTTATCTCCTGAGATACATATACACGATGTTTTTCAATGATTTGGAATGTACACTAGCATGTTAAAAATAAAGGTATTTCGTTAAACGGTATATTTTTTAATTTTTTTCTTTCGGAAAAGTTCATCATTGTTTATTCATTTGTCTTAAATATAAGCATTGTTTAAAACATTGTTTAAAACTTTAATACATACATGTAGTAATTTATTGAAGACATTAAAATATAAGAAATCACAGACTTCACAAGTGAATGTAACGTACGATTGATTAACAATTTAAATAGAATTAAGGTATTAACAACAAGTTCAGAATTCAAATATATCACCAGGTTTTTTTTTTAAACTGAGAATAATTATGATTATATTTCCAAGTGATCAATAGCCATTTTTTTTTTTTTTGTTTAAAATAAAAAGAAATTATTGTATAGTGCTCTACCGCCCATGTACTTGATTCAAAACTCCACAAGATTCTATACAAACAGAACTTCATAACTCTATCTATAAAATGTACAAACAAACCTCGTTCTCAAAGCTGTCAAGGAGGGTTTCCAGTCTTACCACAGCACTCACGTGGTGGTATCAATTCAATGTTGACCCTGCAAAAAACGAAAGATCTTCTAAAAGCCCTGAACGCTGGATTATTATGAGAAGGCCCACAAATTTTTCAAACCTTTATACTACCATTCCCAATACTCAGATAAAACACAGCTTAAACATTATGCGGCTTTGTTACTTAAAAAAAAAACAGTACACCTATATACAGAAGCGTAGTATTTAGTAGAGATTCCTCATACTTTGTAAAAAAAATCCAAATACTTTCCCAGATATATCAAAGAAAAAAAATGTAGTCAAAATGCTGGAACATTTTTAACGACAAGTTTTCCCTGTCTAGTGTTTATCCCTGGATTCCTTTGATTTCTGCTCGAATCTTGGTTCACTTGATTTTCTTTTCAACCAGTTTCCTCGATCTACTTTTCAAAATCCCCATCCATTCCTCGTCCTCCAATATATCAAGGAATAGATTGTTTCCCCTTTACAGTAATGAATTTCAATGAGACAGGTGTCTGAAATATGTATTCGATGGAATCCGTAATTGGTATGATCCAAATTATCTCGCAACAAGTATCATTTTATATTTCAGAATGTAAGGGTCCTGACCTTAAGCCATTTGTCTGGCCTATAGAATTTTCGATTAAGGTATTTCTAAACCATCAATCTAAATTTAAGAGTACAATAGTTTAATGCATTGTACTTCAACAAAGACAGACTCAAAAGTACATAACATTTGCCAAAAATGTTCCCAAGTGTACATTTAAATACCCACGATATACAAAAAAAACGACACATCTTTATTAATATTCAGAAACATTAAATCATATCAGGAGATATCATGTTCCAAGATGAATTTTGAACGAAGGAATGGCTAATTAATCATATATTGTTGACGCATTTAAAAATGTTATCAATATTACGACAGATATGTCTTTTTCTATAATTTTAATGTTTTACTGAAAAGACAGTACTTCCTTTCTTCCAGATTTGATAACCGTACGTTGAGTTATTTAAGATAAGGAATAACAAACAGATCTTTTAAGTAAACTTCCCAGAAACATATTATTGTAACGGTATTGAAAATTCCTTTCCCCCAAATCCACATTTTTAAGTAATATTCTTTACCCATTAATTTATTTTGAGCTAAATATTATCGTCATATCCAACTGCATTTTACACGTACATCTTCTCATAACCAATTTCGATTCCCCATTACTTGTATAACAAACCACAGGCACAGCCTCCTATTTTGTCTTCATTCATTAGCTTATAACCCATGAAATGAGAACGAATATGCCACCTTGGTACTTAAGCTTTAAATTCCAAATACAACATATCAAACTTGACAATGGTAGTACGAAAAAGGACTTGAGAACACAATACTGAAATAATTTATCTGATGATTATCGTAGTACAGTAAAGGTATCACTCTTTAGAGGGAAATCTGTTTTTGTTTATTCTTTATTCAGTCGCAAAAACGTTAATTCATGTTATACATGGCTTCTTTTGGAAACCCATCTCCATTTTCGAATTCGAATATAGAGACCCCACTTCATATAATTTTTTGCTGTATGTACCATACTTTTGAACAATTAATCTGTCGTTAAAAGATGATTGAAACAGTTGTTTCGAATTTCAAATTGAAACAAAATATAATGGCATATTCCAATCAATCGATATGGGTTTCAGAAATGATTTCTGATTCCGAGGGTTTTAAAATGTACCTTGTCAACTATATTAAAAAAATGAATTAGAACTATACCGCGATTTGAAAGCCTTGATTATCAATATATAGTATGCCCCTTCTTATGATGAATGACGTACAGTACAATACAACCTCTATTGTTTAGCTGTCAGTCCATTGTTTGAATATGACAATAAAAAACTGTTCAATTCCTTCGATACTACCAGACAATAAATTTAATGTAATATTTCATTATACACCAAATATTGATTATTTCTATATCATAAATCATTCACCATTCGGGTATAGAATATGGTTTATTTCAATTACATATACTTTATTTTATTGTGTGTGAATCGTTCAACGAACTATACAACTAAGCCAATTAGGGAAAGTTCTATGTTGCCAGTACAAAGTTTTACTTAGTGTGACCATTTTGTTTTCCATTAAATCAGTTGATCGAGTTTTACTCTAATCAGATTTTCCAACGCATTGAATAATATACAATAAATACGCTGGGTACCATGAAGTTTTTATTCGGTTGTGTTTTTCATTTATTTCAAATGTTTTTTGCTCTGTGTCTGCATATTTTGTCTTTTGTCTTTCAGTGTTTCTAAAGCATGATGTTCTTACAAACTTTGCTTTTGTTGGGTAGGTGACTGGAATAATCTGCTCATATCCAATGCATCTACTACTCCTATACTAATATTGTACACATACAATTGATATGAATCGATCCTTGTATGAAGTTAAAGTAAATTGCACATAAAACTAACGTGATCTTCACGTGAAATTCATTTAAAACGAAATTTATATGAAAAGTTCATCTAAATTCACGTGAGGGCTCGATATATCAAAAGTTCACGTACCTTGTCACAAATGTTATATGCTTAATTCAAGTACAAATCACGAGAAATTCGTATGTGGAATCTCTGGTAGGGCTGCGTTTTACAAAAATATATTCAGTGAAAAGAGCAACGTTCAATTTTATAGACCATTACTATCTCGCTGATCAACTTACTTTAGAGGACAATTTTACTCCTCGTTCGTACTTACAGTTCATAGAAGTGGCGGTGACTTAATGATTTTACCGTGTTTCTTCTTCTTATTATTATTATTATTAAGTCGCCGACCACGAAGTGGCGGAGACTTATTACTTTTACTGTGTTTTTTACTATTATTATTATTTTAATTCTCCTGTCATAAAAATTCATAGTTTTGTCCGCCCGTTTTCTCAAACACGGCTCATTTAATTGAGATGAAACTTCACAGGAAGTTAGAACTACTTTTCAAAGGATGCAGAACACCAAAAATTTGATTTTAGTATCCGCCATTTTTTCAAAATTGCCGCCGGACGGGACACACCCATTTTTTACACCGGAAACTGGAACAATATCTCGAAAACTGCTGATCAGAATTTGACGAAACTTGTTGTATATATTGAGCTCAATAGCCTAACAAAATCAGGAAAAAAAGTCGCGTGCGTCTCGGCCGCTATTTTCAAAATGGCCGCCAACGCGGTCAAAAATTCAAATTTGTCCGATTTCGATGAAAATTTATATCTAGGTGTTCTGAGCCGTTCTGATTAATAATCTGTGGCTCATTTTGCAATCAAAGCTACGTTTCTGCTGCCATTTCAAAATGGCCGCCACTGCGGTCGAAAATTCAAAATTGTCAGATTTTGATGAAAATTGATATCTAGAATTTTTAAGACATCACGGTTAAGAATTTCCGGCTCAATCAATAATTTCTTCTACGTATCGACCGCCATTTTAAAATTGGCAGCCAACGCAAAAAAATTCAAGTTGTTCGATTTTGGTATCCAGGTTCTTTATGCTGCCTCGATTAATTATAAGCAGTTCCATTGATGATATGTTTCTCAAAAGACTAATCGAGAAACGTGAAGCGACTTCTAAACGTTTCGTGAAAACGTAAATTTTAATTTGCCTTATTTTGTTTCATTGTTCTACTCATTTATTATGTTGTAATACTGTAACTATGACGATAACATGTAACATTCTAGTTATACTTTATTTTTCTTTAACGAGGTCAATGTCATACCTCTATTTAAGACACTGAGAAATATATTTTATCCTGCAAACAGGGTTTCTTTACTATAAATACAGTGTTGAGTCGGTGAAGTCATTGTTGAATTTGTAAAGTAGCATGATACCGTCTCCTGTTTAACTTATCATTTTGAGCAACAGAAAGCAACTACATTAAAGGTGCCAATCTTTATTTTTGTGTATATTCAAATTGTTTTTTTTATATATAAATAACAGTTTGGGGAATATTCAACATACATTTGTGGCGGGTGTTTCTAGAAAAGCAGAGGACGCTTACCCTACCGGTGCACCTGGTCCATGCTCCCAGTCTTGGAGTCCAAGTTGCTCAATTGCTTTTGTTCCTTTGTATGTATGATTTTAGTTACTTCATGTTCTTTGTTGTATATGTCTGTTTTCCATGTCTGGTCTTTGTTCCTGGATTGCATTCTTTTGATTACCGATATAACATTGGTTCCCTTGAACATGTCCTAACCGTCACCTCAAACTAAGGGGCGCCTCAGTTGAACGGCAACTTTTGATCCCGCCCAACGTTTTCCCTATTTATTTTAACTCCGTTCTGCGACCACCTCTCGAAGACGGACAGCATTCACAAATTTATTTAGAACAAGTACTATCTTTAAAAAAGGTTGCCGATGCAAGTTGTCGCTTTTTTCACAAATTTAAGATTTTATTTGGTGAACTGTGTGACTACTGTACACAGATCTTCGATGTTTCGTATTAATTTATTTTATTGGTGGGACAAGTAAATTATTTCCAATTATTCAATCTATAAAAGATTATTCGATTTATAAAAGTGTTTAAATATATTCCGGACACCAATGCCACCAATGGAGCCTTAAATTTCACGGTTGCTACCACATTTGTCGAATTAAGTGCGAAATTCTAGGCTGTATCGGTTAGGTTGTCATGGTTAACATCATGGATGTCACGTGATGTCAAAGCAAACTCAATACCAACTGTGTCAGAATAATAAATAGTTAGATAAAGTTTAAATCTATATGCGACAAAGTCTTTCCATTAATTCGGAGAACATTGACTCGAACGACACAATACCATAACAAAATTTGTATTTTGCTAAAACAAATACACGTCTAAGAAAGAAAACATAACAGACACATGGATGCACATTTCACTTTATTTTTGTAATATTTTGAAAACCTCTTTTGAAAGGTAATATCTCGTGAGAGGTCACTTTTAACCTCCCCAACGGTGACCGCTTAATGTGAATGCACTTAGTGGATGCACTTGGATGTACACGTTCCTTGCCGGAACGCAACATTAGTACTAACGAAACAGTCAAATTTGCAGCAGAAAAATCCTCATGACATAAATGTGTACAAATAACTATGAAATTTTGCTGACAATGACCATGTGTTGTATATTTGATACTATAATGAAAACTTAATAAATGATATAGACCCTTAATTAACAGTAAAGTAAGATTAAACATACCAAAAGTGGTTATAGCTATGAATAATTAGACTTAAAGTTTAAACATATAATAAGCCAGTGAAAGTTTAAAAAGGCATTAAACTGTATCTTTTGCGATCTTTCAAAATTCGAAAGATCTTTTTGAGACAATCAGGTCACGACTATTATCAGAATATAATAGCATTACAACATATGATTTTTCAACACTGTATACTTCTATTCCCTATACTCAGTTAAAATCCCTACTCAAAAACATTATACATCGTTGTTTTTTCCCCCAAAAAGATGGTACACCTAGATACAAATATATAGTTCTTGGTAGATGTTCCTCATACTTTGTGAAAAATAATTCCAAATCATCTTCCAAATATAAAGAAGAAGATGTTTACAAAATCCTAGAACTTTTAATCGACAACATATTTGTCCAGTGTGGTGGACGCGTTTTTCAAAAAACGGTCGGCATTCCAACGGAAACAAATTGTGCTCCTCTACTTGCCGATCTATTCCTTCACTTATGAGGCTGACTTTATAGCTGATCTGATCCGAAAGAATGAATATCGTTTCGCTAGATCCTTTAATCTCATTTTCATCTATATAGGTGACGTATTATCTTTAAACAATCCTAATTTCGGGGATTTGATACATCGCATCTACCCCAAAGAACTTGAGATAAAGGATACTACAGACACTGTGAGGTCGGCCTCATATCTTGACCTACACTTAGAAATCAGTGGTAAAGGAAAACTATTGACCACACTTTATAACAAACGTGATGACGTTACATTCAGAACTTTCCTTTCATCTGTGGCAACATCCCTTCAGTACCTTCGTATGGAGTATTCATATCACTCATACGTTATGTCAGAGCTTGCCGAAACTACGCAGACTTTTTGTATCGTGCTAGACTTCTAACAAATAAACTTCTGGAACAGGGTTATGTTGCTACAAGATTGAAGTCATCAATACAGAAGTTTTACGGTCGTCATCATGAACTCGTGGATCGCTACGGCGTATCAATCTGCGCCATGAAAACTGATTTATTCAACGGGTCATAATTTCCTTCCCTCTTTCGTCTACCCCAGACATGACTTTTTATGAACAACTCGGCGGTTGTTTCTAAATGAACAGAGGACGCTTACCCTACCAGTGCACCTGGTCCGTGCTCTCAGTTTTTAGTGGAGTCCGAGTTGCTCATTTGCTTTTGTTAATTTGTATGTATGATTTTAGTTACTTTATGTTCTTTGTTGCGTATGGCTGTTTTCCATGTCTGGCCTTTGTCCCTGGATTACATTCTTTTAATTACTGCTATAACCTTGATTCCCCTGATTACTTTTTCACATAACATGATAATCAATGCTTTAGAACCCCTTCTCAAGTAGAAGATGCGTGTTTGTTTGTGACATTTTAAAACATTTAAAAATAATATCGCTTAATGGTGCAATGTTAATGTAATAACCCAAACTTAACACAATTTTGTTTTTACAGGAGCTACAAATGTACTTGATATACAGAAATGAAATTGTTCATTATTTGAATGCGGTTCTGAAGTTTGCATGGGATTGTCCTTATATTTGTATGATATAATCCATTTTCTCACACGCTTCTTGCTTGTCAGGATCGTGTATATTATACTCCAGGTGTCGGTTTCACAAAAAGTCGAAAGTGTGAAATTGATCGTAAATCATTACCTCACAATGCTATTTTAGTTTATGACGTCATTACTTCCGATCAATTTTACACTTACGACTTTTTGTGAAACTGACGCCAGGGGCATTCTCAAGCGTATATATAAACCATATACATGAGCTGTAGTGAAATAGCGGGCAATCAAATAGTGTTTCCAAGAGCAACATACTTTCATAATTCATTCCATTGTCACCATTTAAACTATTGAACAGAAAAGAACATAATTGAAAAAGAAAGTATCGACTCTAGTATGGATAGACGCAAACATGGAGAAAATTAGGTAATAATGTCTGTGTATCTGATAAAGAATGCAGTCCATTCAACTATGATGGTTGCATTGTTATCTCTTTCAGTGTATGCTTGAGGAAAGTAAACATTTCCTTTAATTTCCTTTTTTCGGTTGCTATGACTGTCTGCGGAAATACAAATATTGTTTTCTTTCCTTGATGGTTTCCGTTCTATCATTTTCAATTGATACCGACAGAATGTAAATAAAGAATCTTTAAAGTACTTTTCTTCTGTGACAATTGTGGTATGTGACTTAACAATTAAGCCTTAAATCAGACATAAATGTGCTACTGTTAACCACGGTGAAATATTTTCATTTTCATTTCCAAAAATTAGTCGTTTGGTGCTTTTTGCATTTTAAGGTCAAATATTTTTAATTAACTTAAGTGCCCCTTGCACTTGGTATCAGGACAATGTTATTCATTGTACATACCACTAAATAGATTTTACCCTCTTACTCCTATTCGTCGTTTGAATTGATTTCATCTTATCAGATACGCTATAAATGAGAAGTAATTTGCATTTTTATTTTTAAAATGTAATTTTGGGCAAAAACCGAAAAAGAAATAGAAGATGAATCAAAAACATATTCATTTAAAGTGTGTAGTTTTACATATAGTTATAGAGAAGACAGATATTCAGACAAAGAGTAGTTGTAAATACAATCCTTATTATTTGTCATTTGTTTTCATATCTTCCCTAAGCAAGTATTGGAGCAGCAAGTCTAGCTTTTGTTCATAACCAATACTTAAACCACTGTTGTTCGGACAAAAGCTACAAATGTACACAGAGTGCGAATAAGCGAACTGACTAACCGTAGTACAGATGAATATACAGAAGTAATCAAAATTACAATGTATGACAATAGTACAGTCCATGTGTGATCCACATCAATATCAAAATGTTATATGGTAATATTATTGAATTACGATTGAAACAACCACTGTTATTTTCAGTATCACGCACAGTTGAACGGCAATAATCGTTTGATTCAATGCAATCACCAGTTGGTTTCTTACACCTGGGATGTTTAATTCCATTAGAAATAGAAATATTCGTAAAGAATCATCTTGTCGCTTTGTGAAATGTATATATAGAAACTTCATTATATATATTATGAAATAGATTATTGACATTAAATGCTTACAAATCGTCTTGATCAATGATTTACTTCTTGTAGATTCAAAGTGCATGTACGTATGCAATGAGAATATTTTGTCTTATCCGTATGTTCACATTTTTTGAACAGCTATGTTCCATATTTACGGAATGTAAGCCATTTAACAAGTTTTTCAAAGGGAAGTAACCCACCAACATCCGACAGTCTGGTTGGCGGTCTCATTAAGGAAGGGAAAACAATAAACATTTTTCTTACAATCTTAAACTATTTTCAATTCAGTAAGTACCTGAATTGTTTGAAGTACATCAAAAGTTGTTTAAAATTAGCAAGCACTTACCGCGGCTCTAATAAATTGAATATTTGAATTTGAATTCTACTGTTGTCCATTGCTAGGTAGGTCAGTCAAAATATGAAGTATATAGAAAGTGTACAAGTTTATATTAAAGAAATGTAACTTAATGGTGCAAACCCTTTTAAAATCGGTCAAGGGGTTTTAAAGTTATTACAATTTAAAGTTCAAAATTTTTGGTCATTTTACTTGCGAAGGCAAAAAAGTCACATTTTGGGCAAATAAGTCAAACAGGTAAAGAAATTCATACATTGTTTCTTAATCATTTAAATAAAGCCATTTCATACTATGATTTAAGCCATCCAGGAAACTTGTATCTTTGATGCAAAGAAAATTACACTTTTTTTTAAATTGGCCAAAAAAAAACACTTTGGACTTTTTTTTAGCTATGTGTCAACAGCATCGTGAATTAAAGTGCCATTTTTGAATATTCATATTTGGAAGGTAGTAGAAATCTGTCTGATACTTTGCAGTTCTTACAAGAGTAATCCATTAAACAGAAATAAATAAACAAATATTATGTCAAAACCTCTGCTTTTTTTCATTGGAATCAAAAACACTGCGGTAGACCCCCTTTTTTTAAATGCGTTTTTTTCAACAACAAAAAAACATTTTTGCTTACTAAGAATTCAAAAAAAATTTCTAATTTTTTCGTCACTTGTTTTGTGTGGCAATACAGTTGCTTGACTTGAAAAATCATGTTTTGCAGCTCAAAAAATTTTTTGAGGTAGAAAATTTACATTTTAGGTTAAATTTTAGAGCTATTTTCAGTGGAAAAAACGGCGAAAGGTCAGACAAAAAAAAAGACATTTTGAATTTAAAAGCAGTTTTTAGCACATGACAGTTATTGTTATTGTGATTAAATATGTAAAAACACATTTTTCGTCAAGAAATAATTAAATTATATTTAAAAATTAACAAACAAATGTTGAAAAATAGGGGTAAATTGAACATTTTTGAAAATTTCCGATTTAAGAAAAAAAAACACGCATATTTATGCTAATATTGATCAAAATATCAACATACCATATACTTATATGGTTCCATTTTAAAGCTTAGAATCTACGCTATCACATGAAGATACTTTCATCTTATTTTGCTATAAAATGTTTAATGTGGACGAAAATGTTTAGGCCTATACCTTAAATGAAGCCAGACGATAATCAAAATAAACATACATTTTTGCCACAAAAAGTGGCAAAATAATATTATATCAAGGTCTGGTCAATTCTTTGATTCCAAATGTAGTCTTCCAATGTTTTCCTGTTTATAAGTGTCTTTTACCATAATAATGATCTCAATATTATGTTAAAATTGCTTAAAATTTCAAAAACAAATGCTGTTTTCCCAAGAAATTGAGCAAATATTTATTAATACATTGACTTGAACCAATGCGCATCCTTTTACTATGGAACTTTGAAGCCCTAGCTGTTTCCTCATGTGTACTATTATGTACATTAAATGATAATAAACAAAATATCATCATTTGATTAAGTTTAATGAACTTTTCGAAGTTTTCATTTCAGGCCAGAAGGGTTTCTTCACCAGGATCTGCTATGTCTGCCAAATCTACAAAAGAGATTATGTACATAAGGACATTACACTTATTAAACAACATTTACCTTATCGATTTACTTAGAGTTAGTTTACTTTCTATTAAATCATAATCTGGTTTGCTAACAATCTGAAAAAATGTAAAACTTTATTTGATGCTGGTTGCTCACAAAGTGGTTTTCTGGATTAAACGTCATCAGGAACACTTGATGACAAAAGATGTGGCGAGGAGTTAAAAACACCAAACTTCCTTTTCCAGAATAATTATCTTCATTTCAAAAGAAGAAGATTGTATTATAAGGTTATATTTATGTTATGTTAAATAATTTAATATGAATAATTTCGCTGCGTTCGAAACGCTTTGCTGCAACCAACCTACAAATAAAGAAATAATAATTAGAACCTGAAACTAAAAGCCCCTGGATAAAAAGCTACAAGAAAAAAAAAGAAAATGGTTTAAAAACCTGAAATGAAGCAAAAAGAGTTAGTGCTAAAGGAAAAAAGAAAACAAGAATTAATTTCGCTGAAAAATGTTTTCCTACAATAAAATCCTCACATTTCCGTTCTGATAGTCCTCTAATAAAGGCTCCTCAAAAATGTTGCTATCATCTTCCTCATCGTCGTCATCATCATCACCATCCTTGTAATCATATGCTACCGTCGACAACCATGTATCAGCATCATGTCCTGTGACAATTCCTGTGTACCAAAACTCCTCATCATCAGCCTCTTGACAAAAACGATGGTCAATTCGTCTACAATAAAAGAAGGATCCAGGGGCACAATCCTCAACTCTCCAGTCTCTAGATCATCTAGCAAGGGGAAGCTGTAAGTCTCTGTCTCACCATCATACACCAAACTGTACATGTACCATGTCTTACCTTAAGTCCTGTAACAAAACCATAATACCCTCCGTCTGGTTCTTCTATCAAGTGTTGCACTCTCTTACCAATCAGGTCATCGGGTTCAGGTGTGTCTGGAACTACCCTACTTACTGTACCACCATGTGAATTCAACCTGTCAACCAAGGCATCTCCACTTGCAGGCATGTCGAACACTTCTCTCTTCATCACTTCTATCTGACTCATCTGTTTGGCTTTCTTCATCTTCTTCATCCTGTCCACTTCTCTATTCACTCTCACATGCAAGGTGTTCTTTTCTGTGTCAGTCATCTTCGTTACCTGGAATAACGAATTAATTATTTCATAAAAATTATCTACTTTAGAACCAACACAATACTTATTAACATACCTGTGGACCTCCATCATCAGTCCTAGTGACATTTGTCCTGATGAAAGTCTTCTTGTGGCACCAGTGTCCAATAGGTCAGCTTCTGTCAGTCATATCTGTCTTCATTCTGGCAAGTATTCCATTTCTCTTCGGGACCTGATGTCTGGATAGAGCAGCATACATACCTGTGCACTTGAAGACGGACCTACTCTATCCAGCCGAGACTCAAAAATTGATAGATGGGAAAGCAGGCTTCCCCATGTATCATACTTACCAACTTACTCACCCTAGTCTGTATCTCACAAACATCAGCCATACCTACCATGCTTACCCTGGGCTGAGTGCTTCCAATTATTCCATCCCCACATGGTCCTACCTCAGACTCAGCCCATATTCGTCTCATAGCATAGCCCACTATGCTCCTCAGGCCATCTGAAATAAACAAGTAGTGGAATTCAATGAATATGTACTGTAAAGCAGTTTTAAAGCAGAGTCTAAACACAAAACTAATCGACTGTTCTTGTAAGTAATATATGATTCAAATGTAAATGCTTATTTGTTACGATAATTAAAAGACTCAAAAGTTTTACTATTAAAATAAATAAAGCTACTTAACTAAATCAAAGTATGAAATCTAACTTACCATGAATTTGAAACATCTCCAGAACTCAACAAAATGAAACTAAAATGATGAAAAACAAACAGAAAATAAAACTAAATCATAATAAAATTTACATCAGTGTTTATTTTTTTAAAGACAAAATAAAATAAATATTTAGGCAGCCTGTTTACTAATACTTTCTTCTGAAATAAATCAATAATTAGAAGAAAAAACATAATACAAGTATGTTTCATAGTATATACATACTACAAAAGATTGGTATTAGGAGTCAATCAATGTGATCCTAAAAAGACAAAAAAATATATATATTAAACCATAATTAATTAAAATTTAATGATAAATAATGTATATTACAAGGATTTTAAACCTTTTCCAAGTAATTGTACATGTATATGAATATTAAATGAGTAGAGCATCTATAATCCTGTAAAAAATGAATATGTAAGTTAGCTGTTAAAAATTGTACAATATGAATATATAAAATAAACTTAAGAAGATGCACGTCATACGTAATATACGCAATTACTACATATATAAATCACATCAAATAAGTTCTATTTATCAAGTAAAGTACAAGCAGGGCTACATGATAATTTTTTCTAATAAAAGTCATAATTAATATACATTAACTCTGATATTAAGATAAAATGAAAACCAGAAAAAAAACGTTTTGTATCATTTGAAGAAGCAATTTAAGGTTGAATTGTTTTTCTACATATGATAATTTTGAATAAATAAAATAGTTAAAATAAATACAAAGAAGGTTTATGCTTAAACATGTGAGTTTCTTTGGCACTACATATAAATTAAATTGAATTATCAAGGAAATTAAATGCAATGTGTGCAAATTCTCCCAACCAATAAGAAAAAAACAAGGTAAAATGCAGAGACTTCCGATAATATAGGAAAGTCAATAAAGTCCGAAAGATTCCGAATGGATTGCAATCAAACGTGGGGAGAATTTACGTCATTACATATTCATTGTTTAATAAAAATGTTATGGAAACATTTTCCAACTAACGCTAAATGAGAGTAACCTTCTTTAAATTAGCTCATACAGAATCAAACAGAAAATCAGACCTTCCAAGAAGGTGAAAGTAGATTTTAAGCTTGCAGATGACAAAAGGTCATTCCAGAATTTGACCTTACGGAAACAGGACGATTATGCTTATATTAGACATAATTTAAGTACTTACTTGGCCTCCATGGTCTAGGTCCATCGGTGTCTGCATCACCAGTCAAAAGTCCGTCCAGAAAAGAACCGGTAAAAGGCATTTTCCACGAGTGTTCGAAAATCTTAGCAGAAGCTATGGCGGATCAGTAACATCCGGTCAGCAAGAACGAAAACCGGTCCCGCTTTAATTTTTGTGAAAACCACGCCCTGACCACTCTAATATCCAATCGATTCCGCTAGCTGTTATTGTTTTTCTTCTGAAACCAGGGTCACGGATGGACGCTGAAAGGATTAAATTTTCGGAATTCGACTGTCAGTGCATTCCGGGTACGCAAAAACTATTTTTTTTCAACATGTTTTTCCTTTCAATTACGTAAAAATATGTTTTTGAGCCAAAAAATTAGCCTGACAACCGGATTATCAAAATTGAAGATATTGCCAACAATTTGAGCCATAATTGAAGAAAATTGGTCCAGTAACAGCTTGCGGAATGAATTTTGAAATAGGTATGATCTTTGACACATAGTTTTTTCCGGCTGCCATTTTTCTCAAAGTATCGTCACTTTAAACGTTCGTACCAAATGACCATCAACTCCAAAAACGATGAAAGTTGTATATTTAGAAAGAGAAATGTCTCAACGTCAATTACATATATTTTTATTGTCATGGAATGGATTTTTGACCATTTTCTAACGTGTTAAAGTTGACTCAAAATTGAAAATTTTTCCTTCGCAAGAATATCGATAAACGCACTACCGACCTCCCTACCATTGCTCCAATTGACAGTAAACCAGTCTGTCGGGCGACAAATTTGTACAAAGTGACTCCCCTTTGCTTAAAATCTTAAAAAAACGAAGCCAAAATCAAGGACATGAAAAAGGACTATTAGTCAAAAATATATACGTTTCTGATCTGGGATAGAATATGAAAAATTGCAAACACTATAACATTGCATATATTGACCATGAGAATAGATCTCATCACTCTCGTGTAGATTCATTCCTCCATTCATTTACCACAAGATGGGGAAACTGGGACGTGTACGATTTTCATATCAATAGACGTTAATTTCCTCTATTATTTAAAGCAGAAGATGTGATTGTTGAAATTGTCGGACAGTATTCATCGTTCGATAAACCTTCCGTTTGCAGCATAAAGAATGAGCTTTGAAAGTCTGATACAGTTCGAAGCTTGAGAACGTTTATCCTGTCGGTGCAATGATTCTCCATTTTCCTTTCTTTGTTTTGCTTTTGCTATGGTATATATTTTATGATTTGGTTTTGTTTCTGTTGTTGTTGGATATTGGGAAGTTCTTTTGTTTTGACCTTTTGTTTTGTTTTTGTTTTTGTTTATTTGGTTTTTTGTTTTTATTTTTTTGTTTTTTTTTGTTTTTTATTGTTTTTATTTTTATTTTTTTATTTATTTTTTTTTAATTGTTTGTATGTTTGTATTCATTTACGTATGTTTAAAGCTTTAATTTTGTCGTTATTGAACATTTTAATTTAACTGCTAGTATGTTTTTGTGGAACGTTTACTCAAATTCTTTACTTCTGTTTCAACAAGACACTCAAACATGTTTTAACTGATTTTTATGTGTGTTTGATTGCATATTTTTTTCCACAATGACCGGATTAAAAGGAGGAGGGTGTTGATAAAACCAAAGTGCGTTAACCCCGCTGCATTTTATGCGCCTGTCCAAAGTCAGGAATGTCTGGGATATGTATGTCTTGTTTCGTTTCACTTGCAGTTTACATTATGTTTTTGGAGTATCTCGGGACGATTGTTTGGCTGTACCTGAGTGTAATGTTGATTTTGGACCAGCTGTAGCATGCCCTGTGGTGTGAGGGTTTCCTCCGTGTCCATTGAATACCCATTGGTGACCTTCATCTGTCCTTTTTTATCTCGGTGGGGTTATTGTCCCTTTGACATGTTCACCATATCCGTTCTTGTTATTTTAGGGTTTCAAGAGAGACATATTGCAGATTATTTTAATCAAGTAAACGACTTCTTATTTGAATTTTTTATGATTTATCATATCACTGTATATAAAATCTGTGTAGCAGGCTTTCTAAAAATCAGACAGAAGGTGATTCATGTCAAAAACCCACCGAATTCAG
This sequence comes from Perna viridis, assembly GCA_037379345.1. Classification (NCBI taxonomy): domain Eukaryota; kingdom Metazoa; phylum Mollusca; class Bivalvia; order Mytilida; family Mytilidae; genus Perna; species Perna viridis. Next base: position 21,791,171 of record CM074521.1, on the reverse strand, counting down.
TTTTATTTCTTATTCAGAAACAGTTAGTGATCACACAACTAGTCTTTGTTCCATTTTGTTATTGCGCTTTTGAGATACAAAGTATATAGATTGTATATGAAATTTGCACTTTGCAAGAGTTATCGTCCTTGATTTTGGCTTCATTTGGTTGATTTTAGCGGGAGATGAATTTATGAGTTTCTAAAAAGTGCAGATCTGAATGCAGGAAAGATTGTTCTTATGTGTTAGTATAGCATATGTAGACCGCAAAAAAACCATTAGTTATTTCTTTACCATAAATCACTTTTCCAGTGTCTGCAATTTATGTGGACTGGTACTTATACCCTTTTCAGAGGAAAGTGTTATGTAGTTTTTACACCAGAAATTGTTTTCAGCCGCCATTCTATTTCATTCTTAGTTCAAAATGAGAACATGTTATCAGATAATGTATCAATAATGTTTAGCTACGATTAATAGGCATAGGTCCAGGTACTTTCCCAAGACTCGAATAGCATCATGAGACGCAGTCCAGAGATGATGCATGTCGTATGCACAGACTTAAACCAACAAGTTATGGTTTATCTGCATTCAAATGGAACGAACGCGTCGATCTAAAGATCTATTCATCATCTTGATCCAAAGCTTTAAAACATTCATTATCACATTAAATGGTAGAAACGTGTTCCTGTTGAAATATTCCGAAACAAAAAACCTGCTATTCGATGAATTAATTCAAACGATACATTGGAACTGAATAAAATTATCCGCTAATTTTGAGTGCATTAATTACGTAAATTATACTCTCAAAAAGTAATACTACAAACTTTTTGCAAGGACTAGTCTCTGTGTATTTTTATACAGTCTAAAAACGAGAAAATAAACGGTGAGATTTGTCATTGTTCATAAACATTTAACAATATCACACGTTTCTATTTGACATGATGTTTCTTGAAAAAAGTTGAAAAAAAAACATGATATGTCACAGGGTATTACATAAAAATGCTTCAAATCATTACTTCAATCGTCTGCAAAATATTTGAAAGACCTTTCCGTAAACAATACAAAATACAAAAACTACAGTTATTACATTTGAGATAAATTCCTTGTATATGCAAGCACTTTTTTTAAATATTTACACTTGGTGCGTGTCATTAACAGTAGGAAAGAGTAAAGAGCTATAAAACGCTGGTTATGCGGTCCTTTAATAACTTACTTCCTTTACTTAAAACGTTTTTAACGTTGTGAGCCTTACTCGGAAGACGAAAAGGTAATTCAGTCATTAAAATATCGGTCTGATCTCTCATTGCAAGTGATGGAACGCAACAAATAAATGATTTGTGAATGAAAGAGATTATAATTAATAACATCAACAGTCTTATTTATATTATTATATCGCATGACATGTGGGCAGCACTAATGATGTTTTGAAGCTTTAGATTATGAATTATTATATGACGCCTTACGCTGACAATTGACAGTGGAAAAGGCACAAATAAAACGAAATTAAAACAGATTGCTAGGTTCAGAAAAAAAAAGGATCACCAGAGCAGAACTATTGGAGCGAAAGTATCCTGGTTTAGGATGCAATTATAAAATACACTAGTGACATCTCATAAAATTCTGAGGTCAAATGTAAAGTAAATATAAGTAATTGTGATATTCGAAACTCGAACATCAATACACAACGTAAGGTGAAAAGACGATGAAGACAAAATTAAATACAAATTCATAAATATCACCAGAAAAATCAAAGCAAACGAAAGAGGTATAAACCCGCTATATTTTAACCAAACCGTCAGAATTGCACGATGTTCAAAGTGTAAAATGGTTGCCACTACTCATTACAAATCTGCAAAGATTCTAATTTGCATAAAAAGGTGTTATGTTAGAGGTTAAAAAGCGAAAACAAAGGTATACCCTCTGCCCAGGAGATAATCGATTGTTTTGTAATTTTCATTTTTTTTGTACAAATCTGAAAAAGTGAGTTAAGACTTACTGACAACATCGATTTGATATGTTTTATCCCTAAAATCTTACTTTTTAGGTCTTTACGTTTAGAGTGTGTATTAATTAGTAAATTAGTATGACCTTTTAACCATTATAAAAAACCAAAACTTAACCAATATGCTCGGTATGTATGTATGTGTGTTTTATTAGTTGTGGCAAATGGAAATTTATTAGAGTTTACACCAACGGAATAGGGTGAATACAACAGTAATCAAGGAAACCAAGATTCTAGCGGAAATCACAAGAATGTAACCCAGGGACAAAGATCACAAAAGGACAACAGACAAACACAACAAAGAACATAAAGTAACCAACATAGTACACCTCATGAAACGTGTAATGTACCTAATGCCACGCGCAAGAAGCACACAAAACACGAAACACGATCCCACGAAACATACAACACGATCCCATGAAACACGCACACGATACACACGATACACCAAATCCACACGAAACACGTTGCAGGTAGCACGATAAACGATAGATCGTGTCCGCCGGTAGTATTCCTCTCATTAATTGGTATATTTCGAAACTTAACTTGCAAAACGAAACTAAAAATAATTCATGAAACAGTGTACGTGTTCGTCGTATTTTGTTGATTGATAACATCTAACATGTAATTTTACATTAATGTGTATTATGCTTTAATAAACACATTCGATATACACAATGTTTAAACGTCTATAAATATTTCTAAATGAAATCACGCTAATTTTCGTTAAACATCGTACATTGCGAAAACATTGTCATTGGTCTGGAAGTATGAAAATGTTGAAAGTTTTTTTTTAAATTGAAGAAAAATTCTAAAAAAAAATTTAGTTGATAATCATGTTACTTTGCACTCTTGTTCGGAATAATTTAGCTATTTTAACTGATTTGACACCATTTTATTTGTCTAAAAATAGAAAAATACATTTAACCTTTGTTCCCTTGATTACTCTTGAATATGGGTAAAAAATATTCATATTTGTTGTATATGGATCATTTGGAACATATTTCCCTTGTTCCACGAGAACAAAAATACCAAAAGTATTGGTAAAAAGTACTCTCTTCTGAAATAATTTAGCTATTTTAACATATATACCATTATACTTATCTAAAAAAGAAAATATTGTATTGTTGATATTTAAAATGTCCATTTTATTGTACATGGTACATTGCGGAAACATTTTCATTAGTCTCTAAATATGAAAATATTGAAATGTCATAAAATTGGGGTAAAATATACTCATTTTTTTAGAAAATAGAGTGGTTTTGACTAATGTGATACCATCTAATTGTTCTGAATATGGAAAGAAAGTAATTTTTATATGAAAAATATCCATATTTGTTGTATATGGATTATTGGGAACACATTTTCCTTGTTCCAGGAGAACAAAAATACCAAAATGTCATAAATTATTGGTAAAAAGTACTCTTTTTTAAAATAATTTAGCTATTTTAGCTAATGCTATACCATCTTATTTGTCAAAAAAAGAAAATGTTGCATTGTTGATATGGGAAGTGTCCATTTTTATTATACATGGTACATTGCGAAAACATTTTCACTGGTCTGGGAGATGAAAATATTGAAATTTCATAAATTGGGGTATTATTTACTCAATGTTTATTCTCAAAAGACAAACTATTACCACTTGAGGAATGGTTGCCATGAAATCATAAACATATATTTCGGGAAACTTTTCCCCGATCATCCCAGAAGGTCATTCAAATATATAAGGCACACGCACACGAAGGCCAGGCTACACGATATACGATCCCACGAACACGCACACGAAGCACACGATATAACCTAAAATGGGAATGTTACAAGTTTCAAAAGCAAATGAGCAACTCGAATTGCACTAAAAACTTGAAGCATGGACGAGGTGCACCGGTAGGGTAAGCGTCCTCTGCTTTTCCAGGAACCCATGCAGAGTTGCTCATAAAAAGTCAAGTCCGGAGTAGATGAAAGAGGAAAAAAAACTATGACACGTTGGATCGGCTTTCATGATGCAGATGGATACACCGCAACGGTCCACGAGTTCATGATGACGACCATACAATTTCTGTAGTGGTGAGTTCAATCTTGTAGCAACATAACCCTGTTCCAGAAGCCTAATTGTAAGAAGTCTAGCGCGATACAAAATGTCTACGTAATTGCAGCAAGCACTGGCATAACGTATGAGTTGTGATATGAAAACTTCATACGCAGGTGCTGAAGGGATGTTGCCACAGATGAAAGGAAAGTTGACGATTCTGAATGAAAATTCATCACGTTTTTCGCAAAGTTTGGTCAAAAGTTTTCCTTTACCATCGATCTCTAAGTGTAAGTCAAGATATGAGGCTGACTTCACAGTGTCCTTTTTCTTAAGTTCTTTGGAGTATATTCGATGTATGAAATCCCTGAAACTAGGATTGTTTAACAATAATACGTCATTTATATAGCGGAAACTGAGAGTTAGTTGCCTTAGAACAATTTTCCAACATCTGAGAAATGCGACCATGGAATAGATTATTTGATATTGGGTATATCAATCTGTCTTTACAGAGGTCTTTTTACATGAGCATGAAGACAACGAGACCTTTCTTTCCTACATCGATTGCTACTACTGCTACCACAAATACAGAAATCGTTTGGTATAAACCAGTGCGATGTGCCATGAAATGTACTTTCTCATCCGACCACTTGCTTTATTGTATTTCTATACTTGTTTGTTCCCACAAAAATATCTTGAGACGTTTATTTATGAATAATGATGTTACGTATAATAATATCGATCACCGAATGAAGACGATTTCTGAATTAATTAGAATTAATATGTTTTGTTTCTCAGTTAGAGAGGTCGCCTTACTGGTGCATGATTCCAGGTGTTCTTGTTTACTCAATTACTTTTGTTTTTTTGTTTTTTGCTTTTTTTTTTGTTTGTTTGTTCACGTTTTGTGTCTACCTTTTTTGTATTGTTATTTTTCATGAATTGTGTTCTTATTTCTTTGATTGTCCTTCGAGTCATGGATTCTTTTACCCTTACGTGTAAATATAGTATGTACAAGCATCTTTTTGCTGGGCAGTTACTTACTCAAAACTGACATTTGCTTTACTATTAGGAGACAACATTAAATTCCGCTATTTGTTGCTAAAACGGTCGAATGAAAAAGTCTTTGAAACTCTTAATTTGTATCTTAAATATATAGCAAAGACAACCAATTTTCGTACGCATCTAAAGTATTGCTTCGTGGGGTGAGAGTATAAGAAAGATATCTAAATAAATGAAATATGAATAGCTACCCTAAATTGCATGTCTTTTAAGTTAAATCTTATGCTGAATCAATCATGTAATTTTCAAATGAAATAAACCCAGGCAGAAAGTAAATTAAGTGTAATTACATTTATTAAATCAGATTGATCGGCTGTCTAGAATCTTACACCACAAAATTAATTCCTTTCAAGTAGCTGCTGTTTTGATTATCTGTATGGCATCTCAATATTCAACTCGGTTTTTAAAACTCTAATTTAATCCATCAACGCTGTTAAATTCTGAAATGCGTTTTTGTGATGGACAGAAAACAGATTGAGTGGTCAAACACAATTTGTTTTCTTGTTATAACTCGTTCATTCAATTGATACGATTGTAGTGTTTGTTTCAACTTTTTTTCTCATGCATGTTCACGATTATGAAAGCTGATACTTTTCTTTCTTGTATAAACTTACATACCCGCTGAATATAAATGAGTGATGTTAGGGGTTTGAGGGAGCGAGGGTGGACTCACAACCCTGACTTGGGACGATGTACTTCTCACAACAGTTACCTTGTCCTAGGCAGAGGGTTTACAAAATAATGGACATGACTATGATTTTTTATGGAATTTTTTAATAAAAAACAATTAAAACCTTATTGTTTTTTAATAAAGATACGAAAAACAAATCGTGTATTAGATTGTTTTCTCATTCGGATCTTTTCGGCAATATCGGCTACATTACATTAGAAAACAAAAAAGATACCTCAGGATGTAACTTCCTATACAGAAATATGGCTCTTAGTGTTTCCATGGCTATTTTTTTACATATGTACACGTGTTTATCTTTCTCAGATGCAGAACCAGATAGGTTTCATTTTAATTTTTTTTTAATTTAAAGAAAGAAGGTGAGTGTTAATTTGTCCTTGTGTTTAAAACAATATGTACACTGTATTTTTAAATATTTCATGGAAAATGAAAATCTAAACCTTTCCTGCGTGAAAATATTCTCAGTATATGGATACAAAGGATAAATTGTCATCATATCTAAGCCACAAATGAAAAGTGGCAAGACAATAAAACAAATTAACTTTTTTCACTCGTAAATAACAATACAAAGCGATGTCTGAAGAACAAATAATTATGATTGTAGAAGAAAAAAGGAAAAGTAAAGTGAGTTGATACTATTGTACTTAAAAAATATCCTCAAAAATAACGGCAAAGATTGAAAACATTGTGGGTCGAATATTATGTAAAACATACCCAAATATAGATTTAGAGATGTAAATGGTTATGATACTTATAAAGTTTAAAGGGTATTTACGTAACAATATGAAAAAAAGAGAAAATATTTTAAAAAGGGAAATAAGACGTAGAGTGCAAGATTTTGTTGTGATAATATAAGAGATTCTTGAAAGACAACATACACATAAGTTTCCCTTTTGTATATATGGTGAATCAAAGAAAGGACGCCTGGGATTAAAAAGGATATCAGAACGAATGATTTAAAATTATGCAAAATGTACCGGAGTAATTTAAAAGTCTAAATAGGCAGCATTATTTCAATCAATCTTCCTCCTGCCCATACTTGCATGACCTTTCAAATAAACAACACCAGCTACACTAAGAATCCAGAAAAAGATGTATGAAAAATTGCAGCTCCCAGTACATCCCCACTGGAAGATTCCACGCCACCCTCAACATAAGCCTGTTCGTCCTTCGACAATCGTGCAATGCCATTTCCTGAAACAGTTTCGTAAGTGTCTCCATCATTTTTGTAACGAAGAATTCCAATAGAATCTTTTGTCCCGGTTTTTATTTTCAATACTGCTATTTTTTTTGGTTCGAGACTCATTTTGACCATAAAAAAGTATATTCCAGTTTGTGGGGCAGTAAAAACGCCGTTTGTAGAATTATATCCTCCTCCAGCGTTGATCAAAACATGGTTGAACTGTAGAGTGATGCCAGATATAGCACTGTCACGTCTTAGTCCGGTCGCCATAAACACAATTGACTTTGCCGGTGCTTGTTCCATTCTATCTAATGTGGACTTTTTTCTGAATTCTTTCTCCAACTTCGTAAGATTTGTTAAAAGTTTTTTAGTGTTACCCTTATGTTCTTCATTAGTTAAGTTTTGTTTGGACATAAAATGACGAAACACGTCCATGTTATGCTTTATCATTTGTTTCCAGAGATTTCTTTCATGACGAAGACTTTTAACAGAATTATTTTGCACGTTAATTAGTTGATTGATTGTTGAATTCAGTCCAATCCATTGTTCAGTTACGCTTTGCTTAAATATCTCCCTCTCATGTGTAATTGAGTGGAATGTAGAATTATGTTTTTTTAACTGTTTGTCTATTTTGAAAAGTTTTGCATCAAAATCAAGTTTCAATTGCTGGCCAGCATTCTGCAACAATTCAGACGTTTCGTTCTTGTATACATTTAAAGAGGATGTAAGCACTTTAGTTTTTGTTTCCAAACGTTTTATATAGCGTTCCATAGATTCCACTCTCATTTCCATGCGAACGAACTTCTCCAGTAAACTCTGCTGATAATCAAAGATCGAGCATTTCACAGAAGAATCCATGTCTTGCTTTGAGCCAACTGTAACGCATTTTACAGAGTACTGCTCTACAAGATAAATGAATGTCATTAACAAAAAGAGCACATTACAAGCGAAAGGATGCATGGTTACCTCTAGCCTGTGTGATCTATGTATGTATTCTTCTGTGGTGAAATGTAAGTATCGAGTATAGGAATGGTTCGTAAAATGTTAGGTAATCAGGCTTAAACTCTTGTCGAAGGAAAAATCTACAAAATTTATACCACCTCATTGTATAAAGGCCAAAAACGTATTGAAAGTATTAAAATTATCATTAATCGAAACATAATATCTAATAACAGTCATCAAATAATGTCCTCTGTGTTCATCTGTAATACTACAAAGCGGTAAACATATAGTACAGACTGATTTTAAACGCGATTAATTCAAATGTCTAGGTATAATCAGTTAAAAACAAAATTAACTAAGACGTCTTTGTAATTAGTTAAGTATTTCTGTGTCTTAGAATCAGGCAAAATCTATATATGGTGTGGTGAAAAAGTAAAAAAAATGCAGAAATTGTATTGCATTATCCAAGTATTTATACCTCATAACCTCCAGAAATAACCAACAAAGTGTTTGTAAGGTTTGCCTTTTTAAGATATTGTTTGGTCAAAGTTAGTTGAAATGCACTATGGAAAAATGGCTGGAAAATGTTCCCGTACTTTTTTCTTATGTAACCAGTAAAAATATCTATGTCACTGATACCTCGGAATTAGCTTTACAGTTGTTAAATAGATGTATTGAGTATATTTGAGGCAAAAAAAAATAGATCAAATTGAAAAAAATGATGTGCCACCCATTGCCTGATTATTACACAGAATGGTACTTAAATGTTAGTATTAAAACTCCACATAAAAGGGAGTTCACCGTTAAATCCTTACTGAAGTTACCGCATAAAATAAGTCTGGCAAGTTTCCAAAAATATATTTTAGTGTTTACAGTTATGAGAAAACCCTCTTTTGTAAAAATTAAGTACACAACTGCGAAAACAGAAATTCAGAACTGCGCAATATTTAAGGAGGGAGCTAACATCAATAATAATAAACTATTTCCCAAAGTTTCATGAAAATGAATGCATCTATTATTGTGAAACCCCCTTAATTATGAAAAAAGTCACATAAATCTAAATCGTAAAATCGGGAACTACAAAAAAAATCAGAGGGAGAGAATATAAGGGAACCAAGGCTATTGAGGGAGGTTACGTCAATATAAATAAACAATTCACCAAATATTCAATGACATTGCTGCAAGGACTTTTGAATTATTAAAAAAGCACTATAACAATAAAGTAGAAAAAGATAGCACTTTCCGTATATCCGTTACATCCATCATTTCGTGCATTACAAAGCTAGGACATCATTGCTTTTAGGAGATAATTCGACTGTCTTTGTGGATATTAACCACTTAAGTCCCCAAAAATCTTTCGTAACACAGTGTGTTAATTTTCGTTTTCGTGCAAACATATACACTCAGTACTGTTATAACCGGTTGGCACTCATATATGGTATATGCAATACATGACGGACTGTGGCGTTTCTTAACGCCCTTGGCTATCATTTGAGGTCTCTCACGGACGGTATAAAGGATCGAAGCGTTAACACAGCCCCCGGGCATAGCATATTCGTGAATGTGGGTCATGGCGTATTCGGGGAAAATATTTGTCATATGACCACGTTCTATCATTAAATTCATTAAATGCATTATCACTATGACCTAGTGATCCAAGATCCCATTTGTGATCTGCACGCTAAACACTTTCCGGTGCATATAAGACAGATAGGTAAGTCAACTTATTGGAGCATGCAAGTCAATTGATGAGAACTCTCCAAGGCCGAAAACAATAATGTTATATTTACGATCACCATTCTAAAATTTTGTAGGGTCGGTAGGTAGGGATTTATTTAAAATTTTTGAAATGAAATAAGTTATAGTGACTAGTGACACCAAAGTCAGAATACAATGAAAACCAAATAGGCAGAGACTAAACATGTAATAGACTTTGTTCATGGCCTAATCCCTTTTGGGTGGTGGTCAAAACAAAAAAAAAATATCTCAAATGCCGAATCCCAGAAGGGATTATCCATGACTAAGGGCATACTCACGACATGTGTGTTTACAATCGATTCTGAATATAAACAACCAGGTAGATTATTTAAATTGCATTTTATTAAGAACAAAGTGGAATATGGTCCATATTTCTTTACATTTTGCTGGAGGAAAAACTTGGGATGCACAGTTAAATAGGACCTTCCTTTTACATATCGTTTAGAAGTTTATCATCGATGTATATGAACTTTTCGACGTTTTGTTGCAAAACACATGACATTGAGGAATCTGTTACTTTGGGGTAGTCCAATTAGCTGCCAATTTTGTACACGTACAAGTACAATGTACATGTAAGTACATTTCCGAGGAGCTCCAACGATTTTTAGTTTTGCTATATATGTATAGACTGCATGTGCTGCCAACTCTTAATATGATTTTTAATTTAACCATTTTTGTTTATGACTTGGTGCCAATAAAGTAAAGTTTATACATGTGCATAAAAATATAGTTTTAGTCAACTTCCTGCTTAAACATTGTACATGTAAATATTATTTTTCAGATGTTTACCATATAAAATATTTTGTAATACTTAGGATTTAATTACCATTTTTGTTTAATTTCCGATTTACAGAAAACCGTCACATTATGACTTTTTGTACATGTTATTGTGTGTAAATAGTTTATGAACTGTACAAGTAAGACGGTTCCATCTAGTCTACATTTATTAAATCAAGTATGTTTTATACGTGTACAAAAGTACGTAAAGGGTTAACAGGCTTCTGAAATCAAAACACTTATATACATGTATAAACACGAACAAAATTGTAACTTGACAACTGATTATTTTACAGGTTTCTGTGTATATAGGCATGTATTTGATTACTAAAGATTCCCCCTCAGTATTATTTCTCCAATGGCAATATTTGGAAATGGTAAAATTTGATTTTCAACAATTTAGTTTTAGCATAATAAGTGGAACAATAGTTCACATATATGTGTAAGTTAAAATACTTTCAAGACGTATATATGTTCAAATTTGCTCTTTGGGCAATGCCAGTCTGCGTCCATACTTACTCCTCGGGCAATATCAGTCTGTGTCCACACTTATAGTCTAAAAATAAAAATTATTACATTTTTACATGAATGAAGTCCCATAACTCACAAATGAAAAGGTGGAAATACATAAAAATCGAAAGGAAGTTCATATCAATAGAAAAAAAGGCAAAAATTGGTTGCAGTATATTTGAATTATTGTGAAATGTGAACTACGGATGAACACCATGCCATCTAGGCAGTCGGTCGCATAAAAAAGAAATGCAATTTAAAGTATTTTACAGTATAAATTGCTCACCTGGCTCGATAAGCAACATTCTATATTTTAATATGTCATGTTTTTTTTTTCTTGGATATTTTTTTTAAGAAGTAGTAACATTGAAAATAGCGAAAAAACATCGATAAGGGCAATAATTCTAACATGGCTTAACAGACTAACATGAAAATTTGACAACAGATAGATCTCATCATACTAAATATTTTACTCTTGTCAGAATTGTGTTAAAACTTACAGCTTTGGAGAAATATGCGAAAATGTTCTGTCTGATCTTACATTCTTTTTTTAGTAACGGCGGCTATGTCATTAAGCACATCAGGTCTTTGCAGAACACACAAAGAACATTCATACTGAGTGTAGTTCTGATTGGTCTGGTTCTGTCAAAGGAAAAGGTGTTTAAAAAATATAAAATTAAACTAGCGAAACAACGTTGAAAAATGACAAAAACTCAAACATGGCTTGATTAATTCACACGACGACAATTTGACCTCTGATAGATCTCACTTTATGTCAGAATTTGTTTTGAAAATACATGCGTAGAAGTTCGTCTGACAACAGACCTCCGTAAATTTGGTACATTAGCACAGCTTGACAGGGCGTTGAAACTGGTTATAAGGAATGTAACTCATATAAAATATTGAACTCTGATTTGTGTTAAAAATCCATGGCTAGAAACAATTGAAAGCGTAAGACCAGTCAAAAGTCCAAAATCGGTTATACGCCACCCATGAAATAAGTTCTAACATGGCAGTCATGAATCAAAATAATCGGGGTCGTCAAACGTCGTTGAAAGAGTACTAAAGAGAATCAAGATTCTTGCGGAAATCAAAAGAATGTAATTCAGGGACAAAGACCAGACATGGAAAACAGACGAACTAAACAATGAATAAAGTAACTAAAATCATACATACAAAGTAACAAAACTTAATGAGCAACTCGGATTCCACTAAAAACTGGGAGCGTCCTCTGCTTTTCTAGAGACACTCGCCGATTTGTTCATAAAAAGTCAAGTCCTGGGTAGATGAAAGTGGACAGGAAACCTATGGCACATTGAACAAATCAGTATTCATGGTGCAGATGGATACACCGTAACGATGTAAGTCATAATGCAGGCCAACGACACATTGCACAGCAGCTTTATTTTATCATCAAGAAGTCCAACAAGTAATGGTAACAGTATTTTTTTAGGCCTGCCCAGCAACGATTAAGCATGTCACCACCAGCTCTCACTGCAAATCCTGTTATGTTGAACCCTGTTCCACAAGGAACCCCAACATCAGTAGCCCCTATCATCACTAATCCTCAAACAATGTCAATGGAGTTAGACACTTAAGCAATGATCAAAGATAAGAGGCCACTATGAATGAGAGATAAGCAAAATTTCAGCACCTGCGTATAGAGTGTCCATATCACAACTCATTCGTTATTCCAGACCTTGCCGTAACTACACAGACTTTTTGTATCCTACTAGAATTCTAACAAATAGGCTTCTGGAACAAGGTTATGTTTCTACAAGGTTGAAGTTATCACTACAAAAGTTTTATGGTTGTCATCAGGTACACGTGGATCGTTATGGTGTATCCATCTGCACCATGACAACTGATTTGTTCAACGTGTCATGGTATTCCTTTTCTCTTTCGTCTACCGCGGACTTGACTTTTTATGAGCAACTCGGCTGGTTTTTCTTGAAAAGCAGAGGACGCTAACCCTACCGGTGCATCTGGTCCATGCTTCCAGTTTTTAGTGGAGTCCGAGTTGCTCATTTGCTTTTGTTACTGTGTATGTATGATTTTAGTTACTTTATGTTCTTTGTTGTGTATGTCTGTTTTCCATGTTTGGTCTTTGTCCATGGATTAGATTCTTTTGATTACCGCTATAATCTTTGTTTCCTTAATTACGCTTTGCATTTGTCTCTAAACTCTGTTAAACAAAATGATCCAAATTAATTACATAGAAATATCACTTACGGTAAGTGGGATAATAGAAAAAGCGAATAATTCAGGCAATCCTTGGTAAATAAAACGGAAGATGTTTCGGTCAGGATTAAGTCCAAGCTTAACAATATTGATGCTGTCTTGATCACACCTGACAGGGTAACTGACCTCATTACAGAAATAGGTCATGCTTTGATTGACACTGCTAAGAATACATTTGAAGTTTCAAATCGAGTGTCAAGGAATAGAAATAATGAAAATAAATCTTGGTTCGATAAATTCTGCAAGGAAAAGCTGGATGAGTTCACACCGTACGTAGTAAGTTTAAAGCAACACTTTCTATGCCACATAAAGCTTAACTAAATGTGAAAGCGAAACATATCACCAAACCCTAGGTAAGCGTTATGCAAGTTATTCTGATCAATGTGCTGATGAGTTGAAGCCTAATTCAAAACATGATCCTAGTTCATTCTAGATTTTGCATAGCTATTCGAAGGGGACAAGGAACCACAGGAATTAGATATGGAAACATTTTACGAATAATTCAAGATCTTGAACACAGGCGAAGAGTTGGCTGAAATAGATATAGATGTAAACGGTGTGTAATATAACTGAGATACAGATGCAAGAAACAATAAAAAGGTTAAATAATAGTAAAGCACCTGGGATAGATATAGTTATGAATATTTAAACATTCTCATCACCTCAACTTATATCTATATAATGTGATTTATTCAATTTAGTTCTAAATAGTGTTACTGTTCGTGAGACTTCCAGAATTATAAAGCCTAACTATAAAAACAAGGTTCTGAACAATTATTGAGCAATTACTCTCATTGGCTGTATGGGTAAACTTTGTACGAGCATATTGAAAAAGTAATCAAGGGAAACAAGTTTCTAGTGGATATCAACAGTATGTAATCATAGGAGAAAGACCAGACATGGAAAACAGACAAACACAACAAAGAATATAAATTAACTAAAATAATACATACAAAGTAACAAAAGTAAATGAGTAACTCGGATTCCATTAAAAACTAGGAGCATGGACCAGGTGCACCGGTAGGGCAAGCGTGTTTTCATGGTGTAGATGGATATATCGTAACGATCCACGAGTTCATGATGACGACCATAAAACATTTATAATGATAACATCAATCTTGTAACAATATAACTCTGTTACATAAGCCTAATTGTACGAAGTCTAACGCGATATAAAAAGTATGCATAGTTAAGGTAAGCTCTGGTATAACTTATGAGTTGTGATATGAAAACTCAATACGCATGTACTGAAGGGATGTTGAACAGTAGATTGAATATATTTTCAAATGAGTTCAGTGTTCTTTTTGAAAACAAAAGGGTGTTCAACTCTTGATAATTATTTACTTTAAATGCACTGATTAAGTTTTACTATGCATATGTAAAAAATTATATTGCACATTCGTTGACTTCCGAAAGGCGATCGACACAATATGGAGAGAAGATTTATGGATGAAATTACAAAATACTGAGATAAAAAATCTGAGTAACACATAATATGTACCATGTAATTAATTCTGGTGTACAATGTGGTTAAAAGGCAAGTTTTTTTTAATTTTTTTTTTGTCTTTCCGTTGTGAGGCAGTATCATGTTTTGGTATAGGTAAAGGTAAGAACATGAAGGAAAACGTTTATTCAGATCAACATTGTATTTCGAAAAAGCATAAAGTTACGCCAAGCACTTATGACGTTACATTGTTACGATAAAGTGCAGTACTAACTATACGTTGTCTTTGTGTGGTACTATGGAATTTTCGACATTCTGGGGACCGCGCGAAAGTAATTGATCAAAAGAAATAAAGAAAATTCAAATTACTGAAACAATCAAGACTAAATGAATGTTAATGAATAATTAATCGTGGAATAAACAGGCTCTGCACAATGTGAAGTTTCGCATTTGTCCATCTTTTAATCATAGCAACAGATCTTGCCTTGCGAACAGGATTTTTTTTAACAGTTTATTTCACAATTATCGTCATTTGAGTTTCTATTTAATGTCAATCACGGCTAGAGTCCATTTGGTCTTCGGCGTATCGTCATAAACTTGTACAACATCTCCGAATTTTATAGTTTGTTCTTTTTTCCCTCTGATCTGGTGATATTCTCGTGCAGATTTACACCGGAATTGTTGAATGAAGTTGGGTTTGAGTTTTGACAGTTTGTTCACAGATTTATGAGTTATGATATGCGGTGGGTTTGTAAAGGCTCTATTCCCCTGTAGTGAAGGGAAGATATTATTCGCCCGTAAAGTAAGTGAGCTGGAGTAAGTGGTTCTTCCTCTAACGGATCCGATGAAATGTATATGAGTACATGTTGGTCGTTGAGTATAGTCTCAACTTCTGTAACAATAGTCGTTAGTAGTTCTTAGCTGATAAGTAAGCGCCCTAAGTTTTCTTTATGCAATTCTTTGTAAGGACTATCAGCCTCTCCCATCAGTCGCCATACCATGGGACTACTTTAGGTATAAATTTCCATGCTGTTACGTAATTGTTGAGTCGGTCTGCAAGTAATGGCGATCGTGTAATTCCTTCGATTTGTTTTGCGGCGGCGAAAAAGGCTGTGGCATTGTCAGAAATCATAGTTTTGGGCAGTGATTTTCTGAAGTCACCAATTCCATGTGAACGGCACGTGTATATACCTTTTTGATTTCTCCATTCTTGTTTTTAACATTTAACGCACCTGTGAAATCCACACATGTTCTTCTCTCAGTCCATTTTTCTGAAGTGGTGGAGGATTAGGTGCCAAATAGAGTCGGCTTTTAATATTCCTGCTGTTAACGCATTTACGTACGACACATTTAACAACTTGTCGTATCGCTGGTGTCCAATAACTTTGACAAAGTAATGTTACAGTACTTCATAATCCTGAATGAAGAGGAGAAACATGTGAGTCCATGACAGTGAGTTGTGTCAGCTTGTCTTGAAGTAATAATTGAAATTTTGCAGACTCCTCTAATTGTGCATTATTTTATGCATCCTTCTCATCGAATCAAGTTGTCTTATCAATATATAGCTTAAGTTGTTTTATGAGATTGTTCTTTTTGTTCCCATCATTTTGTAGGTCTCTAATAACATCGGGAAAATGTTTGGTTTGAGAACCAGTTATCAAAGCTACTGACGTGGTTTGAATTTCATCGGTTTTCAACGTTCAAGTTTAATTATCGGTTGATCTACAGTACATAATGAATCGTTTAACACATGCAGTTACTCTCAACAGCTTTTTAAATGAATCAAATCTGTTGATATCAATGATCTTGGAGAGTCCTTGTTCATCATGTATTCCGTCGTCATTGTGCATGCGTGTTTAACTGTAACTTCGGTTAACAGATGACAATATGAGGTTTTCATCTTTACTCGATTTTGACCATTTGTCTTCATCAACGAGCCAACTAGGACCACCCATCCATAGATTGTTCTTTTTTATTTCTTCTGCTGAAATTCCTCTCGATAACAAATCAGCCAGATTACATTCAATTAGACAGTTATTCCACATGAATTTGTGTCAGTGCCTTGATCTCTCGAATACGGTTCGCTACAAATGGTTTTAAGTTCTTTGACGAATTTAACCAATTTAAAATAATTTGGCTGTCGCTCCATAACACGTCAAGTGTAAATCCAGTATTTTTCGTGGTGTGGTCTAACAATCAACTTCCGATAACGACAGCCATCGGTTCTAATCTTGATATTGTGAGTTCTGTTAGCGGCGCAACTCTGTTTGTTTTACGATAATAAGTTTGTTTTGTCCCTTTGATATGACGTAAACACATACTCCGTAAGTTTTTCCACTAGCATCTGTAAATACAAGTACGACAGAATCTTCATTTTCATCTTTTGGAAATAATGACGAGGTATAGTTGTTTTCGTAATCTCTTGGGCATCCTGTACAATCTAACTCCACTCTGAGATTATATTATTTGGTAATACCTGATCCCAATTTTTCCTCCCACAGCTTTTCAATAAGCAGCTTGCCTCGGACAGTTCCGGACTTAAAATTCCAAGCGGATCGTATATCCTAGACGCCTGTCTTAAAACTTCCAGTTTTGTGATAAGTTGCCTATTGATATCTAGAATTTCTGTCGTAGCGAATCCTGATGTATTCCAACGTAACCCCAATGTCTGGATAGGACGATTATTATCTAATACATCAATAACACGGTAGCTAGGTTTCGTAGTCCTTTTCTATTTGAAGCCAACGAGCGTAGGTTGAATGCACCGTCCGAAAATAATTGCCGTGCAGTTGTATAGTAGTTTGATAATTCTTCTTCAGATTTGAAACTTGATAGGATATTGTCTACATACAAATTCATTTTCATTTTTTTCTGTGATTTCCCGTAGATTGTCTTTCGTGTGCTTCAATAGTATTGCGCTAAGTATAAAAGGTGAAAATGTGGCACCGAATAGTACGGACGTGAACCTGTAAGTTGTTAAATCACAATTAGGGTCTGATGGATTACTGGGCCAGAAAAATCTGGTCACGTCCCTATCCTCTTTCTCAAGTCCAATGTTTAGAAATGCCTTCTCTATATCTGTACTTATCGCGTATTTTTTTAAACGAAATCTCATAATAATTGCGGTTATGTCATTCAATGTGGGCGGTACATTTTGCAAGCAATCATTCAGGCTAGCACTGTCTTTGTTATGTCTACAGCAACAATCATATACAATTCTGATTGGCTTGGTCATGATCGCTGAATCTTCATCGGTTGTTACCTTTACAATAAAACCTTGCTTCTCCTGTTCTTCTATGATTTCGGTGTTCTTGTCTAGGAACAGTGGTTCTTTACTTAAACGCTTTACTACATTCCTCGTTCTTTGCATAGCAATTGTCCTATTTACCAGCAATGGAGGGTGGTCGGTTTTCCCTGGTAATTTAGCATGGTAAGGATTGTGTAAGGATTGTCATGGTAGACTACAAAATTTTCGTACTTTTCAAGGCAGTCTTCATGTTATGGGTTTGTTTTCTTTGTCTCTACTCCGATGGTTTCGATTTCCCAGAACTTTTCTAAATTGCATTCTTCGACATTTTGAGATACCATAACATTCAGCATGTACCTTGTACAATGAGTTTGTCTGTTTGATGTTGTGGGACCAGACAGTAGATAACCAATCTTTGATTGAAGAACAGTTGGACCATTTCCTCTGATAATACGGTCTCGGACTATGTTTCAGTAGTAGTCAGCCTCTATTAGTAAGTTTATTTCAAACCTGTCATCGTTAGTCACCCGGTGCGCTAATTTACATGGGTCTGTATTGGTACGGCAATTTCTGGTATTATAAGTACATGTACATTGAGTGGGATTATTTCTCTCTCATCTGTTTCTACTTTGATATTTGCAGATCTCAGGTGTCTTATTGGCCTGTTTTCTACTCCAAGTCCATTGATATGGACCACCTCGTTTCCGGTTGAACATAGCTATCACTTTTCGGCAGATGATTCTGTGGTGAATGACCTCTGTGCCTCTTCATCGAACAAAATATTGGCTTCTGTAATATGCTTTTCTGTGCACAAGTTAGCAATTGCAGTTTTCAACACCACATTTGAAGCTTTGTGTGTTAAAGATGACTGTAAAACGACATTACTTTTCTCGTTGTGCAAGGTTTACTCGATTCCTCAGACTTGAAATTTGTTTTATCTGTGCATAAGCTTGTGTGGTGGCGCTTGTTACATTTTCACAATTACTTGACAATTTAAAATCCGCTAACCTGAGATGTCCCAGGCAGTTGAAACACAATATATTCTTTTTTACACGATCATCGTGGGAGGTGACTCTGGTACAGTTAACGACGAAGTGTCCAGTTTCATGGCAAAATAAACATGACTTCGTATTGCGATTCAACATTGATTCGAATTTATCATTTCTACTAAAATTTGACTTTGGACGTGTTTTCGTGTTTCTCAAAAATGCAGCTGTAGCGTGCGGGCTTTCGACCTTTTCCGGAGGTTCACAGCTTCCATGATTTCTAATTCACTCAGTAGTGCCCTCCGTAACTCAATTAGAGACCAGTTTGTGGATTTGTTCTCTGGCTTAATGCTCAAAGATGTCTATGGGTAATTTCTTCGAAATAACCGGAGCTAGTAATGAGCCGCAAGTCTCATCAGTCTTTCCCATAGATTCCAGGCATCGTACATATGTTTCGGTCTTATCGTAGGCGCTTGAATATCGAGTAAGGTTTGTATGATCTTATGAACCTGTCCGTATCTCTCCTGTAACAGTGAAATTGTTTTTAGCGTAATTTGTATTAGTCATCGAAAATCCGGCAATGGTTTTAAATGCCTCATTGCGAAATTTCTGAAGTCGCTCAATGTGGAATTTGTGTGGGTAGAGATTTCATAGGGATCCCAGAAAGTCTGCAAATCTAATATGTCTCCTTCAAATATGGGTAAATTCAATTTTGGAAGTTTGTGATAGTCACTGCGGGTACTGTATGTTGACGTAGACTGAAGATTTGGATTTTGCATGTGTGCATTTGTGAAGAAACTAGAGGTTGAAGGTGCAGTAGGTTGTATACTTTGATGCATTTAGATATGGGTATTTGGATTCAAAGTAGTGGCTTCACTTGCAGGTAGACTTGTGTGTAAAATTCTACATTCGGGTTGACTTGCGTCTGCCAAATTTTGAATTTGTCGAAGCTAAAAGTCTAAATTGTACATATACTCATCTGAATCTTGTATATCGTCTGCGATTTCTTCTTTTTAGTCTATTCCAAAGTCTTCTCGTTGAGATCTGCAAGAATTCCTTTCTTCTGTTTAGCAGCTTCCAATAGGATTGAAATCTCAACAGCATCCGCCTCGGTTGGCTCTGTGATCTGTCGAATATCGTCAAATTGTCCAAGGGGTTTCGTAACAGCTCCTTTATGTCCCGCTCGTACAGCTTACAGGTTTTCCATCATTTGTATCCTGGTTAGGGCACCAATATCGTGTAGTGGTATAGGTAAAAATAAGAACGTGAAGGAAAACGTCTATTTAGATGAACATTGCACACATGACGTTACATGGATATGACGTTACATGGTTACAATAAAGCGCGGTACATACTGTACGTCATCTGTGTGCGGTACTGTGGAATTCTCAACAGACAATGAGAGAATTTTTCTCCCTTCTTGTTATCTAGTTTCCTGGATGACTTCCAAAAGCTTTTCTTGCTCAGCTTGATGGAGACTCACTTGAACTTATTGAAAAAAGATGATAGACGAAATTCATGTTTATTCTTAATTTTTTTTTGTGATCTTATATGCGGATGATACTATAATTCTAGCAGAAAGTAAAGATGCATTGCAAGCTTACTGCGAATGTTGGAAACTTGAAGTAAATGTCAATAAAACAAAAGCCGTGACTTTTTGTAGACGAAAACATATTGAATTCTATTTTGGAGGTGAGAAAATTGATTCATATGCATACTTAGGTGTTATTTTTAAGTACAAGGATATTTTGTAGATACGCACAAGAAACATGTAGAACAGACTCAGGAAGCCTTATTTAAAAATTGATAAATAATAAGTACATACCTGTAGATTTGCAAATTAAAATGTTTGATTGTATGATTGAACCTATATTGTTATACGGCTCATAAATCTGGGGCTTTGAAAATATTTATATAATTGAACAAATCAATCTGAAATTTTGCGAGAGAATACTTATTATAAGCACTACCCCAAATTAAAATGGTAAATGGACAACTTGGTAGATTTCCTCTGCAAATTCGTGTTTAAGTATGCATGATTTCGTTTTGGACAAGGGTGGTTCAAAATCATAACAAGTTATGAAATTCTCTTTATCGATTGATGCTTAAGCTGCATGGCACTAAAGCATTCAATATCAAATGAATTGAATACTTCAAAAATACTTGCGACGATATAGGTACGCGTGAAATTTTTGAATCAATTTCCATTTATAGATGATAATTAGGCAAGTTGTAGGATATCAGTTTATTCAATCTTGGTATTGCCTTATTTCTGGTTCATCCAGAGGCGAATTCTACTCGCTTTTCAAGACATACTTCGGTATTGAAAACTATATAGTCAAATTACCAGTGTTACATGATTTGTATCCCAAAATTACACAATTTTAATATCCACTTACCAACTGAAAAAGGAAGGTTGTATAACATTCCAAAACCTTAGAGATTAACTGGTGACGAATTAAAAGTATTTTATTTTCTTTTTTATGTGAAAATGTCGCTGTAGAAAATCTAAGACAAAATTATTGGGCAAGGTATTATTATGAGAAAGACTGTGTTCATTGAAAATATATGCTGTGCTGTGAGAGATTGATCACCTTTCGCTCGCTATTTGTATCTGTATATATCACTATTAATTATTGCTCATTTCTGAGTCATTTTCTATATGGAATACTGATTGACCTCATGTAACACATTTATGTATGTGTCTGAGCGAATATAATACAACCTGAAATCTGACACTTATTTTCTATTTAGTAACAGCAGTCATGTTTTTCGATGGATCAAAAAATACCCACATCAATACTATGCAGAACACCCTAAGAAACATTCCCGCCAAGTTTGGTTATCATTGAACTCCAACAAGCGTAACAGATTAAAACGAAAATATGACTAGTTTTTTATTTATCTAATCATTGTCTATTAATACTTCATTTCAGAAAAAAAGTAATAGAAATTTGGAAAGGTGTATCTTGTGTTTGGTGTAATTCAGGCAATTATTTTTATATTAAGATAGCCATGTAATTCAATTTAAGTATGTCCCTGTTTAAGAATTGGGCAAAATGTGTGTAAGGTGTGGCACATGAAGGCGAAAAACGCAGGATTGCGCTATCAAAGTATTTAAACCTCGTGACCTCAAGAAACAATCATTAAAGTGACTGTCAAGTTTCACTTTTTAAGATATTGATAGGTCAAATTTAGTTGAAATGTACTATGGAAAAATGGTTGGAAAATTTTCCAGCACTTTTTCCCTATAACATGCAGTCAAAAAATATCTATGTCATAGATGCTTCAGAATGAATCTAAATACCTAAGTTGTTTCCTAGACATATTGATTGTATTTAAGACATACAAGACAAAATTAAGAAAAATGATATGCCACCAATAGCCCGATTCCTACAAAGAATGTTATGTAATACAGTAGGCATAACTGTATCTCATTATGTATCCTCTTCGTTTGAAATAAGTTTAAGCAGAATAATTAGAGGCTACGTAACACATTTGTATGATCCATGTTCCAAAATAAAACACATAGAAAAAGCAATTCATATGATAATTTTAAAGATTTGTATTTTTCTATACAACATAGTACAATAACTCACACATTCAATGTACAGTAAGGTAATTACACGTTAAAACTCGCATTATTTACATAATAAATATTCACCAAACATTTGAATGTACAACTTAAAAAATCGTAACTGGAGTTATTTAACAACTATAAGAAAGTGAGTAATTCTAGATGAAACAATGCTGACATATTAATCTATACATATTGAAGTTAGTAAACCAACGCCAAATCAATTTTTTAGATTCTATTTTGTTTTATGGTTCTATGGATCTCCCCTTAGGCTTTGGAAGAGAGTTCCTGTATTGATAAATGAATTTTCCACTACAGTTTGATTAAATGTTCCTGTATCACTCAAGAAATATAATGTTCTAGCACATTTGTTTAGCTTCAGAAAAAAACAAAACAAAAACGAAAATTTAAGTAGAAAAGTGCTTACAGCTGGTTCTACATTCTGAATGAATACAAGAAAAATAAGTCCTTCATTCAAAAATGCCCTTGCTCTTAACATTACTTGTGTATTAGAATAAAACTACAGAATCTTAAATTATCCTAAACACCAACTAGTGTAAAGTTTACTCAAAAATTCAAAGAGAATAATTTATAATGCTATATCAAAATACATCTTTAAGCTATAGGCCCTTTGCATTAATCTTCTTTTTTTCAAAAATTACCTCAGGGATTGATTTTGCCAAATGAACTTAACATCCACGGAAATTTTTTTTATGATATATAAATATCATCTTGATAGTTTAATCAACCAACAATTATGAAGAGAAATGAATTCCAATAAAATTCTACTTTTTTTCTAC
The DNA here is from genome assembly GCA_037379345.1 of Perna viridis. Taxonomy (NCBI): domain Eukaryota; kingdom Metazoa; phylum Mollusca; class Bivalvia; order Mytilida; family Mytilidae; genus Perna; species Perna viridis. The sequence continues at coordinate 21,767,952 of CM074521.1, read as the reverse complement.
ATTATTTCAAACTATAAGGACCTTCTCACAAAAAAACTTTTTACTACACAGAACACATTTTTAAAATTTAGACGGCAAAATTAAGCATTAAAAATATGATAAGGCACATATTGTAGTTTACTATTGGAAAGGTTTACAGATAGTTAAAGGAGAAAGAACAGTCAGGATTAGACCAGCAAGATTTTATGATTCATAATCGACTTACAGCTATACTTTTACTTCGATTGGTCTATTGTACCCATTGATTCCTAGTTACATGTACCCTGGCAACTTGAATTTACTACAGCTAGAATAACATAGTTTTGTATCTTACAAAACTATATTATGAAAACAAATCTGGGAACTCCAGTAACCAAACATAATTTTGCCGACTCGTGAATATTGATCTATGGCATTTAACTTTCACAGATAAGATTTTTCTAACTCTGACAACGATGTTCCAATTGAATGCAGAGAGTTTTACTTTCATAAAACACTGCCACTAAGGGGAGATAATTAAATAATGTGCAACATGAATGATAGAATAATGTTACGATAACATGATATGAAGCTCATCAACAAATCTATACAAATCAATCCAACAAAATATTGCACAATTGAATGTGTCTAATGAGCTCCTTAATTTATTGTTCTATATAAATCAGACAGGTTTGAATAATCAAAACAAGATTATTTCCTAATTAGCATTGACAATTCTTTTTACTTGTTAATTATGTAACATATATTTCCATACTGAGGACAAAACAAAAAATAGTCTTGTTTCCTGATATCAACAAGGAACAAATATGGTTGGTAGTCAGGGAAATAATCTTATTCCTTAAAAATATTTTTCATTGAGTTAATGAGGAAATAATCTAGACTTAAACGATGCTTTAGCCAAAATGGCCAGAACAGGGTAGGCACAAAAAAGTAAGGTAGGTCCAGAAGCAGGAAACAGACATTTTATTTTTTGACCTGACAGATAAATACAACAGAATTTTCAAGCTAGACTTGTATCTTTATGGAACAATCATTAATAAATGAACCAAAACAGTTAGTTCAATATGAAAACTTAAGTTTGGGAAAACATAACATGATAAAATACTTTTCAATTACCTTGTCAATGCTAACTTATAACATTTTATAACAATCGCTGCCAACAACAACTTATGCACGTTTCATGTGCAATTTCCCTGATTAACATATATTTAGAAATAAACCTATAGAATGAATCCATCTAAGAATCATGCAAGAACAAAGAATTGGTAATTTCATCCATACATATCATCATCACACTACCTGTTACTAAAAGCCCTTGGATGTTGGTTGAACAATTGAAGTATTTGTGATCATTTTTTATCCTTAGGGGGTCTAGAATGTAATTATAGATCATTTACTTAGTTTGAGAAGTATAAGGAAATTTTGCCTCCAAAAACACAATATAACCGTAATCAAAATGGTCATAACCTACCCAAAATTCCAGAACATGCATATTTTAGAAGGGGGGTCATTCAAATGCAAATAAAATACAAGGAGTTGTTAACAAGTTAAAGTATTTTAATTACTTTGTTTTGTCTACAAAAACATTATTGGCTTAAAAACTTAACGTGAATAATATCTTTTGTCACATTTCTATATCATCTTTTGATGCCAGTAGTTCTCCTATGACTACTTTAACAAAGTCAAACTATATTGGCAGTAATTTCTTACCCTCATATAGAATAAACCAGAAAATCTGTTATCAAAGCTCATTAAAGAATAAAACACCCTACCGACACCTGAAACCATATGGTAAAGATATCTAAAGTCTTAAAACAGTAAATTGGTCAAGTCTGAAATTAAACCCCTCTAAATGGCATCCCTACATAATGTTACTGTTAAAATATCAAGTGGCTGTGATAAGCAGTTGCAGAAATGAAAAATGTAACTAAATGTGAGTGGTTGGGAGATGGACACAATGACTGCTATATAATATACTATATATTAAAAGAAATTGATCATAATATCTCATTCAATAATACTTCAAACAGTTACATGCTAGAAATGGCACAAAAATATTGAAAAAAAATATGAAACAGAAAAAAAAAACCAAAATAATTTCTTAAACACCACAAGGCTAGAAAAATATTGTATATCAGAAGGTTTGTGATAATCTTATTGAGCTAAATATATTCTTTTCTGAGGCAATCTTTTAAGAAATTTAATTGATTTCTGGAATGCATTCAATAGAAATTCTTGAAGAATTCAAATTTCCTGATCTTGAAATGTGTATATAAATATCAGCAAAATTTTCAAGCGTTATGGTAAAAAGAAAAATTGATCTAAAATGAATTTAGGTCAAGTGTCATCTAGTTTATTTTGACCTTGACCTAATGAGTGTGGCGAGTCTGTAGTACGGGATGAGCTTTGTTGAGAAGGTAATGAGATCGGATGTGAACTGCTGCTTGGTACATTCGAACCTGAAATATCAAAAAATTAGTTTTAACTTTGTAGAATTTTACATAAAAACATATCCTACAAGTCAACTTGTCATTTTAATCTGGCATTAATATTCTGAAAGAAATAAACACATTGATATAGGGTCAAAGGCTAAATTGATAAAAGATTAAACAAGTGTAGTCAAATTGGTGTCAATGATAATGAAAGGCTGTATTTCAAAACAGACAATTTTATCTGTTAATAAAAATTGTTAAGATATTCTAAGTATAACACTTGTCCAAGGGCAGACTTATCAATAAAGTCAGGCTTGTCCAACCAGTCACCTAACTCTGGGAATTTTCAAGAATGGGCCCAAATTTACAATTCAAAGCATACAAATGGTTGTCTACAGAGTAAAGACTGAAGATTAATCAATGGAAATCACTAATGCATAAATATGATGATAAAATATGATGCTTAACTATTGCCAAACTAACAGTTTGGTAACAACACAAATCGAAAATTCAGACAACTTTGCATAAATTTAATGTCTACAAGCAGAATACTGAATACAAATAGGTCTTTGGTTTTGAATATTTTCAAAAGCAGTAATTCCGGATAAAAATTGACAAAAAAACTTACATGCCCTGTATCAGAGAAAATATCTTTCCATACCTGAATTGTTGGCAGATGACAATGTTGTTGATGAAACCATAGATGATGATGATGACAGTGCTGATGATGCAGAGGATGCAATGTCCTGTAACAGAAATTATTACATGTCAGCATATTAAAACAGTTCTTGTTATCTTATTATAATATATTTTCAGAAGTAACACACTTCGTGATTAGATAGACATCTTTGTCTATCATCTTATAAACAAAAATTGGTTACATGTATGTGACTGTGACATCATCCACTTTTTTATGATCTACTTGTAAGATTTTGATACTGAAATTAAAATACAAGGAATGGCTGTTTCATTTTTCTGTCTATTTTATGTAATATATCCAAAACATATACATGGGGCAGTAAAACTGGTTAGAAAATTATCAGTCAAGTGATTTATAACGAAAATGGCAGTTACGGGGTTGGTTTTCCTGTACACAAAATTTTAACACTCTTCTTGAATTATGCTGCCTTAGATATGATTAATGTTTTCCTATTTTTGATGCGGTTAATGTTTATTTAACAAAATATCTTCAGGTATAAAATCTATGAAACATGTCCACACCAGACATTTTTTAAGTATCTTTATATCAGTTTAGATGTATTTTGAACCAGTGTAAACCAATACCTGTCTAAACCAAACAAACTCACAGTACAAAAAGGGTTAGGGTTAGCCAGGTTTCACTGTGTTACCTCTTTGGATGTGACAGGATCTGCCGAGTTCAATGACAATGGAACTGTTAATCTTGCATTGACAGCTAGCAGATGATCCCTCCTCGATGACAATGATTTCACATGGTCTTCTAGTCGGTGGTTCTCATTCTTCAACTGATGGAGACAATTTAGCAATGATGCAACTACAAGTATAAAAGACCATTCACAGTACATGTGGTTTGGATTTGAGATTGTCATAGATCAATATCTAATAACTTCATTAGGACTGAAGTACAATGAAATTCATATAAATGTACATGTAGAAAGCTGTAGTTGGTGGTTACATCGATAATTGGAATCAAGTATGTTTTTTAAAGTAAAACAAAAAACTGCCTTTAATATTTAAAAATCGTGTGTTAAAATGTATCTGTCATGAATACTATAATTTTGAGTGGGCAAAAACTGACATTCAATAGGGTCCTTCAAATAATCCTGTTAGACAAATCCAACATCTCTATTGAAAAAATTTCAAATATTACTCGTCCAGAACAAATAATGCTGAAACTTTTCAGTCAGGACTGACAGGACTGACAATTTTCTCAAAACTCTGTTATTGCTGGAAAAAAAGAAGTGTTACATTAAATTCAGTCCTCTTTTCATTACTAAAATAATAAACAATCCATCTAACAAAACTTACTATCAAAATGATGACCCTGTTGCATGAGGAAATGTGAACCTTGTTCCCACTGTCTCTCAAGTAACTGCTCCATAGTAGAGGGAAACTCACTGAAAAATTCAAAATTATCAGTATGTAAAATGATCCAATGAAATAAATACTGACAGTTAACAATGGACTTACTTGTGAATAATTGAAAACTTGAAGGCATGATTAGCAAAAACCTGGGTTTTATACATGCAAGTATGGTTCAGCACAGTTGCAGCTTAGCATACCTTACAGAAAAAAAACATGTTCTTGCTTCCCTTGTTGTAAGTAATTACTAAGTCTGTTTTTTAAATTGGCATGCTGACACAAAACAGAGGTCTAATTGTAATGTTTCATTCAGTCCCTGCATTTAGAATATAACAACACTCCACTCTACTTTCTATTCTTATGATCTTCAGATCAATCAATCAGATTTCATTTTTCATGATTTTTAAAACATTATTCAAAAGTGAAACCTGAAGATTCTGAAAAGCTCATCTCAACATAAAGTATAATGGATTGTTGATATATCCTAGATTCAGTTTGTTTGTTTGTTTGTTGGGGTTTAACGTCCGAGCAGCAATATTTCAGCTATATAGAGACTGAATGGAACAGTTGACATGTCTAATTTGATTACTAGACAAAATAGCAAAAAAGACAACCATGGTACAAAAATAGAACTTGTGAAAATTCCTTTTTAAACAATGAAGTTTATTTACAGGAGTCAAGTAAAAATGATGGCAATTTTTTCAGTGTATTCTTGTGGCTTGTCCAGCAAACACACTATGATATTGCACTTTCTTTGTCTTTACCATAGTGTTAGGTTCTATATTTGACTAAATATTAATGATGTCAAATACATTTAAACAATTTAAAACAACAAAATCCATCTAGGACCTTAAAAATTAATGTAAAAAACAGTATATGAAAAGTTATTATTGGTAGAATCATCAGTCTCTTGTTCTTGGTTTTTTATGATACACAGATTTATCATTTTATTTTTTTTTCTGTCATTTCAAGAGATGTTCTTATCTTCCTAATAGGTGTAACAACATAAACAACAAAGATTTAGAATGAAAAAAGAAAAAATAATTATTTCCCAACCTCCCGATTAATCTTTTTTTTTGAGCCCATGAGCTATGACAATCAGAAATATTTTTAAGTATGGCCTTGTAAGGTGTCAGATTGTACTGTACATTACTACATACCTTGGTTGTGGGTTTTCTGTTGAGGTAGCTGCTACAGAAGGGAAAACTTTTGGAGGATTAACCAAGTTCATGTTGCACACAGGCACTAAAAAGTGAGGTTAATGAATTATGTACATGTTAACACAAACAAATCAGTAACAAATCAAATAGAAAATTAACGAAATTTTAAGACCTTGTTTAAACTTGTAATTTGTCAAGACTCATAGAGGAAAAAGAGATTCAAATACTAAATATCATAAAACATTCACAGTAGCTGCCACTTTACATTGCATATTATACACATACTACCTGCAGTTGAGGGTGGTATACTAGATTACCATACTTAGGAAGATTATCTACAGAGATGAAGTCGAGGGTGATATTCCTTTTGAGTGTGGTGATCTGGTATACTGCCCTCGACTGCATGCAGTATGTGTTATATTACACTGAATATCACTAAGTTTGTGTAAGATAATTTCTCTAAAGCACCAACCAATTATTCCTATGGAGAAGGGGCATGGGATTTGATGTCAAATAACAATTGTTTTTCCACCAAGCGAAATATTTTTATTCATATTCCAGCAGCAACTGAAACAGATATTTTTGTAAGAAAGTCTGCTTTTGTTATTTAATGGGGAAAATAGAGAAACATTATTTCTTATCTTTTTCGATGGATAAGAGAAGTTTTTTTTCCCAAAATCTAGAACATTTTTTTCCTCAAAATCAGAGACCCCTTGCTGCCGGCTGTCTTTAGAAAAACAATCTGATCATGATGCATGATCATGATACTTAAGTATACCATCCACCTGAAATTGCTGAGAAAGGGTGGTATACCAGAAAAATTCATCTTTTTAAAGCAATGAAAAAAGTAGAAAATTATATGAAGTATAATACATATAGATATTGACTGTACATCATGTCTGAGAATTACCTAATTAGGTATGTTATGATTCATTGGTTAGGTTATGCCCTAAAAACTTACCTGTTTTAACAAATGATGACATTGGCAATGCACCAGAAGTACCAAGGGTAGGGAATACAGGACTGCCTCCAAACACTGAGAAATTACTACAAAACAAAAAAAAGTTGAAGCTAAAAAGTGTTTTATCCATACATCTTAGATACCAGAACTGTCAATAACAAACAGTTATGCTTCTGATGCATCAGAAAGTACCATTTCTAAAAAAAAAAAAAAAAAAAAAAAAAAATCAGACACAACCCAATGGAAGAGGTGCAAATAGACCCACAGGACAAGTCAATGTTGTACTTCAGTAGCAAGCAACACTTTTTAATATTTATTTAAAGAAATGAGAATTAAGTAACAGGACTTGCACATTTATATTATCATCATAACCTAATTGTGTAAATGATATATATGTAGTGTGGTCTAAAGTATTGGCCCTTAATTGATGTACATGTGGTGTGGTCTAGAGTATCGACTCTTCATATGACATTATGGTTTATTTATAACATTTATTTGTATATTATGAATCATGAATCAATAACTTAAATTAAAAAATAACAAGCTTCACATATCGCAGCATGATATGACGGCAGTGGTTGAACCCTTGACAGTTGGGGCAAGAGTGAACACAACTTAAGCGTAGGGACTAACAATTCATCATGGACATAATGACTGGTTTGGACACTATACTGCACAAAATTTAAAGTTAATATAAAAGTTTTCAAAAAAAGACCAAAAATAAAGAAGTTGATTTACTGGGGCATGGCCCCATTAACCCTTCACAATTCCAAAACAGTAAGTGATATCTGAAAGATGACTGAAAAATGCAAGCATGGATTTTAATAAGGAATCCATGAAAAAAAATTGAAATCAGACCAAAAATGAAAGTTGATCTTTATAGGTGTAGCCCTTTGAACCCTTACAAATAACACAAATCTGAAATCTGATTGAAAATGAAAGCAGGGATTTTCATAAGGAATCCAAGAAAAAATTTTTTAATCTAAACCTTAAAACATGCATTACATCACGTATCACATAAATCAATATATCATAACTTAAAAAATGTTTGATAGTAGAGGTTTATAATGACAATTCAAAGAAGGATAACTCCAATGCACAATAAGAAATTCAACTTGCATTTCCTGTAATTGCCTTTTCAGTTTAATAAAAAAAAGATACAGTCTAAATACATACATAATGATTTCACTTTCATCTTTAATGCTACATGTATCTTATAATCTAATAAATCAATCCCATTCTTCCTCCATGTAGTACAATTTCAAAGAAATAAAAAAAAATGTTTATGGCCTTTTTATCATGAAAATGACTGTTTCAGACAACTTACTGTTCCCCTATTCTTAAACGGTTCAAGTCATCTGCCCAAAAGTCAATAACATGCTTATTTTTTTGGTATGTCACTTTGTGCTATAATTTCTAAAATATCTATACAGTTATACTTAAGTTATTCAGAGAAACCCAAATTGCCAATGGACAGCTACAACATTGCCTATGATGATGACATCTAGATACCATTATATGACTGCAAATTTTTTGTGGCCATATAAAACACGAAAATAAATTGAAAAAAAGAAAAAGAACCAAGCAACTACATGCTTTAACCAAGGAATAAGTTGCCTGGCAAAGAACTCAGAAAAAATTTATAAGGGCTATTCCAAAATAAATTGTGAAAGAGGGGGTGGGGTAGGGAGGCACCTCTATTAAAATTTGTAGGTGGTTATTATTTAAGTTAGCCTTAACAATGAAAGAAAATAATCAATTAAAATTGAATGTATGGCAGGGTCAAATAAAAAAGCCTCCCCCAATACATATATTTCTGGAATAGCCCTAAGCACATGTATACCACTGAAGTGTTTAATATATGGAGACTAAATTGCAACAATGGCGTTACTGAGTATCAAAAAGTTATCAGTGCATACTTTATTTCAATCACATACATCTATTTGTACAGCAGAACTTAGAGAAGAAAGTTTCCAATGAAACTCATATCTAAGATCAGTCAAGCAAAATAAGGTTTGATCTGAAGAAGTTGTTAATTAGGTGGGCAAAATATTATATTGTCACATAAGATGAGAGTTTGTGACGGAAAATCCATCAAACATGCCTTGAAGTTTTATAGATTCAAAGTTATCTTCAACAATCACACTTCAATTGTAAAGTATGTGAAATAGACCATATCCACTTACACAGATCGATTCATACCAGATCTCAATACCATTAAACTATAGGGTGAAATGAAAAATAAAGGTTTACAACAAATGAAAGAATAACAACTTAAAAAATAATTTATATGTAAGTAATTCCAAAATTCAAACAAAACATTTTAAAAAAATTAACATATTTATGCCATAATGTAATCCTACTTCAATATCTTCAACACAACATTTACTTTTAAGATTTAGCAATTTTTTTTTGGTAACAATTACTTCTGTTCATATCTGTGCTTTTACCCCGAGATGTTTTAATGGCCTAATCTAGAGGGAGAAATGAGCAAAACCTTCTCCTTGTTTGTGCTCACTTCTCTCATTTGTCTTTGACAGGGAGAAGTTTTTGTAATAGATTACATAGACAAAAATGTCTATATTGTTATTTTTCAAACATAATTTACTAAAACTTCACCTTGTCTTCTTGTCTAGATTAGGACCTCTAGTATGATCATAACAGGGAATGAAATCAATTTTTGAAAGCAAAAATATTTTAGTAGATTTCAAATTCTGTGAGCATCAGGCAGAAGATGAATCAATGCCAAAAAAAAAAAAACAACATGGAAACTTCATTATTCATGCGATCCCTCCTAAGGAACAGGGACCTGATTCTGATACTTATAAAGACTGAATATATTAAATGTATAAACACTTCAAGGGCACATAACTCTGACAATTGATATTTTCCCTTATTTTCAAAAAGGATTTATAGAGACCAAACAGTTTCAAATAGAAAAAAATATATTTTCAGTGAAAGTATATGTTCAATTTAATGTCATTATCTAAATACATTTTCAAGAGTTTTCAAATGTTGCATACTCGTACTAAATAGCCATCGTCCCTGGGTTTAATGTTTAATCCCCTTGCAGCAGACAAGACACGGTACTAACATCATACTGTACTAAAATATTTTGAAGAAAAATTCAAAATGACACAAGGAATTGAAAAGGAACTCACTTGTGTCTAGCTAATGAGTCAAAAAAATTTCATTGATTCAATCCTATGATCTTCCTACCTAGTATTTTGATTGGCTGCTGCCACTGTATCTGGTTTTGTTTTTACTTTTTTACCCATAGTGGGTGAGTTAGCACCACGTTTTTTCTTTATCACAGCTGGCTTTGATCTTTTTGTTCTTTTGTCCCCTTTATCCACAGATCTGTGAAGAAGAAAAAAAAAAACGTGATGAGAAAATACCAATACATATAATCTTACACAATCAGTAAAATGCATTTTTACTCTCAAAATGTGTCAACTTTCAAATTAAAAATAAGATCTTGGTGAGTGTTTTAAAATCAAACATTTTACTATTGAAAGTGAAGAAATGTACATATAGTTTGACACAAAATGTAGTGTAAGATTTCATTTCTATTATCCTTCAAATGAAATTCAGTATTTATAAAATTATGTTGTGCATTTAATACTTAGCAAATTATTTGTTTTATGAGGTTACAAAAGGCAGTAAGCAAATCATCTACTAAAAGTCTTCAGTGCAAAGAACATTTTTTTTAACTTGTCAGGAGATATGAAATATAAGCAGAATTAGATACAAGTTATAACCATACACTGGCCTAAGCAGAATCCTCCCCTCAAATCAAAACCAAGAAATCAGCTTTGGCAGATAATCACTTTGACCATAACCACTTCAATGCATACCAGTAATACATGTACCTATTTGAACTCTACTGATATCGAACAAAGTCATAGGCAAAATACAATATCAGCAATCATTATTTTACCCCAAAAAGGTGAACTGTCCCCTTTTTTGGACGATTTTGCAAACCATCTAGCTTTTAAAGACTGAGCCTGTCTGCCATTATTTTCAACTTTAAACCATTATGATATATAGTTTTCCTTGAGGACAGCTAAACCTCAAATTAAGAATTTACTTGTACAATGAAAACGAGCACACGTCCATTATCTTGTGAAAAAAAAAACATAACAAATGTTTTTGGAATAACACGCCATTGTACAGGATGGCATGCTAAGTATACCCTGACTCATTCCTTATTCTTGCTCAATAGGAAATTTATAAAAAAGATCGACAAAAATTGCTAATAATATGTTTTATAATATACCAAATTGAGGCAATAATTCTGATTAAGGAAGCAAAGATATTTGCAATGAAATTTTGCATGTCAATACATAAATTGAAAATTTCAGTTGCGTAAAACCAAAAGTTGATTAAGAGGGATAGACGCCTCATGTTTGTCTAACATAATAAGTCCTGTCAAAATTTTGATGGCATATAATAATATCATAAAAAGGTGCACAACATTTGAAGTGTCACTCATATTTACTTCAGTTCAGCACCCTGTTTTTATACCTGGATCTAGGTCGCTTAGGAGCACCTGGGTCCATTTCTTCAGTGTCTGTTTCCGAGTCATCCTCTAGTGGTGGTTCAGCCTGTTTTGTTGATGCTAGAAACTTTTCTAAATTTCCAGTAAACACAGTTGTATTGTTCTGTGGAAGTGAAGCACTATTTGAAATATCGGGACCACCCGACAAAAAACTGGAATCTGCTGAAAACAGTTTTTCAGTTTTACTAGAGTTAGGAGAACTTGAATTGTCAACAACATTAATATCCTCACTGACACTAGTCCTATCTCGCCATTCTGCATCATCCTGAGATGGTGATTCTGTAGGACTTACAGCAGAAGAATCAGTCCCTATACCACTGCTGGTGTTTGACAATGGAGGAGTTGTTGTGTGGGGTCTCCCTTTGTCTGTTACAGTGGAATTATTTGATGGAAAATTTGGAAGAAATGGTCTTCCCCCACCATTGTTGAATTCAGAACTTTTAGCCTCTGCTTTATTCTGTTTCGGCTGTAAAAGCAACAAGTGGATTTTGTATATACAGACATGTTTTTGCAACGCAAAAAAAAAATAAATGAAAATTGATTTAATCAGTAGTAAACATGTAGGAAAAAAAGAAACGACTGAAAATGTGGAACTTGGTAATAAAGAAAAAAATCATGTCTGTACATTCAAAATTGGTTTACAGATATAAATGGAGTATACAAACCATCTAAGGATAAGAAACAAAAACAAATGCAAAGGCCTGAATGTAGAAGAAGGCTAATGTACCTGCTATGAAACATGAAATTAGTATAAAATTGTGACAGAGTTACAATCTCAACTATAAAAGCTTGCATAATGAAGTGTTTACATGTACCATTAGCGTAGAGAGATATTAAGTAACCTAAGTACAGCCATGTTCATTGTCCTTGATGTAAGATGAATAATTCAAATTACACCATCAGTAGATGACAAATTATTCTTACTTTCATTTTTTCGAAGTTACTAGGAAAGGTCTTTTCTGGAGTAGAATCTGGTGTAGCATTGTCTGCTGGAATCGGTTTGAATGGTGGAATTATCTTGATGTTGGCATCCTTTTTCTGAAAAAAAAATAATACAAATTAAATTTTTTATGTGGAATCAAGCAGTGAGTCTAAATAAAAAAATTAGAAGTGTTCAAAAATGATCTCCCTTTTCTTTGCTACTTATGAGAAATAATGAGGAAATGATGGTCAAACTTATCATTTTAAAGATATTTTCCTATCAACATAGTCACATAGACATCTTCACAAAACTTGAGAAACTTAACTTTCAGCTTCATACTAGTTTATAGAAAGAGCAAAATTAATGAGTGATAATAAGAACTGATATAATGAATATTGTCAAAAAGACAAATTTGCCCACTAGGATGAAAAATGTTAGCTAAAGGCCACCTATGGTCTCCAATGAACGAGGAAACTTCTGCTTCAAGATTGATGGCCAAACAATTTTTTTGTCTTTACATTTAGGAAAATGATATGGTTGTATGGCCCAATGTTAACATAATGAGAAATTCTTCATCTTGATCATTGGATGCAGATACTAAGCAACATACATACTGTAAACTTACATACATTCATTGGCAATTTATTTTTGCTAAATTCAAGAACAAGAAAATACCACAATTGATAAAAATAAATCACCATGAAGAAGTCACTTCTTCATAATTATTTTCATACATGTTAACCCATGCTGGTTTCTGAAACAGGGTTCAAAATTACTACAGGTCAGATACATGTAGCTTGGAGATTTGCCGTAGGTCAAGGTCAACTGGTTTTACTTCACTAGTATTTCAATTGCCTGTCTTCTGTAAACTGAGCAATCAATTCTATTAATGCCTTTCGTATTATACCGGCAGTGAAAAGTTACAGCTGAAATGGCAGAGTAATTCAGAGTGCCAAATTGAGGTCCGGTAAATTGTATTGATTTCCAAAAACGTAAAAATAGGTTGTCTTACAGTAATAGAATTATCAAAACTACATGAAGAAGACTCGCTAACTGATTTGAGACTTTTTTAATAGAATACTAGTTCTGTTGATATCTAAAACCCTATAATATTGTCCAGCCAATTTATCTAAACCCAAGGGCTGCTCTGAATTCCAAAATTCTGTTGCCAGATTTGTTTGCCAATATTAAGTAATTAAAGCCAAATTGGGGTACAAAAAAAATTATTCTATTTTTTAAAAATAGGACAGTATTAAGTCCACTCCACTGATAAGTTATCTTTTGTCAATTTATCAAAATTTAGAATTTTGATTGGCTCAATAATATATTTACATCTGATTGACACCTCCCATGAGGATATTGCGAGTCATGGCCACCAGGTCTAATTACCTTTGATTGGCTTCAGTCATAAATTGGTTATGGTCAATTAACTCTGACTGTGTGTCGAAACAATTGTTTAATTAGAGAGAATCTTTGATTTGACAAACTTCCTGTCAATTTCAATATACAAAACCTAGGTGCCAAGAAAAATGCCAAGTGGTTATTTTTGTCCCCAGATCAAATAAAAAATCGCAAATTGTGACATTGGCAAAGCCCAGTGTGATCCCTACTAAACCAAACTTTGAATAACCAGAAAACTTTTCTTAACCAGAAACTTTTTCAAAGTCTCTTTCATCAATTTTGATGTATATTTGATAATCAGAACTTCAGTCTAAACTGAATAAATTTTGAAGTCTATTTGTAAGGTGTCCAGTTAAAACAGGTTTCATTGTATAAATATTACATACTAAACATCTATATTTTATATTTGTACTCAAATAAAAGATAGTTAACTTACCAGTTTTTTGTAATGATAGTCACAGTATCCACAGTATTTGACATTATCACCATAGTTACCAGCTTCTTCACAGAGTAAGCCCTGGGCCTGGGCACTACAATAAACAGAATAGTTTTGGACCATGGGCAGAGGCAGCAAGATCAGCCCATAATAAAAGTAATTGATCAAAGCCTAAATCTCCATACAATTATTCTGAAAATTTCGCATATGCCTAACTCATCATCCTGAAAGAATAACCAAGGGAACGAAGGTTACAGCGGTAATCAAAAGAATATAATCCAGGGACAAAGACCAGACATGGGAAACAGACATACACAACAAAGAACATGAAGTAATTAAAATCATACATTCAAAGTAACAAAAGCAAATGAGCAACATGACGCCACTAAAAACTAGGAGCATGGACCAGGAACAATTTTACTCCCTGCCAGATTTTAGCTGAACCTCACTGTTTTCGAGTTATTTGCATAATTCTGCAATTCGACCCTATGGTATAATTTTAGTAATGGCAGTCATGTTTTTGGCAAGATAAAAAATCCCACATAATAGATACACATGGATTGTCAAAAATACCCTAAAGAACATTCATGCAAAGTTTGGTTGCATGTATGAATTTAATCCATACACTTGGCTTGGAGCTGATGCACATGCACACAAGACAATATGAACAAACATTTCTTGATACAAACCATGTAACATGAAAGTACTGTTTACATCCATTTTTGTTACACTGCATACAAGCACCAGTAGAAGCTTTATTGGCACGATCTTTCTCTTCACATACATAGCATATCTGTGAAAAATAATAAACCATAATACAGACTACTTTTTACAAATAAAAAGCTCTCATAATAAATGTCTCACCAGTCATCTATGCAGTCTGTGCAAAAATTTTTAGGTACTATTCTTGATCAATAAATTTCAAAATGTGTCCATAAAATTCTGCAATTTTTCTACTAGCCCTTAAACTGTTCTGTGTTAGCAGTAGTAGGAAATTTGTATCAGCCACATTGTTATAGAAATAAAGGCATAGACAAATTATGCGGCTAATGTCTAACATATTAGAATAGGCCATGCTCAAAATTTAATTAGCCACATTCAAACTCATCTAGAATTTGGATATGTGGCTACCATTTACCGCTAACACAGCTATTTCATAGACCAACAAGAACCTACACTGATTCAAAGTTAATTAGTACATGACAATACCTATATTTTTCTACTTGACTTATTTAAAATGTATAATAAATGTTTGTACCGCATTTTCCGGACTATAAGTCAATGTGGAGTATAAGTCAAATTGCATAACTTTGATCAAAATCGACAAAAAAAAACATAGGCAAGTCAAATTTGACAGATAAGTCAAAGGACAGATGTCTGCATTTATATCGTAGGTGTCAGGGGAAATCCGAGTTAAGCAATTTGTTTTCAACAGCATATTATTCTAGCGATGTTACTAAGTATAATATTTATGAATTAAATTAATATTTGTGTTTATGTTAAAGTGTACTTTGTCAACGAATTCAATTATTATTATTGAATGGCGTGTCAATGGCTCTGAAGCCTTAGATCATCAGGTGTACAAAATCGTAAACATGACAAATGTGGGCACCCATGTGTGAAATAAGCAGGAAATTTGTTTGATGAATTGGTCATAATTATGAGGGGTAATTAATAAAAAATATTACCAAATATTACAAAATACAATGAAATTCTAAATTTATTAAGCTACTATCCCATGACTAAGAAAACTGGAACAATGAGTCAATCTTACAAAGGATCTTGACTTGAAACACAAACTCAAAGGCAATAAGTGGTAATGTGTAACAGTCTACCACAAACAGCCTCCTGTATGTTTCACACCAACCATGAAAAAAAAGATTTCTTTTTCTAAAATCAGAATCTATATCTTCGTACCTTGTTAAACCTCTCCTGAGGAAGATTTTTCAAGACAATAGGTTCCATGGTCTGTACATTGGCAAACCATGCTTCAGGAATAAACAAAGCACAGACAACATGGCACCATCCTGAAATACAAATAAAATTTGCTGAAGCAAAATTTTAGCACATGGTCAAACTGAAAACTTACTGACAGAGAGATTTTGAGCCATTCATGTTTTGACAAAGGATATACATTTACATATGGAGGCCACTGACATTCCCTCCATTTAAAAAAAAAATATTCACATTTCCATGTTCCATAAAGGGCATATCAATGTGTAATTTTCTAGGCTTCCCAGAAACCCTCAGGTTTGTCAATTGTTTTTTTTTAAATATACAAACATGTAGACTACAATTACATGTTTATGGCACTTGAAGAGAAAAAAAAATATTTGCAATGTTTATTTCATATACATGAAGTGATAACTTGATTGACACTATCATCAAAGCTTCATCAGGACACTTTCAAATTATGAAGAGAGACACAAAGGCATTCAGAAGGGACAAAGAGAACATGTCATTGAAGAAAACAAAGGGTGCTCCCTAAAATTTTCTCTAGCAGGAACAATGCATTTCAGTTTCATTAATGTATCAGCTGTGATAAGTTATATTATCCTATACAGCCAAGACATGGCTAATGAAGGGTGAAATCCTCATAATGGTAATAAATGCAAGTTTAATCTTTGACCTTAGAAACACTGAGAGACTGATTACATATATAGTTAGCCAGAAAGTTAACTTGTGAAACCAAGAGTAATACAAAGCAAGAATCTTTTTTTTGCTTCGCAGTCTTTGTTGTTTAAATTTCAGACAAGTCCCTATCCTTTATCTGAAAAGAATTTTATACAGGATACACTGGCTTGGAAGCAAAATTTAGTATTTGTTGAACAGTCTTCCTTTTCATCAATCTTTGGTATATTTTCTCTGTAAAATCAACATTATTTCTTACCTCCTGAATCTGTTCTTTTCAATGCACCATCTTTCTGTGGACACAATTCACACTTCTGCAATATAAAACAGACCTCTATGCACTGAATGTCAACAGTGAACTTGATTGCAGCATACATGTACATTACATTTTTCATCCAAACAATCATACATGTACAGGAACACTGAAATTATCTTAAACATGTTTAAAAAAAAAATTACACTAATCACATACAATGCATCTAAATATGATTGTTTCAATACTGTAGACATATTAATTTTCCCGGTTGCTATTTTTTTGGGATTTCTCTCAAATTCATTAAAACAATTGTGTGGGATCTTTTGATAGCTCTTACAAACATGTTTTCATTAAAATAATCAGATTTTTTCACTTGTTGATATTGAATTGACATTTTGTAATGTATTCACAAAAAATAAGAAAAAACAAATGAAAAATTTACACAAAGAAGCATTGAATGATTAACAATCATTTTACTCTTTTTTTGTTATTGACATAATGCATTATCCATAGATACCATTGAGGCCTTAATATTTCCATTGTAATCATGATGTAATCATAAAGTAATTAGAATTTCAGGGTATTTTGAAAAGTAATTGATTAAATTAAATGACATGTAATCAGATTTTTGGTTAATTTATGATTACAATGATTACTTGAAGATATGTAATCAATTACAGCTGATTAATGATTACAATTACCCCATCTCTGTTGGAAATCAGTTCAATACTGTATGCAAGCTCTTATTGTTTTTATTTGTATGTAACATTGTAAGTTAGACTTCCATTCACTCATATTTGTATGACACTAATCAAGGATGAAAATAGTTTCAATACAATTGGTAATTGAATCAAAATTAATTACCTACACAAGAATATCTCAATAAATCAATTTGAATGTGAGGGTAATTTCCTTTTAATGTCAAATAATTAAAATATAATTTAATGATTTTGTTCTAAATATATAGTAATTTAACTAAGCTAAAAACAGTTTGATGTTTCATACTAAATGAAAGATTTTAAATCCACAAGCATTAAAAACTTATTTTGTAGCACTCCCTCCCTGCATCTGTAATTCTTTAGTGAGCAACAGAGAGCAATATTAAATGAATTTAGAATTATGTTTGCATTGCCAATACTGTCTTTCTTTTCTTTTCTTAAAAAATATAGGGTGTACAGATCCAAGGCAAACATGCTAACAGGGATTGAATTTCAGAATTTTTTCCACTAGCCAAATTTAGCAAGTACTGAAAATTTACATTTCAAGTTTTTTGAGTTATTTTTGGACTTTATCAATAATGACAAATATAATTCAACAAGCAAATTTTAGCATGTGGAAATAATTTCTACTAGCACAATTGAAATTCAACTTGCATTTAGCAAGTATTTCCCCTTTAATTCAATCACTGGCTAATAGGGCAAACAAACTGATACCCACCATAACCAGACAACCAAAACCAAGACAAAAAAATCTTTTTCTGACTCAAAGATTTATGATATTAAATGAAATCTAATAATACACATTAAACACAATTATGCATTCAAAATAAATAAACAAAACTTTTTACATTTCTGCATTAAATAAGCATGTACATGAAATTTATGAAATTTTTTTATAAAAATAATTTGGGAGAATTTGGTATTATTTCCTTGATGACAAAAATAGTTTCTTCTGTTTGAAATAAGTTCATGGTAAGCAAGAAATTTAACTAAAGGTATATCGAACTAATTTACATTGTAAAAATAGGGTAAGAAATTAGAATAAGTTGTAAAATGTGGATATTTTTACTGCCGAATTAACAACAAAAACAAACAAAACGTGCTTCCGGTGAAATTGAAAATGGCGGTACTCACCACTCGAGCGGCTCGCTCTTGCGACTCACATTTTCTACAAAACCAAGGCCCTGTAGGCACCTGCACAATACCATAGCATGCTAAAAAAGAAATCGACAAGTTCCATAAAGAATACAATTATTATGCAACACCGATCTTCGACAAATAGTGAAGAGAAATGAAACTGTCAAGAACAAAAACAAACCACGAACCTTGGTGAACGGCAACGTTGCAACCATGCCCATCACAATACACCAAAGGGTTTTCAGCCCATCCCCTTTCATCGGAACATACACAGCAACCCCCGACCATCTCCTTCATATTGATCGAGGTAAAAACCTAGCTGAAATCAACACACAAGACGGGGACGTGTTGATCTTCATTTTCAACACTTTGTACTTTCCGGTCGGCTGGGGTCAACAGTCATGCGCAAGAATTGACATTGCCTTGTGGGATTTGTTTATATATTTTTTCTAAAACACGTGGGTACAACATCACAGGTCAATGGCTATGATTGAATATTTGGTTGTAACCGTTTTTTGATGGAAACAAACGCATTTAGGCATAATGGATACAAATGATCGAATTTAATTATTTCTATTATATGACTAGTTACTTTTAAATTGACAAATTCATTGTACCAGTGTTGGAAACTTCATTTTTGGTCAACATAGACCCACCATAATTTTATGTAGACTGCACTATAGATTTTAAAGGATCTTGAGCTAAATTCTTCATAGACCTGCTTGATTTTACAGACTCGGTCCGTAGGTGTACTGCTAATTTCTTTCACTGCGTTGTACACAAGAAGAAGAATTACATTATACATTCTAATTCTCCGTCTAAGAACAGGCAAAATGTATATAAGGTGTGGCACTTGAAGAAGAAAGAATACAGAGATTTTATTGCATTAATCAAGTATTTATACCTGGTAACCTGCAGAAATGGCCATCAAAGTGTTGGTAAAATGTGCCTTTTTAAGATACTGATAGGTCAATTTTAGTCGTCAGATGCACTAATAAAATAAACCAAGTGCACGTGTGGAAAATTTTCCCAAACTTTTTCTTACAAAATATATATAAGCAGTCAAAAACGTCTACGCCATAGATGCTGCAGCATAAATTTTAGTAGCTTTTCAGTTGTGCTAGTGATGTATTGAATATATTTGAGGCAAAAAAGACCAAATTGAGAATCATGTTGCGCCACCCTTTGCCTGATTCTTACACAGAATGGTATTTATAAAGAAACACTTTCTAAGATTTAAAACCAACATTTGACAATAATGAGGTGAACTAAGAAATAAACGAAGATGAACTGTTAATATATATGGTCCTATCCCAGCTAGCTATTTATGAAGTTATTTTTGAGTTCCGAAGGGCTTCAAGGATCAAATTGTTATATCCTTCTGTCCGGAACATGAGGAGCTAGCAGCTTTTTGAATATTCCAAGTGTTGAGGACATCACGCGACGACGCTTTACATAACAAGTAAGAAGTCTGTCTAGTTCCAAAAAGATTAAAATTATGAGTTCGTTGGATGACACCTATGTGTAATTTCTAGTAAGGAGCTACAAGACCAGGAATGCCATCCTTGTGTATTATGCAGATTAGTTAACTATCAGCAGTGCATGGCGGATCCAGAGTTTTAGGTAAAAGGGATGGGGGCAAAAAATAGGATCACCGGTGAGGATCTAAAGGGGACGGGGCTCTGCCCCCTGGATCTGCCACTGATCAGATAGCAAGCCTGCAAAGGCCATCAAGGGACGATGCGCTATGGGAACTCACAGACTTTGTCAACCAATATATGTGTATGGTTTTTGTACAAGTCTCCTTCAGCAGAAGAAAATGACTCGGACGCACTGAATGAAATACCTATATATTTAAATTGCTGGACACACGCAATATTAGACATTTATCCTACATTCATGTTTGATATGTTTGCCTGCTTTGTTAAATATCAAAACCTTGGTCTTTGTAGTACGTATTGATTTTAAAGCACCATGCATTTATTACACTCCTAGTTGGTCAAGTCTTTTTGTAGTCCAACTTTTTCTTTTGTTGAAAGAATGACAATGTCATATGCATAAGTAATCAATGAATATATGGGACATGCATAGATTTGAAAAGGATCTGGAGTGCTGTAAATTGAATTTTGGGGATCATTAATAAATATTCTGTACAAACTTAATTGGACTGAAGTCGACTCCTTGCTGTATAGTCCAACATTGTTTGGAAAAAAGTCAGTTTTCTTATTATTGTTTATACTCGGACACATGATTTAATGACTGTATCATGGAGCAATCATTATCAATTCTTTCGTTTGTTAAGCTCCAATACTTTTTTTATCTTCAACGTGATGATTTTCAATATGTTGAACATAGTACACATCTTAACATATTATTGCAACTGTTTAATACGTGTTTTAATATAATATACGCCGTTCTGGATAGGTGAAGTGGTGCATGCATAGGCCATCTTTCTCTTAATTATGACAATACAGATTAATTCAAGTAAAAACAAAAAAAACAAACAAACAAAAGAAGGTAAAAATGTATTGATAACTTTATCCTTGCATTTTGGTGTTGAAGCGCCGCTTCTCTCGTTTTGAACCTTAATTATAATTTTAAGTTCGCAGAATCTGAAAGTACAATAGAATCAGTGAGTAATAAAGTATTACAAAAGATAAATGAAATAATTATACGATTATATTAAATTGCCTCATGATCAGTAAATTTTCCATTTTTTTTCTTTTTTGTCTTCAGTCATAGACGTATGTTGGGTGAGTCATGATACATACACATGTATATGCTTCAACTGACCAAGACACCTAACGGAACACCCGGCCCAGGATGTTACATGTACTTGATATTTTTGGAGTATAACACTTAATACTTTTGAATCAGGTTTAGCCCTCGGTAGATCTCCCGTCTCAGATTTAGATTCAATATCTTAATTAAGTCTCAACACACACACAAACATACATATTTAAAATCTACATAGAACAAATAAAACATTACCATTGTCTGCACCAATCTAAAATGATTCATGAGAGGCTGTTGAAAGACATGAATGTATTCTATATGCAAACAATATACATTACAATTTTAAGTTTGACATCATTTCTTAAAAATCAACATGTAAAATCATTAGCATGTCTTTTTTAAAGCGGGATAATTGCTGAGGTTTTGTTTTGTTTTTTTTTGTTTTCAGGGCGCCGGACTTTGTGCAGCAGTGTTGCCATATATATACTACCATATATACATCGTGTATTAAGTTATAGTCCTAGATTAATCATACGAGGAGGAAAGACCGGGCCAGCGAAAGCTATATTTTTATCTGGACGAGTGGTCTAGCAAGGGCGCTGGACTTTGTGCAGCTAGGCGATATTGCCTTAGATGTCACAGTGGTACATGGAGGGAATATATAAGAAGTCTAATGGGATGCGACAACTCTGCCATCTTATTTGCTAGTGCATTACTATGTAGATACATAGCATGCACGGCGAGGATCAACATAGAATGTTAATACAAGAACGCGTGTGTATATGTACAGCTGTAATCAAGTCTAAGCTACACCCAACTCTAGAATCGACGCATGTGAGATTGAAAATTTGGTCACTCCCTCAGGGGAGTTCAAAACCTTTCTCTTTTCTGACATCTATGACAACGTCCAGCGCTCTAGACCACTCGGCCAACTAGGCTATATGAAAAAAATATAGAGGGCAAACATTAGCACGTGATGTAACTGAATAGGACAACCTCTGGTGGTATCGGGTAAGAGAGTAGAAGATTTGCAACATTATACAAATACAGCCACACCAAGTATATAATACATATAAGAAGTCTATATATATAAACGTCTAAATATGTTTAACGTCACCAAAAGATGGAAACAATTTACATTGAATATTTCGGATAACTGATATCCTTCTTCAGCATAAAACTAATGATTAGTTGACCTACACTTAGCGATCGTTACGCGTAAATGTTTCCATCAATCGACACGAATTTTTTTTATTTCCTCCTATTTTTACTTATTTATAAGATCTCTTTCATTCTGGACAAAGTATTATCATGCGTCAAAAATTATACCATAAACGCAACTCAACGTTTGAATGCTGTGTTCATATTTGCCCTAATTGTACAGGTTCTACTTCTACATGCGTGTGTGTAGCTGCGCCAAGCAATGCAATTTATTTGACAAAGGGATAAATAAGTATAATGACCGCGTGCATCTCTTCATATTATGTGACATAAAAGCGTACGTACACAGAAAGCATGATGCTTTATTAAAAAAAGCCATGCAAATATTCAGCATGACATTCTATACATACAAGTACACAATTAATTCAAATGTATTATGCAGTCAAATTCTGTTGTTTGTTTGTTTGTTAGTATTTTGTTTGTTTATTCGTTTATTTTTTTTTAAATGTTCTTTTTTCTTCTTTTTTTTTGTTTTCTCAATATAGCTTAATTCAATTACCATAAACAACAGATAGATAAACTTGTACTATCCTAAAGTCCAACTTAACTGACCACTAATACACCAATTAACCTATGACCATAATAAGAGTTTCGTATTTACGAAATTAAGAAACAATGTCGTGTTGTATTAAGACAGAAACATCTTTTATCCTACAGATACTTAATTTAGTAATTAGATCAAGTTGAAATTTTGTCGTATTATTAATTTGTATGTTAAAAATAGTGGACTATATATACAGGAGCTGACACCCGCTAGACAGGCCAGCACTTACAGGTGGTGGACAAAATAAATAAAATTTAATGAGCCAAAAATATCAAACTTTTTTCAAATTGCATTAGCCTTCAAGCATGACGGAGTTCGTTAATTAGCCTATTACTATTACAAGTAAGCGAACACTTAAAGAACGAATTGCATGAAGTTAGAACTATATTTAGACCTGTTGTTCCAGTTTGCCCGGAGTCTACAACTCACAAATAATTAAATCTGGTTGATATACGACAATTTATATAGTCGTATGTGAAAATGCCTCTTTCCAAAGCATAAAAGAATCTTAGAACTTTTTTTATTTATAAATAGTTCCACGTGGAAGAACCTGGCAAGTTTTGATTGGTCATATTTAGGTATTACATATATCACTACGCAACACCGATTCGAAGAGCGTCGTTGCTATTTTTCTACTTCAGCAACTGATTTGCATATACTAAATCATATATTAGCAAATTAATAGGAGAAAAGATTCTTAAATCATACTGAATGAATAAACTTAATGATTTATTTAACTGGACTACTTCATTCGCTATCATTTCCCTGCCGGTTTCAGATATGTTGTGCGGCGTTTTAGTAAACATCTGAGACATCAGCATGAAAGTACATAGAGTCTTGTTATTAATTGCATTTTCACTTGTATTTTTACAAGTTGCATTTTGTAACGAAGCAGAAGCTGAAGATGAGAAAGGTATATATTTTTTTAGTACTATTTGGTCCTGTCATCGAGTTAACTATCCATTTCAGAGGGAATGTTACTCTTACGTCCAGACTACAGTACAGGACAGTACAGTCACAGTGTTAGTTCAATCATGCAAATTTGCTATATAGATTTTTTGCTAAAATTAGCCAGCCCTGCCAAAAAAATAGCCAATCTTGGACTGGCAGGCAGGCTACTATTTCTGGTATACACTTAATCAACACTACTCACTAGGCACTTTTATTTCTATTTTACTGTTAGTGTTAGTGTTAACTGTTATACATGTACATGTATATTTGTCTAGATCATTTTTACCCACAATTTCAGTTTTTTTTCTTTATGAGTCAACTCATGTATTGACTTCATAATATAAATTTAGAGGCACTTTTTTCTTCTGTAATAAGAATATAAAATATATCATGTGTCTGTAGATGATGATGTAGAAGATGAAGTTGATACAAGTGTAAAGGAGGAAGACGATGTATTAGTGTTAACCAATGACAATTTTGATGCTACAGTTTATTCTAAAAGCATCATTTTGGTCGAGTTTTATGCACCATGGTAAGTCAGCAGTTGTGAGAGTTATTCAACTTATGAAATAGCTGAAGCATTATAACTTGTTCGGCCGATTACATTTGTATTAATATGAATACTGTGAAAATGCCATGTACAAATGAACCCGTAATTAGATATATGTACACATGTAGGTATCAGTTTTTATCTTTGTCAAATCATGTGTTGGTTTCAGTACTTATTCATGTTTTTCAATGAAAATTATATGTTTTACTGAAAATTTGAATTGGTGGTTTGATTGAACAACGAAAATTTGTATCCCATTTTTATTATTTGTAATGAGTTTTGTGATAAATAATTTATCAAATTTAAGAAATCTACATGTATATGCTAAAGCCAATCACACATAAAAATTTGGAGGTCTGTGCTTATAAAATTAAATCTTAAGATAATGCTATACTTCCCTATGCTCTCTAACATTGTTGAGTGTACATTGTAGCAGCTGATATTTAACATGTGCTAAAGCATATTGAAAAAAATAGTTCTTATTTCACAATTGACCTAGCAATAATTATTTTTTTGGAGTATCAAATTCACAGCTGGCTAGATTCCCAGAATTTTACATTTGCTGTAAGGAAACAAAATGTCTGATTTTATACAGAACTGAAATTTTGAACAAGTTGTAAACCCTGATTTTTGTATTTTAGGTGTGGTCATTGTAAATCTTTAGCACCTGAATATTCAAAAGCAGCTAAGACCTTGAAGGAGAATGACCCACCAATTCCATTGGCTAAGGTGGATGCCACTGAACATAAAGAACTTGGACAGAGGTATGTGTAGGACCATAGTTTACTGGTACATCAAGATCTAATGTTTTCAAGACAACCTTAAGGTGGCTCATTCATTTAAGAACCCCAAATTTAATTTTCTTTATTTTGATATATATACATGTACAATGTATTGTACAACTTTTAAGCCTTATTTCAAAAATGATAAGAAAATAGGGGATCATCAGACTAATTTTCTCATAATTTATGAAAATAAGGCTAAAAAGTTGTACAATATACATGTATTTTCGATTTTGGGCCCCCATTTACATGTATGGTAAATGGGGTCCAAAATTAGAAATTTTGCCTCAAAATGAATTCCCATTTCCGTAAGATTGTGTAGTTTATATCCAGAATTTATACAAATTGAAACCATTCTCAAACACCTTTATTGTTGTTTTTGTTTAGCATACATTACTTTTCAATGGTAAATACAAGAAAAATATTCTACTTGTTGGATTTAGTCAAAGTTAATTTTTTCCCAGCTATTTGCCTATTCATAATTTAGGCCTATATATTTTTTTGCTCAATAAAACACCCAAAAATTTACACATCAATTAATATTTCATAAAAATCACAGAATTTATTTACTCTTATGAACTAGTCATAAGTTGTACAGACACAAAATTGATACATATTGAAGAGAAAAAAAAATACATGTACACCTGGACACCAGGCTTTATAGAGTAATACGGATATCACTCTAACCACCCTCCTTTTTTCTCAGTTTGAATATTTGGTCATAAAAAAATTGATGGTTGGATTTACAATTCCAGTTAAAAGTTATTTATTTGTTTTTTTAAACTTAAGTATCTATCCACAAAAGTAACTTGGCCGAAAAACTCAATAGCACTTAAAATATAGCCATATTTGTAATATTTGGTAACAAAAATAAATTTTATCTTGTTTCGTGCTACCAGCAGGTACATGTAAGTACAATGTAGGTAGGGAATTATTTTATTTTTCAAAAACATTTTACATCAAGATAATTGGGAAACAATCTAGACTTTAATAGAACTTGATTCAAATTGGCCATAAATGTTTAAGGATGGTACAAAAACTAGGGTAAGTATGGTAGCAGGAAACAGACATATTATTTTAAGCTCACCTGGCCGTAGGCCATGTGAGCTATTGCCATCACTTGATGTACGTCATCATTGTCGTCATTATTAATTCTTCAAATATCTTCTCCTCTGAAACTCTTGATTGGATTTGAATGAAACGTTACATGATTGATCCTTAGAGTATCTGCACAAAATGACGGTTTGGGTTTTTGATCTGTTAAAAGACATTGCCAACATTACTAAAAATAGAACATAGGGGTCAGGGGTTAGACAGCAGTTTTTTGCATATATCTCTAAAACCTTTAGTTTCAACCAAATTTTTAGAAGGGGTAAAAGTGTTCAGCATGATGAGATCTATCGGGGGTCAAATATTAGTGAAAATCTGTTGACAAATGTTGGAGTTTGTGCCCTTTTTGGATGTTTTTGATGTTATTACTTTCAAAAATCTTCTCCTCAGACTAAAGATCGTAAATAGTAATTTTTACTGTTAAAAACCTGGCCATCGGCGATTCAGATGCTTATATATAAATTGAACATATAATGCCACCTTAAAAAAAATATATTTGGAGTATACTTTAAAAGACAGCTTTCAGAAACGTTGAAAATGTTTGATAGACTTAGTTTAACTTCATTTTATGTTCTTTGTCAGTAAATCAGTAAATGTATACTGGGCTAATGCCTCCACAGACTCGTTAGAATAACAGGGCATAGGCATGATGGGGGACCCGTGCGTAAATTGTTTTCAGAGGTTCTAAAAACACTTTGAAGGCATTTCCAACATTTTACAATGCCTTAGATACTCTTTCTTACTTACAGCATTCATCAATATATGCTCTTCTTCAGCAATTTTTTGTCAAACATTGTAACCAAGCATGATACCTTTACTTACTTACTTACTTACATGAAATAGGGCCTTGCTTGCCAGATAGGTGATTCAGGCTCTTAAGAGCCTCTTTTTTGTCTTAGCACTAGTAATGAAAGACAAAATTCAAAGTACAATATTTAATGCAAGTAACATGTATGTAAATTGTACATTGTATGTATTTATGGTAATGTCTGTTCTTTCTCTACTCAGGTTTGATGTAAGTGGTTATCCCACTTTAAAGTTCTTTAAGAATGGAGAACCATATGAGTATGAAGGACCTAGAAGCAGTGATGGTAATTTTGACTTGTCAAAATGGTGGTGGGCCTGTAAAATTAACTATATTGGCCAACAGTTATATTAAAATTTCTAAAAATGTATTTTGGGCCTGTGAAGTGGAAAGTTAGTTGTGAAGACTGCCATCGTTCCTTGTAAATCATTCCTGATGAAATAGATAAAGATTACCAATAAATTAATTTAATTTAAATTGAAAACATGGTATACCATTGTTTATCGTCTGTTTACTGGTCATAAAGCAGTTGATAAATTGTCTGTATGGTGAAATAATCTATTCTTTTAATTTTCATATTTGTTCTTGATTTTGTAACTGTTTTTTTACTGGACTTTAAAATACAAATGTATTAGGATTTTGATAAAAAAAAACTTGAAACACAAATGGACCGGTACCTACACAACAAGTCCATATCACAAGGATAATATCAAATGTAAGAAATAACAGTGAATTTAACTTACCGTGAAACTACTTGAATTTGTGAATACCAATTTTCATGGATTATGAAAGCAACACGTGTTCCTGGTTTCTAAAATTCTTGGTTTTGAGGTTTTCATTATACACATAAATGGGATTCTTCTTTCATAGGGAACCAAATTTATATGTATGGCCTGCCCACGAAAAACCATGACAATTGGTACCCCTCCAAAAAATAGTATTTTCACAGTACCACAGGAGGCATTAAAACAATTCACTTAATGATGCAGTATATGTTGTTCATATAATGTCACTATGCAGCTACATGTATAGAAAAAATTATCTAAGAAAACCCTGATAAACATGATTACATTTTATTTTTAGGGATTATTGAGTATATGAAAGAGAGGGCATCCCCTGATTGGAAACCCCCACCATCGGCAGTAGTAGAATTGACATCTGCCAATTTTGATGATTTTGTTAATAATAATGAAATTTCTCTTGTTGAATTTTATGCTCCTTGGTAAGTACTGGTACACTGTGAATTTAAACAAAAATGTATAAAGATGACAATGAAATGTATAATTTTCTTCAGTCATAGTTATTTTCCAAATTTCTCATTAAATAATTTAAAAAACTGTTAATGGCATATACATGCTTTATATAATAACTTTGTGTGCTTTGTAATCACTTTTGAAAATCAAAAACAGATACAATCATGTTAAGAAAAGCTGTACATTGACCTCAATTACTGCAATAAATTTTGAACAGGTGTGGTCACTGCAAGAGCCTTGCACCAAAATATGAAAAGGCAGCTCAAATTCTGAAAAGCCAAACCCCTCCTATTCCACTTGCTAAAATTGATGCTACAGTGGAGAGAGACTTGGCTACAAGATATGCTGTGACAGGATACCCAACCATGATGATATTCCGTAAGGGAAAGGAGTCTGAATACAAAGGTCCTAGGGATGAAGGTTAGTGTGATAGTTTTAGTAATAGTTTGATTTTTTGTTAGGTTTCAGTATCTCTGGTGATTGCTTGTCAAATTCTGTTTAACCAGATCACATTTTCCTCAGCTTTAAAGCAAAATTATTCTATACACCATTTCAATTCTTTTTGCATTGTATATTTACTTCCAATTTTGCTTATTTCCACTTTTTTGTGCCCTCGTCAAATCAGATCTGGTATAACAGTCTTTCTCAGGATGAATCAAAGCATAATCTAAACAAAGAAATAGATACACATGACAAAGTAATAACATGCACATAGAAACAAAAGTAAATGGGAAACCCAACAAACTCAACTGAAAAATGGAAGCATGGACCAGGTGCACAGGTCAGGTAAGCATCCTCTGCTTTTCTAGAAACACCCATGGAGATACTCATAAAATTCATGTTAGGGCTAGAAGAAAAAGGAAAACTATGATACATCAGTTCTCATGGTACAGTAAGATATTCCATAACAATCTACAAGTTCATTGTGAACATACTACATTTATTAAACCAAGATCTACTTCGTTTGACTAAAGCAGGGCTATTTTTACTGGTTCTGTTTAATGGTTCACAATACATCTAATTGTATATGTTGTTCATAAATATTTGTTATAAAAATTTTGTTTAACTGATAGGAATTGTTGGGTACATGTTGAAGCAGGCTGAGGATGCATCCAGAGTTTTACTCAGTGGCAAAGAAGTTCAAGGTTACATGAAAAAAGATTCTCTGACAGTGATTGGCTTCTTTGAAAATTTGGAGGATAAGAAATTACGTATTTATCAGGATGTTGGTATGTAAGAAACACAGATTTGTCTAGTTTTAAGAATGTTCGCTGCTCAAGTTCAGCCAGTTTGGTCAGATTTTCAGACTCCTCTGGTTTTATCCATTTCATAGCATAGATATTTTTTTCATCCAGTGACCCCCCACTTTTCCATAATTTCATCAAACACACGTTAAAATGTTATTCGGGGAGTTTTTATGAAATCTTAATTATTTCTTCATGTTCTTCTGTGTTTTGAGTAGATGAAACCTTCTAAAGACAAAACTTGAGAAAAATCTAGAGAAATTATTTACCATCAAAATTTCTAATGCTTATATCTCAAAAACGAGCACACTGACCCATCTATTTTTATTCTTATATTGTTCTACTGTGAAAGGTCTTCACAATCATTTGAAATCCTTGTAATTTTAAAATAGAGCAGTGAACATCCTTAAATCATTTATCAGCCCAAGGTCTGTGACATTGGCACAAGACTGACTGTACTAAAAATCTATAATTTGGTACATATAATTAATAGATAAGCATGCAGTAATACCTTGTAAACATTAATAATGAAATTATGCAACTAATTTGATTGATGTTTTGTCCTGGATGACAAAATCAGTTCATCAACAGTATTATTCAAAGAAACTGCTCTTCGGTATGAACTCGATTAAAGATTTCACAGTGAATAATCTGTTTTACTAGGATTTTAATGAAAAGGCATAAAATTAATTCAACACAACTTAATGCTGGAATGCAAATTAGCATTGTAGGCAATATAACCTCCTTTTTTTCTAGCAAATGAAGGAAGGGAGTTGTTCAGGTTTGGCCATACTCTTAACAAAGATGTGTGGAAACAGTATGGTATAAAGAAACCTTCAGTTGTAATATTTGTTGCTGAAAGATTCCAGACTAAGTATGAACCAAAGAAACATGTCTTCGACAAGGTAATATATGAAATATAAACTATAGTAAAAATCATAGTCCAGGGACTCATTGGGTTCTATTAGACTTAGGTTTATCTCATTTATGCAAAGGTTGAGAATGTCTTGACGGTCTCATGGTAGTAATCTTACCTCAAGTTCAGGAAATTATGGGTTCAGTCCCTGGGCAGGTTGGACCAAAAGCTGTAAAATTGATAGTCCTATTTCACCATCAAGCACACAGCCTATTTGAGGTACTGCAATGGCTGGTTTGTTTGGAATCAGAGTAATGTAGCCAAGTCAGGTGACAAGCCTACTTGCGGACTGTTCCTTCTGTGAGGGAGCATTACGAAAATCCAGGTCAGCATGTCAAACTAATATAAAGCAGGCTCTGTTGGTTTGGAATAATGTTCTTGTACTGAAATGTATGAAATATCAGCTAAATAAAGGTCTAAATGCAAGTTTAAGATTAGTGCAGGCAAATGTAAAAAAAAATACCGTCAAAATTACCTACTTTTTAGAAATTAGGTGTTAATACTACTCTGTATTTACATGTACATGTAACTTAAATTCTTTTAATTTTAAAAATTTCAAACTTTTTCAAACTTAAATATCAAATCTGCACCCTTGTGTGCTTTCTTGAATCTCTGATAAAGGTCTTGCTTTAAAAATAAAAAGTACAGTTTACTAAAAAAAACATTTTCTGTATATCAAATATGTACCATTGTATTAGCCAATATATAGACTGAATATTGTCTTTCATCTCCCTACAGACAGACTTTTCTGAAGAAGAACTAAAGAAGTTTATAGAGAAGAATGCCTTCCCATTGGTTGGAGAATATAAGCATGATACAGAACCACGATACAGAGAACAAAGACCATTGTGTTTGGTCTTCTACACTGTTGACTGGTCCTTTGATCACAGGGATGGTAAGTTATAAGAATCTAGTAGAGTATTGTTCATGGTTTATCCATTCATCCACATATTTGTATCATCAATCTTACCTGGGTTCTTTAAAAAAAAATTCAAATTGAAATTTTCCTCAAATCCTTGAATCTTTCCTCAAATTTTCAGTTTCTGGTGATCTGTTTAGTTGAAATGTGAGTTGAGAAAGGATTTGAGAAAACTCTCAGTTTGAGATTCTTTCTAAAACAGGGCCTAGTTTCATAAAGAATCTCAAATTTAGATTTTCCTCAAATCCTTTCTCTACTCAAATTTTGACTAATCAAATCACTTGAAATTGAAGATTTGAGGAAAATTTCAATTTGAGACTTTTTATGAAACCCAAGCCAGGACCTTTATCATCTTATTGGCAGTATAATTTAGTATGTAACATAGAAATAATGAGGTCTTAGTTGTATTATCTTTTTATTCTCCTACAAATAAAGTTTTAAATGTATCAAAAACAAAAAACAAAAAAAACATCCTGTCTGTCCCAGTATTCATCTGTTTAAATTTCTTGTAAGCAGAACTCACCCTACACACCTCAATGAAAAAAAGCTTAGTAAAAAAGTAAGACATCTATTTAGTTTTGAATGAAGGGAGATAATTACGGTCTAATACCTGGCAGGGGAGAAAAAAAAACTGTCAGATGCCACACAGAGGAGTAAAATAATCTTCTGGGAGAGGTACAGGTTCACATCTGGTAAGTGCAACTCCTTCTAAACTAAGCATTGGATTTTGAGATGTGCATGTTATAAGGTATTTATTATCAGATACTTCTAGGAAAGATGACTTTGTTTCTTCATGTTTTAGCATGTCTTACATGTTCCTCAGCTTCCGCTGATCAGAACAACTCACACTTTTATAGACCTTTTCTCTTCAAATCTTCGTATCTTTAAACTTATACTATTTAAATTGAGTGATTGAGGACATCCAGAAATCAATAAAAAAGTCCTTTTTTTTTCAGCAACACAATTATGGCGAACAAAGATGGCAAAGATTGCTAAGAATTATGACAATATTACATTTGCTATTGCTGATGAAGAGAATTACAAAAGCATGATCGATGATTTTGGTCTAGGGGATTCCCCAGAAGAAATAAACATTGGGTGCTTTGGCATTGATGGTTTGAAATATCCCATGGAGCCCATGGAAGAGTTTGACAGTGAGGACATTGAAGAATTCTTAAACAAGTTACAGAAAGGTAATGAATTGGTTTTCTCATGTTAAAAGAAGAAATTCTGCTTTTTTTAAGACATGATTTTACCAATATGGTTCTTAAGTAGCAGTCCTGATAAGAATCATACAAAATGTGATATATGATTGGAAAGCCTACATATTTTTATTAGCTCACCTGGTTTACAGGATGTAAACTTGGCATGATTGTTCCTGAGAGTATTCTGCACAAAATTACCATTGAGATTAACAATCTGTGAAAAACATGGCCACTGTTACTAAAAATAGGACATAGAGGTCTGAAAGTATTTTTTTGCAAAAAAACTCAAAAACTGAAACTTTGAAACTTTGAAACTTTATTATTTGATTAAACGCCTATTTCTACACAATGTATTCAATGGCGTTGTACAATGCAAAAAATAAAAATATAAACATACAATAGAGCAACTGTACAAAACATATACTTATACCAATAATAAAACTGGCATCTTACACTGTTAACTTAGGACTACTTTAGCTTAAGAATAATGAAAAATTATCTTCAAAATACAGTGACTTTAATTGACTTTTGAAAATATTTTTTCAAAACAGATTTGGAATTTCTTATGCTAACTGGTAACTCATTCCATAATTTAGGACCAATAGTACAAAAACTTCTATCTGAAAATGATTTCTTCTTGTTAAAAGGAATAACATAACAACCTACAGAAGACTCTGATGACCTTAGTGTACGTTTAGACACTTGAGGAAACAATAAACTAAAACTAAACTAAAAAACTGTTGCTTTTAGCAAAATTCTGGTACAGGGTAAAATTGGTCAGCGTCAAGTGACGCACCTATGCCAATATTTTCAAAAAGATTTGTCAACTGATGTAGGAGTTATTGCCCTAGAAACAGCTTTTTTTGGGGCTTTTTTCGCATGTTTAACTTTAAAAATCTTCCTCTCAAACAAAATTTTACAGAGTTCAATGAAAGTTGGCAAATTTGTTCCTTAGGGTATCTTGCACAAAATGACAAATGGGATTTTTTATCCATGAAAAAACATGGCTCCTGTTACTAAAAATAGAACATTAGGGTCAGAAGGCCATTTTTTTTTTTTTTTTTGGCAAATGACTTTGAATTTGTTGCCTTAAGCAAAATTATACAGGGTAATATTGTTTAAAATCAAGAGACAGACCTATGCCGAAATTTTCAAAACAATTCATCATTTGATGTAGAAGTTATGACCCTTGGAACAGTTTTTGTCATTTTTTGCATGTGCATCTTTGAAACTCCTCTTCTCAAAAACTATTTTACAGAATTCAAGGAAACTTGGTATATTTGTGCCTTAGGGTATCCCGCACAAATTGAGTGTTGGGATTTTATTTGTGAAAAAACGTGGCTGTTGTTACTAGATATAGAATATAGGGGTCAGAAGGCAGTTTTTTGCAATTATCTCCAGAACCGTTACCGTAGTCAACATTCTGTCAGGGTTATATTATTTAACATGATAAGATGGACTTATGCTGAAATGTTCAAAACAATTCGTCAACCAATATAGGAGTTATAGCCTTAGTGACTTTTGCGGTTTTTAATCTGTGAATAAGTACAGCTGCCATTATTGAAAATGGAACATAGGGGTTGGAAGATGTTTTTGATTTGCAAATAATTAAAAAACTGTTGCCTTGAGTAGCAAAATTCTGGTTCAGGTCATAAAAATGCTATTAAAAGCATTTCCTGCATTTGACAATTCAGTTATTGTAAATTAGCCTATCTCATTCCTCAAGTTTTTTTTCAAATAAGCAAATAGTTACCAGGTGAGCGATTCAGGGTCTCTTGAGCCTCTAGTTTTGTTTAAAATGCGTAAGTACCGGTAAACAGAAAATTACATTTGGCTTTTTGTAGAACTCTCGTTCATAAGAGACAAAAATTATATAGAATGTATTGTAGAATTCTGTAAATGAAACTAAAATATGTGTACAATAGAAACTACTGTTTGTGAATAAAACTCCGAAGAGCAGACAAATCGGAATGAATAATTGTACTTTTCATCATATAAACCTATGAAGGAAATTTTAAATACACCTTTTTTTGGGGTGTATCACATTTGACAGAATTTGCATGGTTCTTACAAAGACTGCTACTTAATGAACTGTATAATAACATCCCATCTTGCCAATCTCCACCTAATTTGCTTAATAAACTAAGGTCTGTTATTCACCATAAATTTTGTTTCTGTTCTAAACATTTGAAAAAAAAAGATGAATAAGTGTTTTGTTGTTATTGACCACATGTCCTTCATGGGACATTTTTGCACATTTATGTACCATGATGTATATTTTTAAAAATGTTGTTGAAAAATCATAAATTTTACTGTCCATTGAGAGAACGAATAATGGGAATGTTAGAATCCTGAAGCTGTCCTTAATTCTAAATTGTCAAACAATATTATAATTGCACAATAATTCAAATACTCATTATTCTCACAGTTTTATGTTTTATTTCAGGAAAACTAAAACCTTATCTAAAATCAGCAGCTATACCAAAGAAGAACCCAGGACCCGTTAAAATAGTTGTTGGAAAAAGTTTCAATTCAATTGTGCTTGATAAAACCAAGGATGTTCTGATCGAAATGTATGCACCATGGTGTGGTCATTGTAAAAAGTTGGAACCCATCTATACTGACCTAGCTAAAAAACTGAAAAAAGAGAAAAATTTAGTCATTGCTAAGTTTGATGCAACAGCAAACGAGGCACCTGCACCTTACACATCTGAAGGATTCCCCACCATTTACTTTGCTCCTGCTGATAAAAAGTCTAAACCTATTCTATTTGAGGGAGAGAGGACAGCAGATGCTATGGAGAAATTCTTACGTGATAATGCCTCAGCAGCCTTTAAAGATTCTAAAAAAGAGGAGTTATAATTCTAAGTTGTCTCCCTTACTCAGGAAATTTCGGAGTATTATAATGTACTCTTAAGTGTGGTGTTTAATATTGTTCCTCACTATATTTTTGATATCGCAAAAATGTATTACTTCAATATTCTAATCCAATATGAGCTGTTTCATCTAAAGTTTTACTTTAATCAGAAAACTGATAATTGTATTTTTATGCGTGGTTTTGTTAGCCATTCACAAGAAATTTTATAATTGAACATGTAGAAGTCTTGCATGTGCATGTAGATTTTATACTGCTAAAGGCCAAAATTTTAGTATTGCTTGTTTGATATCATTCATGTAAATTTGTTGAAAGATTATGTTTTGTCTGTGAGGAAAAGGGTAATGGTTAATGACATTGGAAAATATATACTTTTTCTAATTTTGAAAGTAAACAAAAAAATACTGCCACGATACCATGGGGATTGATCTTAGGGTGATAAAATGTTCTTCATCTCCTAAATGTACTTTAACATTTAAATATGTATTTGTCTTTTCACTATTTAATGTTTCAAAAGATAATTTGTTTATGTTAAATTGATACTGGAAGGTTTAAAGCATTTCTTGAGTGGTATTGAGTAATTTCATTGATTAAAAGAATTGTGCCATGTAAGGTTGTTCAAGGAAATTGTTCTCTTTCCATTTCTAAACCATTAATGGCTTTATTTGTTCATGCCTTAATTTCATTAGCATAAAGTTAGTTAAACTAGCACCAGCCAACTTTTTTTTGGCTAGCTGTTGTATTTTCAAATTGCAAATTAAGTGGGTCTTAAATTTGGGGAGATTCTGGCTTTATGTCTGTAGTGGTGGATTTAGAGGGAGAGTTCAAGAGATTGGATCTTCTCCAACATGTTAGAAAAAAGTTGTATTTTCCTTGCAAAATCTGGGTAAAATTGAGGAAATGATAGCATGGAATCCTCCCTATTTTGAATCTTTGAATTTGAAACCCCTTTTGTAAGGGTCTGTATTTCCCCCCAGTCCTAGAAGTTAAATTATTTTGCAGTAAAGATGAGCAACATGAAGTACATTCCATTATAACTATGCCATTTATCCATCCATTGTATTAATTTTATATACCAATGATAGTGCTTAAAATCCTCAACCATTTATATTTTTTAGTATATGATTGTACCACCTTAGCTTGCTTACCATTGATATAGTATTACCTGTAGGTTGGAGGAATTATCCTCTTTTTTAGTCACGTTATTACTTAAGCACCATCCTTTTTAAACTTTACTTCCCAACTTCTCAGTTTTTGGATTGTGTATTCTTTACAAGTACACTTAAGTCTTATGATTTATTTGTTTATGTTACAGATAATTTTTTTTGTTATTATTATTATTTATGACTGAAAACAATGATGACAATTTGTTACATTGAGTGAAATCCATGTCATGATGTTTACAAACTTGTAAGCAATTGTTATTTTTCAAAAACCAAAGATGTACTAAACATAAACGTAAAAGTAAACCACAAACACTGTACAGTCCTCTATTTAACAACAAATGTTATTTTTTAAATGTAGTTCTACTTTGTAGGTGGTGGTTGAAGCCACTGATGGAATAGAGCCTTAAATGCCTGTATATCAAATTGCACAGAAATAAAACCACAACATTTTTTGAGGAAATGTTAAAATAACTAGTTTTTAGTGAACTCAATCTTGTTCTATAATTCACTTAATTGCATAGGGTTGATTAAATGTGATGCTTGCCTTTAAGGACTGAAAATTTATATGTGTTATAGATGTGAACTATCAGAGTTGTGGAAGTTGAAAATTATATCATTTGTTGTATGGTTGTAAAACAATCAGTTTTTCCAGGTATTGATGAGTTTTGGTGCCAGGTTAATTGTCATTATGGGAGTATTTTTACATTTTGTTAAGAAATAGTGTACATGTTTGTGTAGTTGATTGGTGCATGGAAGAATAAATATATTTTTGATGTATTTGTGACTGCTTAATTTATACATCCTTCAAAGTTTTGGAGTAGGATCAGTGTGTCAACATCCGGGTGAGGAATTTCTGGCCTCTGTATTTCTTGTATTGTTTTCACTTTCAGTTTACTTTTATGTTGCTGGAGTGTATAAGGGGCGACTATTACCTGTGCCTGTGTGTTATTTGTTTTAGGGGCAGCTGCGGCCAGCCCTGTAGTTTGGGGGTTTCCACGTTCATTGAAGACCCATGAGCCTTGAGATGACATTGTCATCCGGGTGGGTTGCTATCTCATTGACATTTTCACCATACCTGTTTTCATTGTACTGTATAACTGACTCTCTCCATTTGTCTGCTATCAATCTATTGTGAGTTGAGCTCCCCATAGTCATTTAATGGTTGTTGATGTCAATATAAACAGATAAACAAGAAAAAAATATAATCATGAATGATATTACAAAATTCACTCCTATAACTATTGTATGATATAATAAAAAAGGGCCTTATCAACCAGAAGTACATAGAACACACTTTACAAAAAAAGATGAATCATTGAAAAAAGTCTGGACAAGAATGCTATGAATATTGTGACACAAACTGCTTACCAAACCATGACCCCATAGCTTTAAATAGACCATGTGATGAATATCATATATTTGTTCATGTTCCCACTCTAGAGGAAATGGAGAATATTTGTGTGAGCTGTTATTCAGTGTATATTTATTATTAATGTTAATGTCCTTCGCTTTGGTCTCTTAAAGAACTATCATTTGGCTTCTTGAAGCGTCTCGTTCTTTTTTTTAAATATTACAAGATAACAACATGTTTGTAGCTTAAAACCTTTATTTAAATTATTATAATTCCTATCAAATTAGCATATGCATTTTTCGTGTATTATGATAGGTCGTTCACCTTAAACGACATCAGAGATGATTGTTTTTACAACAGTGTAATTCCCATGTACATATCGTAAACATGGATACCATGGCTCAAAACGTTATTATCTGCTTTATTCCATTAATTTTTTTGCATTGTATATTCAAAACAATAAAATTGAGGGAATATAGTTATCAGAAGGCAGTGAAAACTGTATTGCAATTGACATCCATGTCACATTGTCGGTTGAATGCCGCCATTTGTTATGTCGATTCGGGTGTCAATTCCATTCACACACAAAACAAATCGGGCGTAGCTAGGCCTGTTTTATTTGTACGCAAAATTACGGCAAGGGGTCTTGCGGGGGGGGGGGTCGCTCAAGGCCCCCAGTAAGTCATTGCATAAAACCTTTATTTCATCTTTAAAGTGTGTGTTTTTATTTTTGTTCCTTTTTCCGAAAGAAGGCAACTGCGTATTTGCGTATAGGTAGCTGCGCCCCTGCAAATTAAACTCCGAAGGACTTTTGTCAAGTTTGTGAGTGAATGGTCCGATTTTACACATCCATTCTGGCGAAATAGTGTTTAATCCTTATAATTCCAATCCCAAACTAGCTGAAATATATTAGTATTTTTTCTTGTACATGTAGACTCTCATTCAGTGGTCCAATATTACACATCGATAAATTTTGGAAAACAGTGTTTAACCTATAATGTAAGTGGATGTTTCAACGATTTAAAATGATTTGCTAATAGTCGTACAACTAGCAAAACAATCGTTAAAAGCAGGATTGTTGTATATGACCCGTAGTCTTAACGGTGAATCGATTTCCTCCTTATAAAAGAGCAAAATATGAGACGATATGAATTCAAATTAATGGGGTTACCTAAAACAAAAATCCAGTGGGTCGTTTAGTGTAAAATGTTCTTCAGTATTATCAGATCGTCCTTTCTTTTTCAGATACCCTCTTAAATCTCTCGTCTGAATATAGCTGAAATATTGCTGCTCGGACGTTAAACCCCAACAATAAATCAATCAATCTTAAATCTCCATTTAAGTATTTAAGTCTAACTAAATGAATGTTGTCCTGTGGCAGAGGTATATCTTGTAGTAGCATGCACAAAAAAATATATAAAAAATGATGAATTGGACATTTGGTACATGATATCAAAAGAATAAAAGAATATTAGTCAAAATACAACGCACATAACATGAGTGAAATCATGATAAATAATATTTCAGAGAACTTACCTGACACGTCTCTTTCCACGCTACAACTAGATATGGATATTGCTCGTTCAAAAAATGTCTGCATAAATTGATGTAATAACAATTATTGATTAAATACATGTTTAGTTATGGAACTCAAAATAAATTGTATTATAATTAAAACGTAATATAATGAGTTATTTTCCAGTGTTCCTCTTTCGTCTACCCAAGACGTGATATTTTATGAATAACTCTTCGGGTGTTCCTAGAAAAGCAGAGAATATTTTTTTTTATTCGTGTCCACATTGTTCATTTACTTTTGTTTCCTTGTACGTATTATTTTGGTCATCTTAGGGTCTTTGGTGTGCGTGTCTATTTTTTTCTGTTTAGTCATTGTCCCTTGATGTCCCACGAATATATTCGTTTGATTTTCGCTCCAATTTTAGTTCCCATGATTACTCTGTCAGCTTGTTTTCTCAGGCGTTAGATATATAAGAGTACTAGCTCACATAAAGCACACTGTTAAAGAACAAAAACTAAACTTAATTATTAAACAAACGATCAAATACAAACACAATCCAAACAAAACATAAACAATTTAACAAGAGAAATAAAAATACAAGAATACTTACTTGCATTTATTCTGATATACTAGTATATAATAAATGGATAATTAATTAGAAAGAATGAATAACCGAATATTTTCACGACTGCAGAAGAACGCCTAGATTTAGGCGTGTGCGGAACTTGTTTAGATGTTGAATATGACCAAGGATATAAATAAACATGAAATATGTACATAAAATACCATACAACAAAACAAAGGTTGCTTAAGAAACCCGACTTTCTAATGTGTAGTTAGACCTCACAGATGCAATAGAAAATCATGCAAAAATCCTATACTCAGACAAACTACTAGACGAATCAAGCCAACCAATCGTATATGTATCTTCTTTATGATTCACACCTAACCCATACCGCCTGATTAAATATTTAATTATTTCATACCCGCAGA
Source organism: Perna viridis (assembly GCA_037379345.1). Taxonomy (NCBI): domain Eukaryota; kingdom Metazoa; phylum Mollusca; class Bivalvia; order Mytilida; family Mytilidae; genus Perna; species Perna viridis. The sequence continues at coordinate 21,727,159 of CM074521.1, read as the reverse complement.
TCGACTGGATCGAGACCGATCCTAAAACCTTTACATTTCAAGACGCAATCATCGTGGCATCTGAGATTGTATTGTTTTATTGGCCTTAAATTTTGTCCCAGAAGGAAAACACCAACTTAACGATAAAATGAAGATCAATTAACTCATTTTTATTCAAAACGTGGAATTGTTAAGATCATATCGATCATTTTGTACTGGTTATTACACTACCATCCTCGACTATCTCTTTTATTTTTGTTATTCATGAGGATTAGTATAACGCTAGTAATAAAACCATTTACTTAACGCAAATATTTGAGAACCATGTTTAATAAAAAGCGATTATTCCAATAATATTCCAGACCATACAGATTTTTTTAAAACATGGTGGTTTTGGTACTGTCAAATTTGATATTAGCTTTACATTTGCCTTATTGGACTCTTTGCTTCACACCATTAAAGGAGAATTTATTCAAACATGACCGTCAGTGAATGTAATCAATACTATATATGGTCACCGGTCCAGAATTCTATGTCACAACCAGAATATAAAAGAATAATAACCCATGGGAAAAGGCGGAGATTTTAACGAGGATGCTCTATTTTAAGTACAATATCATTGTGCCTATATTTTCGAATTTCAAACTTTTTTAATCTATTTGTTTATCAACAGTTATGAAGATAGCAATTATTAATAACAGTTTCTATATACGACTAGTTTGCTTTATTCTGGCAGTCAACCAATTGAGTGGTGTTATTGTTTGGTGTAAGGAATGCACGATGCAGAATGCAACATCGGAACAGGCTAATCTGACGATTCTTAGTCCTAATCCTGTTTTTGTGTTGATGACCTTGATAACCTACCTTAAATGGACATCTGTATGTGTGATATATGATAACGGAACAGGTAAGAAATATAGTTTTTTTTTATTTAATTCGGCAATAAACTCTTTCTTTGTATTTTATTCAATAAAAAAAAACTAGAACCGCTATATATTGATTCATGGACAAGACCATTTCTATAAAAAAAAATACAATATTAACGATGTCCTATATATATGTAGATGCCCTGAAACAAAATCACAATTGATGTTTTTGTTTTTGTTTTCTTTTTTTCTGAAATGATGTTTGCAGTTAGAAGTGATTATCTAAACTTTAAAAACATACCGTGTGTCATAATAATAATAATAATGATAATGATATTATGATCTTTTTTGCAAGAGGGTAACAAGGTTTAACTTAGTATATACACTAATCTTCCCTGAGGCCCTCAAAGGAAACAAATACAAAAATTAAGAATGCTCAGGAATAGATAAGTTACCTTTGTAATGAGTAAGATTTATGATCAGATATATACTTTATCTTATTAGAGAGATACGATGAAGCTCAATTTCTTATAATTTTAAAAATTGGAACACATTTGTGATATATCATCATATTTTCAACTGTCAACTATTCAAGTTGTTCGAACAAGGGCACAGGTGGTACAAGAAAATCTGTATCATAGGAGGTCATTGCGGTGCATTGATGTCAAAGTCAAATTTTATCTAAGTACACATAGCTCTGTTCCTCATAGCCAAAGTCTAAAGTCATATTATTACTCATTATATGGCATTACGAAAACTGAACTTTATGTACAACGATTGCATAAAACGAACGAAATGCTAGATTTTAAACTATATCCGAGTTGATTAATATTTTACACAGGACGTTTACATCTCTTTCGAAAAAATGTTAAAATCTGCACAACGAATACAGATAAGTAGTTTATAATGACAGTATATGTAGTACCAATTTTGTAAGTAACTTCTTCTAAAATCAGCTTTTTTCCCCATCCATGACGGTACCATATGAGGCAGAAAGGTATAAGGTAATTTTTGCGTTTCTAATTTTGGCGGATGCTAAGTGATGCATTAAGTACTAAAGCCCCCCCCCCCCCAACAAACCACTCAACCCGCCCTGCCCTTCCAAAATAGACCGCAAAAATTCGCCACAATGAGCAATCCGCGATAATTACCTGCTATATACGGTATAATTAAATCACCTAAGTAACTGTTTGAAACCGGGTATAAGCAGGGGCGTAGCTAGGCCTGTTTTATTTGTACGCAAAATTACAGCGAGGGGTCTTGGGGGGGGGTCGCTCAAGGCCCCCAGTGAGTCATTGCATAAAACCTTTATTTCATCTTTAAAATGTGTGTTTTATTTCTGTTACTTTTTCCAAAAATACGCCACTGTGTATTTACGTATAGGCAGCTACGCCCCTGATAAGTGCACTTGTCTAATGATGTTGAAACCTGGTAAAAGTGCATTTTTCTAATGATGGAATGTACTTCGTTGTGTACCTGTATTAATCATATGAATAAACTGATTTCATTTTTACATGTGTGTATATTTGGTTATGTGCTTACAAGTTTAGATTTAGCTCCGGTTTGAAATGTAATAATCTGATGATGCTATTGTCACCCTACACGGCTGTTTGATCGTATGCATAAAATTGTTACATTGATTTTTAACCACAAATAATACAAATTATTTTTCTGCAAATATTCATTAACTTCCTTTGTTACTTAAGCATGCCTAATCTAAATTACGTTTTAGTACATTATCTTAAATCGGCAACCTGTCAACCGTCATTGCTTTGTTTTGATTGAACGTAGAGTGTGGATTTCCTCTATATTTCGATTAACATGTAATCGATACATACCTCTTGCTTTCCATGGATTTCGCGCAATGCATGTCATGCTATGTAATCATTTTCTAGTAATAAATTACTTCTCATTATCTATATTTGTTATTAACAAGTGAAAAACGTTTTGATCGTTTCAATTTTAATGACTGTAAATGGATGTACCTTTACAATGTTATTCGATGCACTCTGTAAGGAATATAGATATGTTTTTTTCCCACACGTTTTGTAATTATTTTTAACTTTGTTGTCAAGAATATGTAACGATTGATTTTCGGCATGATTTTAACTTTGACGTATACAATATCATATGGGTCGGGAAGATATCAAGTATCATGTATTTACTAGACTGTACTAAAAGAAAGTAACTTTTTATGACCCTATTAGTTAGAAAAAACCACCGTTTAGACAAACTTAATTGTGTCCATCTTTTCTAAATTTGCTTTAAATATTGATTGACACAAGATATATTTAGGTAAGCTTATGATGATTACATATTGTTGATAATTCAAATTGCCTGAGAAAGCACCATCCCACCACACACACACACACACACGTGCACATAAAATACGCAAACCAAAAAAATATACCAACAACAAATAAACAAAAACAATGCTTTAGAATGAAAAAGAATCTTACTCCGTCGTACATACAAATGTGTGTGTGTGTGTGTGTGTGTGTGTGTGTGTAAAATGATTATAATCATAAGATTAGTTTTTACTTCTTTGGCTCCTTTTATTGCTATTGTATGAATGTTTTTTTTTATTGAACTCTCATTTTCAAATACTTCGCTGAAATAAGCAAAGTTTTGGATGTGTCTAACGACCGGAAATAAATAGTTATAATTTAACGGGTTGATAACCCATATCATGCATAACGTGCACAATTCCTGTATTTGGCCTTTGGTGTTACTCTCCGGTACTTCCGATGTCGACTGCGCAATTTATGACAGAAACGAAAAAAACTTGACTAGTAGAAAGACCAAGAGTGATTTAAAGACCAGGAGTGATTTAAAATCTTACGGAATGGTTTGTACAACACACAATGAACGATGCTATATTTAGAGGAGATTTTTTTTTTGACTTATTTGGTCAATATATAGCCAGGTTATTCAGTTCGTATTAAAATGTTGTGTAAAAAGAAAATGTGATTAGTATGGATACAAATGCAGAAAATGCAGATGACTTTCCGTAAGACAACATTCTTGAAATCATTGATCTAGATGTGACTCAACAGTATGAATTTGTTGAGCCCAACAATCGAACAATAATGATGAAGGAACTGTTAACGCAAACTCTCCATGTTCAAACATGCTTCGATTAGAAATTTTACTTTCAATTTACATGGTAGTGCCGTAACTCTAACCAGCAATGATTACGGTAGGAACAGAGTTATCTTGCTTCAAGATTGAAGTCATCACTACAGAAGTTTTATGGTCGTCATTATGAACTGGTAGATCGTTACGGTGTATCCATCTGCGCCATGAAAACTGATTTGTTCAACGTGTCATAGTTTTCCTTTCCTCTTTCGTCTAACTCGGCAGGTGTTTCTAGAAAAACAGAGGACGCTTACCGCACCGGTGCACCCGGTCCATGCTCCCAGTTTTTGATGGAGTCCAAGTTGCTAATTTGCTTTTGTTGCTTTTCATCTGTGATTTTAGTTACTTTGTGTTCTTTGTTATGTATGTCTGTTTTCCATGTCTGGTCTTTGTCCCTGGATTACATTCTTTTAATTACCGCTAAAACATTGGTCCTCGTGATTACTCTTGCAATTAAAAACTATTTTTTGTAAGCAAAATCATGTTGTTACATATTGAATTTCGATATTTGTTTACATAATATTGAAAAACATTTATACATATCATTTTTAAAACTGCATATAAAAGTATGTTCATGGTTTTGTCGGAAGAATTCGATAAAGCTATTAATACATTGCCTTTTCCATGAGGGCCCAGGTATTATTCCGCGACCCTTATCGGGATGTTATACGGGCCGATATTGAATAGGCCACGTATCAATCTCTAATTATAAATTGTGTAACTCCTTTCCAGAATTATGTGCGCATAAGATGTTTGAGCTATAGTTTGTATTCACTTTTGTAGATGAAAATGCTTTGGAGCTTGTTCATCAATTATCCGAGAAGAATATTTTTTTTGTGATGTACCACATGTCGGAAGTGACGGCATCAAATATAGATGCATTAGCTAGTACCAAACTGAAGAACAAATTAGATCAGATCAAATTTACGTTCCTCTGTAGCCAATTCAAAGGATCTTGCAAATCATTTCTAGAAAAGGTAATAGCAAAAGCATTCTATGCATAACACAAAGGTGTATCTGATTTCCTCTAACCTAGAAATTTGATGAATACTGCAAAAATATCGTATCTTGATAAATATTCAAAAATTCTATTCCTTTTACAAATTGCTCATATCGCTATCATACCCGATACATTCATGGCATTTTAATAATATATTTTCCGTTTAAATAGATTGAAAAACATTACCATAGAATAAATAGAAAGCATTGATGATTACTGATTCATGTTGACCTTGTCTTTGTTTATGCCTTGTAACACAAACATTCTGAAAGCTCTCTGTCGAAGAAACATGTATCATGCGTGATGAAATCTAATAATGATATATATATATATATAAGGGTCTGAGAAATTCCCAACCATGTTAGAACTGTCAAATTTGCGATGCAAATTTTTGGTCGTTCCCTCCGCGGGACTCGAACTCGTACTGCTGTGACATCTATGGCAACATCGCCTGCACTAAGTCCAGCGCCCTAGACCACTCGGCCAGCTAGGCTATATAAAAATATAGCTTTCGCTGGCCGGGTGATTCCTCCTCGTAGGATTAATCTAGGGCTGTAACTTAGTACACGATGTATGGTGGTACGGGACAGTTCATTTTGATGTTAATATGTAGGATAGAGGATCAAATTAATGATGCATGTCACAACAAATCAATATTATACAACGTCTCAGAATGTATATTTTTATATAGCTTAGCTGGCCGAGTGGTCTAGGGCGCTGGACTTTGTGCGGGGGTGTTGCCATAAATGTCACAGCAGTACGAGTTCGAGTCCCGCGGAGGGAACGACCAAAAATTTGCATCGCAAATTTGACAGTTCTAACATCGTTGGGAATTTTTCAGACCTTTCTATATATATATATGGTATTTTAGCTGAAGTTAGTGTTAATTGCCAATCTTTTAAGGCCGACCATTTTTTATTTTAAATAGACAATAAAATGTCCATCAACGGCATTTGTTTAAGGATAGTATAAAAGCCCTTTTAACAGGTATTTAGGTAGAACTTCAAAACAGGTGATTGATAATTGTATTTAATTATCAACATTGTCATGTCTGTAACCATGGCTACATGACGAGATGAATGACCAGGAAAATATTTTCCTCATGTATGATGATAATTAATTTGAGGTAAATGACAAAGATACGTATAGAACGATGACCGGGAATATGAGACCATATCCCCTGTGAAAATCCCGAATAATGTATATGTTCTATTGGAGAAGAGAGTCTTCCAATTTGTTTTAGCAATGTTTATACAAATCAGCAAAAGCAATCGACGTCAATTATGCACTTCGCTTGTGACGTTGCACAAGACGATAACAAGTTGTAGGAAAACGATTAGTTTTCTTGAATTTCATCTAATCTTTTTCGGAAGGACGTTGACTTAACACATAATTTGTATAGTTTGATACTTATTTTATCTGCATTTCAAAACAAACAATAAGTTCTCTTCCATATCCCGGAGCTACCTAGGGGATAAGGTCTCATATCCAATGTCAAGCTGACCAATCAAATTTCAGGTTTACAGGTCATATATCATTCCAGTAGAATATAGCGGCCGAGTGGTCTATGGCGCTGGACTTTGTGCCCTAGACCACTCGGCTAGCTAGGCTATATAAAATATAGCTTTTGTTGGCCTCCTCGTAGGATTAATTTAGGGCTGTAACTTAGTACACGATATATGGTAGTACGGGACAGTTCATTTAGATGTTTGGTGGTCTATGGCGCTGGACTGTGTGCAGGCGGTGTTCCCCGCGGAGGGAACGACCAAAAAATTGCATCGCAAATTTGACAGTTCTAACATCGTTGGAAATTTTTCAGACCTTTCTATACGTTTACATATCTCCCCTGTATCAAGTTGATCCGATGGAGCAGTGTAGCGAATATATACATAAAAAAATATATATAAAATTTATGTATTACACATGTCATTATAATAAACTATTCATGTATTTTTGACAATGTATTTGCATGTAACCAGCCATTTGACTTCGATAGGAGGAGTGTATGGCGGAATTCCTTATTGCATTCCTCACGGTGGATCGTATCATTACTGGACTCGAAGAATCCATTTGATGTACAGAGAAATTCTAGCATTCTGTTCGATAATATTGCGGTTATACATAAACGAGACCAGACAATGGTAAGATGTAATATATCATGACAAAATGTATTGCATTGAAATTGCCCATGTGTATTGATATCTATTTTCTTATTATTGTAAGGATTATACCATGGGTTTGCCGTACCTTTCTAGTTTTTTTTTATAAATATTTGAGCATTTAAAAGTATTGATTCATTTATGACTTGAGTATCTTAAACTGAACTGTACGTTGCACTTTGGGATGTTTGTGTTAAATCATTTTATCTTATGTGCGTGTATTAAGTATTCATATGTATATTTGGTTTAATGCCAGTAAGTTCTAATTTGTTTTGTCTCCTTTAGAATCATTATGACCATAATGATGACAAAGTTACCAAGGAAACCATAATTTCTACACTTCTATGGGGTGTTGAACGAACCAGAGTCTTACTTACCGTTGGAATGGTTATTAAAAATGGCACGATTAGAATAGAGTCAGACATTTTTCCAAACATCAAATTAGGTTTCAATGGTCGGAAGTTTATGATTGGCTCACTACCGGTACGTTTGTGTCATTACCTTCCCTTAAAATTAGAATGATTTTTTTTGGTTTTAGGTTCTGTATCATCAAGTAGTTGATAAATCCTTAAGTTAAACAATATGTTATACGATTTGACAGATTTATTTTTTACGCACGCCATTCGCTCTATTCGATCCAACTGTTTTTGAAGTAAATGTTTTCTTATTTGATTTTTACATTCATTCAGAAGTTATGGTTTTTATATTTGTTTTCGTGTTTTTTGAGTGGAAGAGAAAACAAGTCTCAGTTATTTGCCCTGTATACAAATGTAACAGTCATTATCTGAACAAAACTGTCAGATTAAATTTGTCTTTCGATAGTCGCTATTTTACCACTTTCATTTAGTTTGAATGATGCGTGTGATAAAAATCAGATTAGTTACATTATGTGATACTTATTTCTTGATGAAACATATGCTTTAAATGGTTTAACTATTTTTTTAAAAGATTCATCTAATCAGGATGAGTTTTTCAGTGTTGTTTTCTCCTTTTACTTTATCTCTTAAAATATTTGTATCTTGTTTTCTGCTCTGAACTAAAGGACGTTTTAGCTCACATGTCAACGTTAAGCTATAGGATGTATCAGTATGAACGTCAACGATAAACTGTAGGATGTTTCAATCTACACGTCAACGTTGAAACAATGCTTTAAATCCTTCTATGAAGATAATAACTATATCCTTTTTGACAAAGTGAGAGAACAAATGGAAAACAACAAAAGAAAAATCAAAAACAAAAACAAACCAAAAAATAATAAAAAATAAAATAATAAAACAAAACAAACAAACAAACAAACAAGTCGTCATTGAATAGTAGATTTACCCTCGATGACTATCATATACCTTAAACACCTACCAACAAAATTATGTTCTTTACTTTATCCCAGATTAGCACCGTGTTTGATGAAAGTCAAGCTATGTTGAATTCATTTGTTCATTTTTTCGCTTGTAACCGGACCTCTCATGTATGCATGGCTCCACAGTGTCTGTAACGACATATCCAGAATTTCAAAATACAAGAGGCTAATGAAGTTAACTTTTTTTTGTAGTGGCATCCATTCACTATATTTAATAAGAAGACAAAACAGTATACAGGGTTTATGATTGATATGCTTCATGAAATTTCACATGCACTGAATTTCACGTTAGTTTTAATTCTTTTTTTTTCTAGACTAATTTGGAAGTATTTATCAATTATATCACTTTCATGGTACAAAAACATTAACGCATACTACAAAGAAAGCATTACAAAAATATTTGTATTTTGTAATGGTCACATTTGCCTGGCGATTTGAAATCTCAAATGGACTGAATTTCACGATAGTTTTAATTCTTTTTTTCTAGACTAATTTAGAACTATTATCAATTATATCGCTTTCATGGTATAAAAACTGTGCCAAAGGTATATTTGTACGTCATCACATTAACGCATACAACAAAGGAAGCATTGCCGAAATATTTGTATTTGTATTTTAGAAAAAAAAAACAAACAAAAAACTAGCTTTGAACCAAAAACTAACCCCCCCCCCAAAAAAAAAAAAAAAAAACAAAAAAAAAAAAAAAACACACACACACACACAAAGAAAATTTGATAAAGTAGAATAATTATAAATTTTATTTTATAATATTTTGTTGCCTTGACTTGGAATGCAATAAATTTATCTTCGTTTCCCCAGATATGAAATTAGGGATTCAGTTGACGGCAAATGGGGAGCTGCGGTGGACGAAGAAACAAACACATGGAATGGTTTGATTGGAGAACTACAGAGACGAGTAATATATACTGAATATTACATGTCAAAATCTGTATCGCATGCTCTATCAACCCGAGACTTATATATCACCCAAAGGGCCAACAGCCCGCGGGGTGATATAGATCGACGGTTGATACAGCATGCGATACAGATTTTGACATTTAATGTTCATTATATCATGTATATTTTAAACATACATCAAATATGGCCGGTAAAGGGGTGTGATAAAGGGTATGCAATATAGGTCTAGGGGTACTTATAATGCATATACAAAAAAGTTATACTTCAATCTAAATATATGATATAACATTATATATTCATTTTAATATTTTCATTTGTACACATTAACATTTTATTTTCATATTTATCGAGACAGGGTGTATATGTTTCTACATGCTTTTTGAATTTATTACATATCTATGAACATGGATATATGAATTGTTTATGAACAAATACTTTTTTTTTTATTTTGTGTGAAAATTATCACAACACGCTTACATTGTATCTCATGGGATTATCGGCTTTGTAAATGATCTTTCATGTGTCGATGAAATACATTTCCTGCTATTTATAAATGCTACGACCACAATTACAGGAAATAAAATAAGAATAACTGAATTGTTTTTTTTTTGCCATTTCTGACCCTTTGGTACAGATGAAATAATAGAAGAGAAATATGTGAAATATATTTATAAGATTTGTATGTTTCATTTTTGATATGTCATCGGCGTATCAAAGCGTTGAGGGGAGCACATTTTTACTAAAGAGCCCGTCCATAATGTGCGACCATGAAATATCAATAATGAAACATTTAATCCGTATTTAAATAAGCAAAGAAATAACGGGAGGGAATTGTGACTCAAAATGACAAACTGGTTATTTACCACATTAGTTCTAGTCTGTCTACCGCATTTGAAAGTAAGTAAGGTTTTGATAGCTTTGTCTCAATCTTGATCCAGCTTATATTTTAGGATCCAATGGACTTGTCTTCTGAATATTTTCGCATAAGTTATTCTAGTAAATTATTTTGTAAAGGACCTATTTCTGACGTGTAAGTTTACTAGAGTATGTATTTTTATTTACCACAGTTTGAAACGGTTGTACAGACGACACATACATATTAACATATATGTTTTATTGGTACAGGACATAGATTTGGTGTTTGCTCCAATAACAATTAATCCTTACCGAGAGACAGTAATGGACTTTTCCCATCCATTCTTTTATGAGTTTTCTGCAATAATGTTAAAGAAACCAAGTATCAGTGATTCCAGATGGACAACCCTAACGAATATTTTCCGGCCGAAAGTATTAATGTATACTGGTATTTCGCTGTGTGTTGTATCCATTCTCTTGTTTGTATTTGAAAAGTACAGTCCATACTACAGTAGACAAAAACGAGCCGACGGATTGCATCATTTCTCCGATTCATTCTGGTACATGTATGGAGCACTCCTCACACAAGGTACACAATTCTTTTTACACGGCATAAACTTATTGATTATTCTGAATGTATCATTGGTTGTGTTATCTCAGTTGACAAGTTATCAACCTTGAAGTTAGAATTCTCTGACTGTGAATTATTTCATATATTGTTTATCTGTTTGCAGTATTACAAATTTTAAAATCCCGACAAAACTGAGGATTCTTTTCTTGTTTTATGTACATGATATAACCTCTTGTGATAGAATTGCCTTCTTATTTCGATAGTTTTAAATTTGAGTACTTCTTGTTCGTATACAATTAACTCTTGGATTTAGATCTTATTATGTATTTGATTCTAATGATGATGATGAGAGGTTGTTCCTTGAAAAACGTGTACATAATATTGCAATATTAATATAATTGGCATTTTCGTAAATTCTAACTCGACAAAAAGGTACATTGTAAGAATTGATAAAAAAAAGCATAAAACAATGTCAGCTTACTTTTGTATTTAATCAATGGTAAGGAGGATATAGTTTTACTATTTTTTACGGATAAACAGTATGACGGTATTTTTTTTTTTGTAGTGAATTAAAACTAATTAAAATAAGTAATGCATTGCTTCACTATTCCTATATCTGCAAAAAAAACATGTAGAAATTTATCATTTACAAAAACATGTTGTATAAGGTAAAATTCTAAAAGGCAAATTCTAAATGTGACATGATATATAGTTGTTGATAAAAACCTTTTAGGCTCGTCATGCTAGGACCATTGTGAACACTTTAAATAACCGGATTAATTGGGACAAAACCTCAAGCAGGGAATCAGCATATATTTTTATCTAAAATGTTTCAAATCCAATGGACAAACAAAGTATAATCAGGAAACATTAGTTTGAAATTTGTTTTATGGTAAAATCAATAATCAATAATCAACTGAAAATGGTTTAATCAAACTTTTCTGCCATTTGTAACTTAATGTAAATAAGTATTTCAATACTACAATGGATCCATGTGACTGCTGTGCTTTCCTTTGATCCATGTTATTCAAATAGTTTTATACCTAGCTCCTCTGGACATGCTCAGTTATGTCATCAGGCTAGTAGTCTGAATACGAATCAGCTTCAATTTATCCTGATTTATTTTATTGCATAATGTCGTCCCTTGTCACACATAAACTTAGAACGACTAGCACGTTTTTTGTTTGTATTGATACAGTGGCCTATATAGCATTACATAAAGACCTATGGCGTATCAAAGTCTGGTTGATGTGTATCTATGAGGTATCCAATCACTAATGTTGCCTGAATATCAGATCATAGCTTGGCTAAAAAAACTGAGGCCTTGTCATTTTTGTAGATTTAACACCCTGAGGTACATGAATGGAGATCTTCCATTTTCCGGTGAAAGTAGCATGTGACCCTAGAGCGGTCAATTTATTTCACCGTTTTCGTTGTTTTCTTCTTCACGTTTACACATATTTACATAATGCAATGGATTTAAACATCAGTTTATACTTTTATTTCACATTTAAAAAAATAAACAGATCACTCTTCATTTATATATCATTACTGAAATCAGATCGATCGCCGGTCATCGGTTATCGATCCGTCAGCGATCAAATATTAGACAAAAGGTACTCACCTAGGTATTTCTTTGTTTGATGTTTTATTTTCTTTGTACCACCTACCTTATTGTTTGGCTGCAACTAAAAAAATATTTTAAAGCTAAAATACTTAATTAAAAACGCTCATGTTTTGGTTTTAATTCTGTTGTCCTTTGTTTTGTTTCAATTATCTGTTATTTGCGACTGATGATTCTTTTTAAACAGACAAATATCTTGAGCTATTAAGGAGGTAAACCTAGGGTAAGGGACACAACTCTTAAAAATCATTGGAACGTTTGTATTCAGCATTTTACATCAATCTTATGTAAGCATCTTATTGTCTTGGATTCATTCTATTCTGCTTCAAACGAAAGCTTGAGAGGCTTTGCTGAAATTGAATATAATGCAAACATATCATTGATTTCATGAGCTATGACCCTAGGTCTACCTACTTAAATTGTACTTGTTGTTATATTTGACAGGTGGTGAACATATGGCCGAGGCAATATCTGGAAGAACAATTCTAACATCTTGGTGGTTATTTTGTATTATTTTGGCTGCTACTTACAGTGGTAACTTTGTAGCATTTCTGACTGTTGATAAAGAAAAACTACCTTTCACTAATATTGAAGAGCTTGTAAGGCAAAGCGACTATACATTTGGAACTTTAGGAGAATCAGTGTATGAGACAATTCTTAAGGTAGATATATAACTGTAAAAAAACATAGTTTTATGATAAATCCTAACATAATATAGATATTGATTGTATACTAATAAAATTAATGTTTGTTTGATATTCATAAACTTAATATTACAGGTTCTGTATAAGAACGCATTTCATCTTTGACAGCTGCGCTCGCCGTATATTCCTTAAAACAACAGACATCCGTTTTACCTTTTTTTCTTATATTTATTAACCAAAGTTTAAACTCATTCTTTTTGGTTCATAGTCTCGATAATATGGTATTATTATGTAGTGATTTTCATATTGGCTGAGTTGTAGGTCCAATGCTTGTAATGTTGGCCTGAGGCAATGTCGAAGGCCAATATGACGAGCCACGGACCTTTAACCTAGCCAATATTGCCTCAGGCCAATATAACAAGCCTTGGACCCACAACTCAGCCAATATGAAAATACTACGTAATGAAACCTTTATTAATTGACCACTTGTTTTATCTTTTATTTTGTGTAGACTAGCCTAAAGTGCCTATACTTAAATCATTTTGAAAAAAAAGTATGTACATTCATATGATTACCTCGACGTGACTTACCTTGAACTTATGTCGTCATAAATTTTATAACCCCCAAAGCCACCCTTATGGTCTGCAGATTTTATTTCTTGCAACTAATAAAGGGGGGTGAAATGAACGGTCAGTCACTTGCATTAAAATGTGTGGTTTCCTCATCCGATGATGCTAAGATTATAGTTTATCGTTTCTTTTACTTCCTTGGACTTCACACAATTTCATCCGCATAACATATTCAAACAGTTTGTATTGAAAATTGTGTACAATAATGTAGTTTTCATCTAGTTTTACTTCTGCTACACCTTGGGAAACTATCTATATATAGTTATCGTGATGTTCGATGGTACTAGAGGTACTCGAATATGCTAATATTGGGCTTGTAAATTTCGGGCAAATAGGAAACAAATCTGTAGATACTCGTTATGAAATTAGTAGTTTTATCAGTATTTAATTAAATATATTGTAGTTCATTCAAAAATGTAGTATTATAAATACTAATGTCATTTACAACTTTATTTATCATACTGTATTATTTTCTACCTGAAAACAGACTTACATAAAAACATCGGTCATTACGTACGTATATAATGCTTATTTTGTATGTGTAATTTCATTTCCTGATATATCAAAATTGTTAATTGTATTGAATTTTGTTAATACATTATACACTGTGTAATTATAGCATACGCTGTAAATGATTACACATTTTTGTAGTATTATGCATAATTATTCCTTTATTCCTTTTTATTGTATAATTACTTGTATTTTAGACTTCAGACTTGCCAGAGCGGATTGAATTTTGGAATAAAATTGTAGAATTGAACAAAACAGATCACTCTGTCTTAAGTGATAATGTAAATGATCACGTACAGAAAATATTGAATTCAGAGTTTTATGCCTTCATTGGAGACAAAACAGGGATTGATAAAGCACTATTGGCCAACTGTGAGCTGACAACGGCTGCATCCGATCTTTTACCACTGCAGTATGGCATTGGTCTACCCAATCATTCACCGTTTGGGCAGCTTTTTTCAGAGGAGTAAGTAATACATTCCTTCTTTTTTGTCGTGACCTAAAGTAAGGGTCAATTATGTGTTGGGTTATAGTTTGGCAAAAACAAAATCTGATGATATTGGTGAAGTATTATTTTACCACTTAATAAATTACTTTGAGATAAATACTGTAATCTGATAGGTTAAAATAATTTCATTATATCTCAATAGATAAAAATATTGACACGCCCCTATTCAGTTAAATTCAGAGCTACCTTTCTCGTGTTTAAACATAAAAATATGTTTTAAAATTAATTTATAAAAATTGGCTATGATAAAAATTTTGTCTATTGAAAAATAGCATAAATTTTCCATGTGCATATTGTTTATTGTGCGAAGTGCAATGAACAAAATATGCACATGGGAAATTTATGTGATTTTTCAATAGACTCGAAATTATAAAGAAGCACCCTTTACCTGAATATAAAACCATATAAAGTTTTTAGAAATTTGAAGACATTTTTATCATTAAGAAAGAGCACACTTTAAAATTTAAATTCCAAATGACGGGGGAATTTAGTTTTAGACTAAACAAATGTCACATTACTGGTGTGGAGTCATCTTTCTTACAGTTGAATCAATTATTCGAATTATTTTATTATATAGACCGTAATTAGTATAGTTTCTGTTTAAAAAAACATGCATTCATGCATTATGCATATCTATATGAAGTAAAAGTCGTTTAACATAAAACAAAATAATTAAATGATGAGCTATGAGGACCGGAAATTTAAACAAAATAATATGTTATAATTAAAAATGATTATCTCTTTTCGACATCTAGTCCACCGGGACAATGAAAACAGGAGGGTATAAGAGTATAGCTGATTTTTCCCAATGAATTGTTCTTTAGTCCTCATTTAAATGTTACTAATTAGAATTTGATTCATTGTCGGCAAGCAAATACGTGACACTTTATGAAAATTTAATGTACTACAAAAACATATACAAACAATGTGAAGTTAACTTTGACTGGGAGCATTATTCCACATAATAGTTTAAATCGCAATTAACATTCTAACGTGTTTATCAACATATTTCTACAATATATCTTGCTAACACACGAAGCCCATGTAGAACAATATAAATCTAATGTCATGTCTTCCCTCAGTCTTCTTTGAGCGACCAAACTATAAATTTTTAAACACCAGAGTATACATAGTCGTCGTAAGACGAAAAATTTTCGTATATGATCTCAGTGCGGATTTAACCTTATAAATGTCAGGTGTGATTGATAATCAAGTTGTTTTTGTAATATTCATTAGTTTCGTCAACTATTTATAAACCATTGCTTTTAAGTACGTTCACTATCGATAAAGAAGTTCGGCTGTATTGATTCGCTTTTTATATTCCATTAAGTAGCCCAGATATAGTATGAAAAACTAAATAGCTTTGTAGAAAAGCAGAGGACAATTACTCTAACACTGCGACTTAGTCATAATATAAAATATTCAACTGGACTTTGATGTTCATTAAATTATATTTGTCAATTTGTTCCGTATCTGTTCGTCGTATCTATGTTTTGTTGCGCTCCCCTAAATTACTTCATTTTGATGTTGAATAAAACATGGACCACTCGTCCAGCTTGGTTATATAAAAATATAGCTTTCGCTGGCCGGGACATTTCTCACCGTAGGATTAATCAAGGGCTGTAACTTAGTACATGATGTATGGTAGTACGGAACAGCTCATCTAGGTGTTATTATGTAGGATAAAAAATCAAGTTAACGATACATGTCACAACAAATCAATATCATACAAACGTTTCAAAATATATAAAAGGAAATATTTCTTAATTCACGCATATATCTTTATATCAAGTGTCATAGCTCTGTTACCGTGGATATATTACTTTTGTTGTCGAAGCCTTTGAGAGCTTACTTGGAGATGTGTTTACTCTTTTTGAAGACCTTTTAGTTGTGTCTATAACAATTTACTATTTTTGAAGGGTTATACGATGGTGCATATGTTCCTTTTTCTAATGTTGATAGTGATCATAAAACAAATCTGCTTTGGAACAAACAGAAAATACTACCCGACTACTTTAAACCAACAGGAATCAATGTTTTAATCGGATATGTAATATCAAGATACATTCTATAGTTACAATACATATATTATACTTTTTAAGGATTGTTGTGATCCTTGAGAGTGGACTTATACCATTGTGGAAAAGACGGTACCTGCCAGAGTCGGCAAAATGTCAGACATCCAACAAAGCTAATCAGGTGACCATATATGATATACAGCTTGCATTTTACTTGATCGGTATAGGGATAGGACTTGCAGGGATTTTACTATTCTGTGAATTCATCAAGAGGAAACTTCAGCGATGTTCTAGTCATCAATACAACGGGACAGATAGACCTAGAGGGGAAGACGGCGTTACAGTGAAAAATGTATCTTGCATATCACCAGAAGTGTCAAGAACAGAGAGAAGTGATCTTCCTTTTAACGCAAATGACAGAAATAATCATGATAAAGAGGTTTCCTTCTTTAATATGTCACTTGTATCACCTGTTAGTCGGGTAGTAGAGCGCCAGCTTAGACAAAGTGACAAAGGCAGAAATCAATCAATCAGTCAAAGGACTAGAAATATACTTGATGTTATTTAAAGAAGATATGTTTTTGTCTAAAAATCATAACGAAGTAGTATTTTTCCATTACAGTCAGTACTCAGGAGTAAAACAGTTTTTTTTTTACATATCAAATGGTTTTGAAATTTATGTAAACTTTGATAAAACATTATGTACAGTTTTAGTTGTATACCATTCCTCGTGTTAAAATTGAATATCAAGAGTTGAAATGCCATTGAAAACAAAATCCCTACTTTTTTCATAGTTGTCTCGCTTTTCCCTGGGAAGGCCACAAGATTAATCATTTTAAATTCATCCTTTGCAACAACTGAAGTATAATTCTTTATGAAATACGATTCGATCTAAATCCATGTCACATTAAAATAAATATAATAGAACAACAAAGAACTTAAATCTAAATTAAAGAAAACAAGGTAAATACAAACATCGCAATCATATTGCAAATTACGATATCCTGTACAAGTGTTGTAAGGAGTAGCCTCTCATTAGCATCTTTAAAATCAAATGCATAGGAAGATCCAAATCCAAAAATGAATTGTAAACAAGAAGCGTTCAAGATTAGATATTGAAATATTTCAAATCATGTCTCGGTACTATTAATTCCCGGATTGGAAGTTATTATATTTAGTGATATTGTGTCCTTCCTTCAGTCTGCAAACTTTTTGTATATTCTTCCGTTCCGCAAAGGAGCACAGATCTTATTTGAGCAATTTGGAAGTAATCTTGACAATTTTATTTTGGAAAATGCAGGAATCCCCAAAACCCATTGGAAAATAATGAAAATGCTACTGACTTCAGGTAAAGGTACTAATAACATACCCCCATTACAAAATATAATAAAGATCTCAATTTATAAATTCAGATGAAGAGAAATGTACGCTTCTGAATACATATTTTTGTTCTATTTCAAAATTGGATGACAAAAATCATCCGTTGACAGCCAGACTTTTTCAGTAGAACAAATAAAAATATTTTTGATATCAGGATTGAAGAGCAAGACATTATTGATATTATTCAAATTCTAAAACCGAATATAGCATCGGATCCCGATTTCGTTATCCACAAAATGCTTTAACTGTGTCCTGAAAAAAATGCCATCCCAATGGAAATCATTTTTAAAAATTCATTGGAGCTTTGCAAATTACCATCTAGCTGGAAGATGGCTAATGTGGTAGCAATCTTTAAAAAGGGTGATTCCTCTATACCGTCTAACTAAAGGCCTATTTCATTGATTAGCTGTGTTTGCAAAGAATGGAAAGGATTGTGTTTAAAAATATTCATAACCATCTTCATAATAAAAAGTTAATTTATAGCTATAGGTCTGGGTTAAAACCAAAACGTTCCACCGTTCACCATTGTTAGAAATATATAACTGCATTCTAAATTCTTTTTAGAAAAAAAGATATTAACTGCTTTGTTTCCTGTGATTTTTCAAAAGCTTTCGACAAAGTATGGCACAGAAGATTTATGAATAAACTAAAATCTGATGGAATTCGAAGAGATATTCTGAAATGGTTACAAAGTTATCGGAGTGATAGGGTAAAAAGGTCGTTCTAAATTCATCAGCCTCGTCAGAAAGTAGGTGATCAAGTGTGCCTCAAGGTTCATTACTTGGACATATCTTATTGGTTGTTTTCATTAACGATGTAGCTGAAACTATTTCATTTTAATGTACACATTTTTGCAGATGATACATCGCAATAGTAAGCAAATAACAACGGTCATTAATCGTGATTTAAATGAGTTGGATGAATTGGCAAAAACTAGGCTCATGACTTTTGATAAAAAAAAATACTGGGATTATGTTATTCTCAAATATCGAAGAACCGATGTTAAATCTTTCTCTAAATGGAGTTGAAATTCCATTAAAAAATCATCATAAACACCTAGGTATTACATTTACTAGTGATGCAAATTGGTCCACGCATATTTAAAATATAATGGCTAGTGCAAGAAACATCTTAATGTATTACGAATTGCAAAATTTTCGAATAAATCGGAACATTTTAGAAAAAGAAACTATATTTATCTTATATTTGGCCATTGTTAGAATATGCCCCTGAAGTATGGGACAACTGTAATGCTTCGTTCATTGGGAAATTAGAGTAAATCCAAACGGAGGCGGCAAGAATTGTAACTGGATTACCGGTGTTTACAAAAATTGAAAGCATCTATAAAGAAGTAAATTGGGAGACACTAAAAGAACGTCGAAAACGCAGAAAATTATAAATGCTCTATAATATCGAACAAAACATGCCCCGGAATATTTGTGTAATCTTGTTTCATCAAGGTACAATCTATATCCACTGCGAAACGGACATTTTATTGCCGTATTGTAGATTGTTTGTTACAAGGGTATCCTTCCTTCCAGCTATTAGTAGGAATGGAACAATCTCGACATTACAATAAGAAAGATTGATTAAGTATCCAAATATAAGTCGGTTTTAACTAGGAATAAGGATCGATCAATTGTACAGAAATGTTATGTTTTTCATACGAGCCTGGAAAGCTAAATATACTGATAACCAAACTAGCATATTCTGTATCTTTTCTGAATTATGACCCGCACCGAGTAAATATCATCATAGATCCGCTAAGTAGATGTGATACTAACATGGAAGATGTTGACCACTACCTCTTTCATTGTCCTATATATATAGTTCAAAGACAAACTTTGTTTAATAATTTAAGCTGGCTTATCCACTTAATGCAAATTTAATATTTTACTATCTGAAAGCCCTGAATTAACATGTGAAGAAAAAATTGGTATTTCTCAGTAGGTTTTTCTGTATATAGAAGTATGTAAATCAAGCTGATATTTTTAAATGTTTTTTGCTGTTTTATAAATCGTCACCACCACACCCCTTCCACAACTGTTTTTCACTCCAGTTGACTTTTAGTTACACTCATTACAGTAATGTTTAGTTCATACAATGTTAAAGCATGCTCTTTTATTGTATATGTATATATTGTATTCAGGAATGGACTAAAGAAGTATGATTTACTTTTGTCAAATCCATTTTGGTTTTGACTATAACAGATCTTATCGGTAACCGTTTTGATAACACTGAATGGAAGATGAATAAAGGGAACTCAGATACTAGTGGAAATCAAAAGAATGCAACCTAGGAACAAAGACCAGACATGGAAAACAGACACAAAAAAGAACATAAAATAAAAAAAAAATAATACAAACAAAGTAACAAAAGTAAATGACCGACTCGGACTCCACAAAAAACTGGGGAGCATGGACCATGTGCCAAAATGCGACATGTTAATGTGATTGTTCTTGATCTCGATTTCCATGGTCAGAATTTGTCAAAAATTGGATTTTCGATTTTTCCACCAAGTCCAATAAATTTGACTCTTCTAGTCTGCTGTCTCCAATATGGTATCAGACGACAGATAATTCATTTTAACATCATGCAATCAAGAAAAAATATTTACTTGTTAGAATTTTCCTACAAAGTAAAAGAAAACATCTATAAAGAAGTAAATTGGGAATATCAATTGTGATAGCGCTTACATTTTTTTGCAGTTTTATTCGAATAAAAAAGGTGCTAATCATTTTTACTTCTTCTTGCGGCTGGAATGGTGTTATGCGTGTTGTATCAATGTTTTGTTATTTCATAAGTTTCCATATATACTTTCTGCATTGGTCTCACATCATGTTAGTCAGGTTTTCAATGTTTAATATCAATTGTGTTAATAGTTATTTGCAATTTATTGTCAAATTATCATGTTCCTGAAAATGCAGATCTATACTTACTCTTTAACGCGTTACCTTAATTTTAGGCATAAAGAAATATATCGATTTCAATGTGAAATTGATGTTATGTTTGCTAAATATTATCTTTTTTTTTATTTTTGCTACTAAAATCTTCCCTTTTCACAGATGCGTTCTGTCTCAATAATCAAACATTTGTAAAAGTCATCTTCAATATTCAATAAATTATTTAATGGTACACACGACTTCCCAGGAGCGTTTAAAATAAATTATTTGTAATCAATTATCAACATTGTGGTTTATTACTTTTCATTTTTTCTACGTGAATATCATTTAAATAAAAAAAAGGAAAGCCGTAATTATAATGGATTATTTATAGAGCAAAATTGCAAACCAGGCCGTGACAAAATTACTTGCGTCAACAACTTCCCATCAAGGATGTAATTTGATATGGCAATGTTTAAATTAGGCAATAGACAGTGTCAAAACTTGCAAAATTTTATTTTACATACTCTTAAGTCGACAGAAAAATGTATCTTAACTATTTGAATTAACATCTTTACCATAATCGATTGACGAAATAACCACCTCAAATATCAGCATATTAGTCATTTAATTGCACAGACATCAGTCTTGAGATAAAAACCGACAAATTGATGTTTAATTGACCTATATGTCACGATTTCGGAGTTTTTAGTGCTATCTGGTCATGTGACCAACTCGATTTTTTTAAGTGAATGACCTAATATTACAATATACAATCACTGTTTGAGTACACCAAGTTCTGTCCCTCATACTCAAAACCTAGAGAAAGTAAGATATCTGATAAATTGGACAATTGACATTTCAAATATGTGTCAGTGAGTTGTAATCAAGGGAACCAAGGTTATAGCGGTAATCAAATAAATGTAATTCAGGGACAAAAACCAGACACGGAAAACAGACATACACAACAAAAAACATAAAAAAAAAACTAAAATCATACATAGAAAGTAAGAAAAGCAAATGAGCAACTAAAGACTCCACTAAAAACTGGGAGCATGGACCAGGTGCACCGGTAGGGTAAGCGTCCTGTGCTTTTCTAGAAACACCCGCCATGTTGCTCATAAAAAGTCAAGTCCGGGGTAGACAAACGAGGAAAGGAAAACTATGACCCGTTGAATAAATCAGTTTTCATGGTGCTGATGGATACACCATAACGATTCACGAGTTCACGATGACGACCATAAAACTTCTGTAGTGATGACTTCAATCTTGTAGCAACATAACCCTGTCCCAGAAGCCTATTTGTTAGACTTCTAGCGCGATACAAAAAGTCTGCGCAGTTTCTGCAAGCTCTGGCATAACGTATGAGTTGTGATATGAACACTCCATACGCCGCAGCTGAAGGTTGCCACCGATGAAAGGATAGTTGACAATGCTGAATGAAAAGTCATCACGTTTGTTGTAAAGTTTGGTCAATAGTTTTCCTTTAACATTGATTTCTAAGTGTAGGTCAAGATATTAGGCTGACTTCACAGTGTCTGTAGTTTCCTTTATTTCATGTTCTTTGGGGGTAGATGCGAAGTATCAAATCCCCGAAATTAGGATTGTTTACATATAATACGACATCTATATAGCGGAATCTGAGATTAAAGAATCTAGCGAAACGATATTCTTTCTTTCGGATCAGATCAGCTACAAAGTCAGCTTCATAGGAGTGAAGGAATAGGTCGGCAAGTAAAGGAGCATAATTTGTTCCCATTTGTTCCCGACCGTTTGCTGAAAAAACACGTTCACCACACTGGACAAAAAATTTGTCGATGAAAAAGATAGAAACAGTGATGTATTAGGGGAAACAAGTGTAAGTAATGAGTACAATTGTGGACTAAGTACATCGAATATTTTGAAAATTTTACTGTATTAAATATGATATGTCATGTTCATTAATGTATGGGATGATCTCAGGTTTTTCTTTTCTAATATTTATTTGTGTCACACGTCGAAAGTGATGTCATTGCACATCTATTCACTGGTTAGCACCAAATTGAACAATAAACCAGAGCAGCTAAAGTTTACGTTTCTCTGTAGTTAGTTCCAACGTTTCCTGTATCTCATTTCAGGAAAAGATAAATGTATATTCAGTAGGAAATCGTGTTACAGTGACTTTGTTTATATCTTTTCGTACACCATGTGTATTATTTATGATCCCAATCGTTATTCCATTGCCATGACTGTTGACGATAGATATCTGTTAACCTAAGTCACTGATGCATCCTTTATCAGTCAAACATGCATTGAGCTTGCAAACTTCTCTTGGAATCTTAAATGTGTCTTTACTGTGTAATATTGGTGATTGTCAGCACTTGTGCTTTCCTAATCTGTTTTTTTTATGCGAATGCAACACATACTTAACATAGGGTAATTATTTTTGGGTTATAAAAGAAATTTAATAAATACAAATCATGGCGTAGAGCCCCATATGCATTTTATATAAACTTCCGAACAGTTTATTCATCAATTCAATCAACAAGATCACTTCTATCATATCGTTGTAAATTCGTTTTCTTAAAAAAATATTCAATCCGATAAACAGTCCTATCTTTGAAAAAAAAACTATTATAAAAAAGAGGTGAACACTGGTTTCCTCGACAACGTTATGTAAAACCTTTTGATAACAATGACAATATCAGAAGTATAGGAAATATTTTAAGTCAATACAAAAATAAGTAATGAATTTGTTTGTTAAGAACTAACACGGATAAGGAGTCCTAGCCATCGCTACTACATGTCACTTAAGATCAAGATGCCTCTATAGATGGTCTATACAAGGAGTAGAAAGACTTATAATGCTATCAAACTCTCTATAAAAAGATATTGTCTAATATATATCCTATCCGTTCTATCCTCTATCGGTCTGTTTACAAAGATGATGATTGTAGTCTTTTGTTCATGCATTGGATTCTATAATGTGTCGTCATAGTAGTGGCTACAAGCTCTTGTGTACCTAATAGCTGAAAACTATACACATCATATCTATAATAAGCTGGTATAGTAACGCACATGAAAGGACAATTTACCATTTAAAATCTTGTTGATTTTTGTATTGAGATGACTGCTGCCGTAGAAATCGAAAAAATGGTAAACATTGCACAGAGGAAACTTTGTCGGTAATCGCTTTGACTTTTAATTCTAACTGGAAAATGAACGGCCGCATTTCCCTTGATAATTAATTAAAAAGATATCTGTATGTGAATCTGAAGGATCTCCTCCTTTAATATAATCTATTTTAAATTGTCTTTCAGAATTCCAAAGAAATTCCGATTAAATAAAAAAAAAGTGATTGGCTAGGCGAATGGAAAAACTAAATGCCCCTTGGAATTCATGTAATGTGCTGAAAAAGTGTCCCCCGAAAAGAAAAAATCATTTCGTCAAGGATAATTTCTAGCAAAATGATTACCTTTTGCAAGGTACTGTTGTTTTGTCTTTTTGTTGTAGTGGTAAAGTATATGAAATAGAAGCCTAAGATAAAACAAAACAAAACGTAAGAATTTCCATTCATCCAATTAAATGCGTTGTGGAAGCTTGGTTTATACATTTTTTTAATATATCTTGGGGGTAAAGTAGTACATTATATAAAAAGTCAATTGTTTAAATTAAGTTAATTTTATCAAAGGTGAGAAATTTAAAATAATCTAGGGGGATTTTAGAGTGTTGAGAATCCACATCTGATTCACACAACTACACGAGTAAACAGTTTCACAGTATTTTTGTCGTACCTACTTGCTGAGGACAAATCTTGGTCAGCCGTACGGACCGGAAGACTCTTTTGTTGAACAAGTAGATGATTATGCTGTATACCATTGTTTGAATGGATTTTTATAGAATTCAATACAAATAAGGTAAATCCTCAGACATGTCTGATAACTTCTGGTAAGCTTAACAAAATGCGTTTTAATGTATGATTACCCGAATATGTTTTGAGTCCTAGCTCTTCTATTTATGAAGTATTCAAAGTAGTTAACATAAAAAGCAATGTATGAACATGATTTGTCAGTAGGGACAACAACATATTTTTCAGGAAGAGAGAAGAGACATTCAGAAGCAATTTCGTCTTTGAATACTGTTTATGCAGTGTTTTGGTTTGCGAGTGCGATGTACCACAGACGTAACTGTTTGTATCTGACAGTGAGTCAAGTGTCCTATTCATTCACTCTCTTTGTCAACGCTCTTGTATAACCTTAAGCTGCATCCAATATGAATTTAAAATCATGGAACCAATTTACTTGCTGATTGTTTTTCGGAACCATGCGAGATCAATATTTGAAGATTCTCATTTTGAATAATGTTCAGATCACCAGTAATGACATGACAAGAGGGGTTGTATACAAAATAAGATTTGGAACAGTCGCAAATCAGAAGGTGTTTAAGGTGCGCTTCTACGCTTAAGTCCAGCAATGCTTTTCTATATTTAGAATTTATATAGAGCAATGGTGTTATTGTAACAGTATTAGACAATAGGAAGAATTTGATTTTTAGATAAAGTTGTACTTATTTCTATACTTCTTTTCAGTTAAGAATGTTTATCTTGTTGATTGTATCAATCACCAATATCTTTATTTGAAAATGAAATGTACAGAAAGTAACTGTTGTTGCTTTGCTATGATGAGTCTTTTAATAGCAGGATATAAACAGAAAAAAAGACATTTAATCATATTGCAAGTGCTTGCATTTATTGTATGTTGACAAGACGTCACCAACTTCATAACACTTCCCTCAGACATGTATAATTACAGTCCTTGAACCGGATGGATGACCGTTTACTGAATGATCGTTGACAAATCGATGACCGATGACCGGTGACCGATCTGATCGCAGTTTTGTTATGTACAATGAGTAAGATCTATTTTAAATAAAATAAATGTAATATAAAAGTATAAATTGATGTTTAAATCTATCACATTATGTAAATATGTGTAAAATTGACAAAGAAAACAACAAAAACCGTAAAATACATTGACCGCTCTGCGGTCACGTGATGCGTTCACCAGTAAAATGGATCGGTTTGACGGATCAATGACTGACCGGAAACTGATTGGTGATCGATGACCGATCGGAATTTTTGTTGCACGGATCTGTTCAGGTACTGTAAACATGTACATTGATATCTTCTATATGTATCTCCTAAGATTATTTTCGGTTATGCCTGTTATGGACTAGGCTTAATTAATGTCGTACTTTAGACAAAACAGCAGACTCCACACATGCGCAATTGTTTACGTCTGTGTCGACAAATTTCTTCACTTCCGTCAGAATTATTTTAACTATTTTTAGTTCTGGGCCTACATACTAGATATATATATATATATATATATATATATATATATATATATATATATATATATATATATATATATATATTTGCGCCTTTGCCGTTTTGGGAGAAAAATTTTACTCAAAATATATGACTTTAGGCGAAACTTTGATTTAGGCGAAAAAAGTGGTGTCGCCCTTATTTTCAAGTGTGTAATTTAAGTTCTTTTACATGTTTTTATGCCTTTTCCTTTTGCATGTGAGTACCCAGTGTGCCAATTTATAACATATCTTAACCAGAAACTGATTTAGTCACGCGTTTCGATTTAATGCCCTTTCATCTGCATACCTGCCTATATCGTCAATACGTGAATAATCGTCGTTGAGCGAACTTTACAAATTCATTAATTTCTTTCTTATTTTATATATATATATTGTAGAGACAGTTGTTAACCGATGTAAAATACAGAATCACATTTTGGTAATGATTTTTTCCAAATAAACACAAAAACAATAACATTTTATTAAACACATAAAGTTTCAAAATGTAACATATACTTTTTGGTGCGTATATCGGATTACAACACAATTTGATTGGTTGGAAATATCTAACAGACAAATGACGTTTAGTCCTTATTTGGACATAGAAATTAATAACAAAATTTACTATAATGTACTATGTTGACCTAGTTAAACAAAATTTATAAAATATTCACGTGTTTTGTTTACACATAATTTGCTTTTTGTCCTTGTTTTCTGACAACAAGATGTTATGTCATAGATATGTTACACCTTCTAATAGATACAGAAAGAAATGTTGAAATAATCAATAACGAAAGGAATGTCATTAAACAGTTTAATCATCAAACTGCATAGCGTTTTGATATGTGAAGAAGTAATTGAAGAGAAATGTTTGTCAAAATATTAGCTACTTCTGTCATATAAGATAAAGATATCTTAGAAAATTAATATTATTCTCTATCAAGGCTACCGGAGATGACAGGTGTATAAATAAACTGAAATATTCAACCAATTGCTACATTGCGGGCTTTGTAGGAGTCCATTGTTTAGTAGGAAAATTCTCACTTTACTCAATAACCACGGAGAAAAAAAAAACTTGAGATCGATGACTCGGTGTCGTTACAAACAGATTTATTGAGGTATTTATGAATCACAGGGGCGTCGTTTACTGTCGCATTACCATTACTGGTAACGTATAAGAGATACAACAAACGATTCATAATACTAGGGTTGATACAACCCGGGGATGTATATGCCTCTACTTTAGATAACTACGTATCAGACAACGATCCTTCACAAGTTTGATTGAAAGAATTTCAAATCTTCTGCCGTTCCCAATATAAATGTAAATGGGCATTTGTATTTAATTAAGTTTTTTTTTGTTGGAATAAAAATCTTGCACTTATTGCATTCCAAACTTCTTTAATTCTTTTTTTGATTTGATGAATAATAAAATGTGATACTGATCAGATAGGTATAATCAATAAAGCATTCGCTTTCCACAAATATATCAAGTATGATATCAATTTGAACAATGGCAAACACAATTTTATAAGATCGTTTTTTCGATTTATGACTGATAAAATTCTATAACCAAGGCTAAACATACATTAGTCGTTGCAGTATATGTAATAAAACATTTCGTTAAGGGTTAAGTATTATTTTGGTTATTGCATGTCCTTCGTTGTTTGTGTCTGTTACTGATGTCTGCTTTTGTCCCTGGTATACATTCTTTTGTTTTCTGCTGGAATCTTGGTTCTCTTGATCACACTTCCTTTTGAACCAGAAAAATATCAAATTCAAGTCAACGAATTATGATGTTGATTGATAATCGTTAGGAATGTAATGGAGAAATAAGTAGGATAAATTCCCTGATCATGTTTTGTAATGCATTATTATCAATGTATCAGACTTTTCTTGTTTATTATTCGAGTTTTCTTGTAAGGCATACTTAATAAATCATTCGTCTAAGCTATTGGCTTAGTGATGACAACATTAATATGAAAGAATCATTTTTGTTTGTTCTGATTTTTTAAAATATTATTATTTACAATATTTGTATAGCGCCAATCTAAACTGCATTTATTCTAAGCGCTTTACAGCATATAAATGATACACAATACAAAGTATGTAGTAATCAACACCTAAAATTATACAAAAGAAAATGAAAGGAGAAATATTTTTCAGAACAGTAATTATGTATCTTAGATATAGAAATGTGTAAAACCACAAAAGAAAAGACGAACAAAAAAAAAAAAAAAAAAAAAAAATTACAAACTATGTAATTAAAGGATAATTAAGTATTAAAACATTATTTAAATAGTATAAAAAAAGAAATTTTTAGACGACATGACATACTTTATCATTGTTACGCTAATGATTCGCAGATATATTTAGTAATTGAACCAATTAACAACTGGTTCGAAATATCTACACGACTTGAAGCTTATGTTGAGGACATCAGCTCATGGATGACTAGCAATCTGTTAAAGCTCAACCAAGATAAGAACGTATTACTGAATCTAAAAATTATAGCAAAAGTAAAAATATCTAGAAAATAGATATTTTGATCATTTCAATGAAATAAGAAGAATTAAAAACAATAAAAACAAATATTTCCATTTAAATAAAATAAAACTCCGAAACATAAAATTACTGTGTTAAAAATACCAGTGATAAAATAGATCAATAATATCATATTGTAACAGAAACAAACCCCTGCGAAACTATGTTTTGACTAAAGCCCCGTGCAGGTCCGGGTGTTAAAAACATAGGCCTGCAGCAGCGCTAAGCTTGTCGTATAAGGCGACTAAGTAGTGCTCAGAAACCTAGCCGGGGGCTAGGCGCTCTGCCCACAGAGCAACTGGGATGTGTGCCCCAGGTGGTGGAATGGGATACCCCTGGCGTGTTACATGCTGGGGTTGTCAGGCTATAATACGGAAAACCTGACCGCAAACCATAGTGGTGCACCGTGTTGGGAAAGATGCCACGTTCCTCGCACGTTAAAGAACCCTGTTGTGGTATTCGAAAGGAGTAGGAACCTTTGCGCTCCGCCACAGAAGATTAAATTGCCCGACCTTACCCATCCCCTCTTTTTCCAGTGGCAATCAACCCTATTATCCTTGTGACCCATCCTTTTTTTTTTCATTTCATGTTCATTTTATCATCCATTTCATGTTCATTGTCTGAATATAGCTGAAATATTGCTGCTCGCACGTTAAACCCCAACAAACAAACAGATGTTTTGACTAAAAGAGCACAATGTGAAGATTTATTTCGCCCTAATCCTGAAAAAAAAATGCAGGATGTTTATATCATGCCGTTGTGTTCCAAAATTTACTGATATGTAAAGTATATTAATTCTGATATAAGGTTTAGTATTGCATTAGCAACATGAGTTTATGTTTAATATCTAGCTAAGAATGGCATACAGTAAAAAGGTAACAATTATTAACCCATAATTATTACATGCACAATACGACAAGCCTTAAAGAGTTCAAAATGCTACCACCAGATTGATGTCACGGCGCAGGAAATATGACCATATAGCACTTGGTTTAACTGACCTACACTGGTTATCTGTTGAATTCCAATGAAAATACGAACTTATCTTATGCTTTTATGCTTTATAGCACTGCATGGTATAGCTCCAGCATATCTCCAAAAGCTTCTGACTCTATATTGCCCATCAAGATCACTACGCTCCCAGAACTCTGTGACACGTGAAACGTCAAGAGTGAAAACGAAATCGTACGGTGATCGTAGGTTCGACAAGGCAGCTGCCACTTTATGGAATAATCTTCCCAGTAAACTGCCAGTTTAAAACCGTCAGTATTCTATTATTACACATTCGTTAAACTCAACTGCAATAAATTTAAAGACGATATCTAATGCTTGATTGCACAAAAACATTGCGTTTTCATGAAATTATAAAAAAAAAATATATTGTGTCATTTTCATGAGTTAGGAGAATCCTCTCCTCAAAATACGCTCTTTCGGGTGAAACATATTTTTTTACAATATATCTGAACAGCTTTTAAATGTAAGCATAAGTATCATACATATACATAATTCAGCACAGATTAACTGCAATGCACATATTATTTTAGATAACTTAATGCTTTAATGCACAGAAACATTGCGTTCTCATAAAATTTTCAGATGTTTAGAATGGTTGAAACCGTTAACGACAATATGTTTTTGATCAATAAAATGTTGGGTTTGTATCTTAATATTGATGCGTTCGAGGTCATGATTCTTGGAGATGACATACATGTAGTGATAAAAAAATATTTGTTTGATCCGAGTGACTTTCTTAAAAGATCCCATACCTGTGCATTAGATGTTGTGATTTTCATAATAAATCAATAGGCGTAAGCTTTAAAGTATATCTTGTACTAGAAGTTATGCATTGATTTGTTGACGGATGTTGAGAGATATGAGGTCGATGAATACATGATTGCCCGGGCATGTAATGGTGAATGAGAAAGAAATTAAGATCATTCTATTACTAATTTTCTATGTAGGAATAAATTATCATGAGCCGCAGCTATATTTAGTATTTCCTTTTCTTTACATTATCCGACATTTTTATGTGATGAGAAAATCAAACTTTTAAATGTAAGCATAATTATCTTACATTTACACAATTCAGCAGAAATCAACTGTAGTTATAAAAAATCTATACTACGTTTGATCTGAATGAATTCTGTGAAAAGATTTCATATCTGTGCATTAGTTTTTTTTGTGGTTTTCTTCATAAAACAATTGGCGTTAACTTTGACTTATATCTTGCTCTAGAAGTAATGAATTGATATGTTGACGAATATTGACAGAAATGAGGGTAATGAATACATAATTGTCCGGACATGTAATGGTGAATGTGTTAGAAATTAAGATCATTCTATTACTAACTTTCTTTGTAGGAATGAATTATCACGAGCAATAAAGATATTTAGTATTTCCTTTTATTTACATTATCCGAAATTAATGTGTAATGAGAAAGTCAATCTTTCATCTGTTATGATAAAGTAATTATTGATTACTTGCTTCATTTTAAAATGAAAGTAGCAAGAACGTAAACACTATGTATAGAAGTTCAATATTGGCGAAGAAAGTATTTTAATTTTATTGATGTACTTTAAATTTTACTTATATCTTAGGGAGAATCATTTTTCTTAACCACATGATAAAATCGAAGAAAAAGTTCATTTAACACCAGCTCTATCAGTGTATTCAATAATTCTCTCGAAGTAAGTATCGGAAAGCGAAGGCATTATATGAATATACTGTACTTTTTAGGACTTAGGCGAAATCTGTCCTCAAAATAGACTCTTTTGGGCGAAACAAAGTTGAGGATGAAAATTTCAAAATCGCGTGTATTAAAGCGTAAGTATTCGTCTTTTACACTACAGCAGAAATCAACTGCAAAGCACTTTATTAAGGAATTCGTTATTGAACAGAAACATGGTGTCTTCATGAAAGTTTGGGATGTTCTGAATCGCCAAAATGTATATATAATAATCTTTGCAATGTATGTAAAAGCATCATTATATAATGGTAAGTTTATACGAAAACGAAAAAGCTGTTTTTTACATTGGCAAATATGAGTTTATTTGAAAGTGTTATTGCTAAGAGTTAGGGACAATCTTTGACTATTCATTTTTTTTTCTACTAAAGCCCTGGATTCGTAATGAATACATTATTTCATAAAAGTTATGCGACATTCCCTATTTGTATTTCAAGATAGTATCTGACCGGTATTAAATAAATTATTATTTAGTGCTTTTGAAAACGAAAATGTTGCATTCGCACTATTCCTTTTTGGGACGAACTGATATAAAAACATGTACTTGCTCTAAATGTGCAGAATTAAGATGTCGTTTTCAAAAGAAACGTATTTTGTCACTGCATATTTATCTTAACTTTCAATCATTTTAGGGTTAATCATTGTTTCTTTTTAATGTATGTAATCTTAGCTTGATATTAAACATAAACGTATGTTGTTAATCCAATGCTAAACTTTATATCAGAATTAGTATATTTTTCTTTTCAGTAAATTCTTGAATACAACGGCATTATGAAAATATCCTCTATTTTTTCTCAGGACTTGGGCGAAACAAATACTCAAACTATGCTCTTTTGGGTGAAACATAGTTACGCAATGTATTGTATCGTATCTGTTAGAATATGAAACTGTAAGTATCCTAATATTATATATTCGTTAAACCCAAAAGCAATAAATTTTAAGAAGGTATATAATGCTTAGTTGCACAAACACATTGCGTATTAATGAAATTTTAAAATTATATTGTATCTTCTTCAGGATTCAGGCGAATCCTTTCCTCACAATACGCTCGTTTGGGTGAAACATATTTTTACAATATATCTGAACAGCTTTTAAATGTAAGCATAAGTTTCATACATTTACACATTCAGGACAAATAAACTGCAATGCAATTGTTATTTTAAATGACTTTTAATACTTAAATGCAAAGAAACATGGCGATCTCATGAAATATTGTAATTTTTAGTATAGTCGATATCGTTAGCGACAATATGTTTGATCAATAAATGATCACTAAATTGTTGTTTTTTGTATTTTAATAATGTTACGTTCAAGTTAATAATTCTCAGAGGTGACATTAATAAAAATATGTTTTGTTTGATCAGAATGGATGCTCTTAAATGATCCCATATCTTTGCATCAGTTTTTGTAGTTTTCATAATAAAACAATCGGCGCTAACTTTCTTGTAAATCTTGTACTAGAAGTTATGAATTGATTTGTTGACGGATGTTGACAGATATAAGGTTGATGAATGTGTTAAAATTTAAGATAATTCTATTGCTAATTTTTTTTGTAGGAATGAATTATCACAAGCCGTAGAGATAATTAGACTTTCTATTTTTTTACATTATCCCGTTATGTGTGTTAAATGAGAAATTCAAACTTTCATCTGTTATGAATAAGTAATTATTGTTTTTTGGCTTCGAAAACATTTTGTAAATTTTGAGATGAAAGTAGCAAGAATGTATACACTATGTACAGAATATCAATTTTGCCGAACGAAGTAATTTTATTAAATTGCATACATGTATTTACTTTAAATTTTAATCATAAAAAAAACATTTTACAGAGGGCTGCTCTATCAGTATATACAATAATTTCTCTCAAAACAAGTATCGGAAAGCGAAGGCATAATATGAATATCCTCTATTTTTTAAGGACTTGGGCGAAATCTTTTCTCAAAGTAGACTCTTTAGGCGAAACAAAGATAAGCATGGAAATTTCAACAACCCTTGTATTAAAACGTAAGTATCCGTCTTTTACATTACAACAGAAAACAACTGCAAACCACTTTCTTAAGGAATTTTTATGTGTTCATGACAGTTCGAGATGTTCTGAATCGCCAACATATATGTGGAAAAATTTTTGTGATGTTATGAAATAACATCATTAAGTAATGGTAAGTTTATAAGATAACGACAAAGTTGTTTTTTTGTTTTTTTTACATTGGCAAATATGAGTTTATTTGATAGAGTAATTGCTAAGAGTTAGGGACAATTCTTCGACTATTTATTCTCTTTTTTTCCCCACTAAAGCCCTAATGAAAACACTTTCTTTATAAAAATTATCTGACATTCCTACTTTTTAGTAGAAGATGGCATTTGACGGGTAGTAAATAAATCAATGCTTATTACTTTTGAAAATAAAATTTTGTAGTCACACTATACCTTTTTCTTAGAGAAACTGAATTAAAGAATAAAAATAATAATAATAAGTATCCGTCTTTTACACTACAGCAGAAATCAACTGCAAAGCCCTTTATTTAGGAATTCTTATGTATTCATAACAGTTTGAGATGTTTTGAATCGCCAACATATATGTATAATTTTTTTTGCACTGTATGAAATAACATCATTATATAATGGTAAGTATATAGGAAAACGAAAAAGCTGTTTTTTACATTGGCAAATATGAGTTACTTTGATAGAGTAGTTTCTGAGAGTAAGGGACAATGAGAAATAGAAATCAATAACAAAACTTTCTATAATAATGTACTATGTTGACCTAGTTAAACCAAATTTATAAAATATTGACGTGTTTTGTTTACACATAATTTGCTTTTTGTCCTTGTTTTCTGACAACAAGATGTTATGTCATAGATATGTTACACTTTCAAATAGATACAGAAAGAAATGTTGAAATAATTAATAATGAAAGAAATGTCATTAAGCAATTTAGTCGTCAAACTGCATAGCGTGTACAGTCGATATGTGAAGAAGTAATTAAAGAGAAATGTTTGTCAAAATATTAACAACTACGGTCATATAAGATAAAGATATCTTAGAAAATTAATATTATTCTCTATCAAGGCTACCGGAGATGACCGGTGTATAAATAAACTGCAATATTCAACCAATTGCTACATTGTGGGTTTTGTAGGAGTCCATTGTTTAGTAGGAAAATTCTCACTTTACTCAATAACCACGGAGAAAAAAAACTTGAGACCGTGACTCGGTGTCGTTACAAGCAGATTTACTGAGGCATTTCTGAATCATGTAGGCGTCGTTTACTGTCGCATTATCATTACTTGTAACTTATAAGAAATACAACAAACGATTTATAATACTAGGGTTGATACAACCCGGGGAAGTATATGCTTCTTCTTTAGATAACTACGTATCAGACAACGATCCTTCACAAGTTTGATTGAAAGAATGTCAAATCTTCTGCTGCTCCCTATACACATGTAAATGGGCATTTGTGTTTAATTAAGTTTTTTTTGTTAGAATAAAAATCTGTCGCGTTATTGCATTCCAAACTTATTATTTCTTTTTAATTTGATGAATAATAAAATGTGATACTGATCAGATAGGTATAATCAATAAAGCATTCGTTTTCCACAAATATATCAAGTATAATATCAATTTGAACAATGGCAAACACAATTTTATCATATTTTTATTTTTTTTCGATTTATGATTGATTAAATTCTATAACCTAGGCTACACTTGCATTAAACGTTGCAGTATTTGTAATAAAACATTTCATTAAGGGTAAAGTATTATTTTGGTTATTGCATGTCCTTCGTTGTGTGTGTCAGTTACTGATGTCTGCTTCTGTCCCTGGTATATATTGTGTATATTCTTTTGTTTTCTGCTAGAATCTTGATTCTCTTGATTACACTTCCTTTTGTGCCAGAAAAAATATAAAATTCAAGTCAACGAATTATGAGGTATGCAATGGAGAAATAAGTAGGATAAATAATGTTTTGTGATGCATTATTATCCACAAATTCGTACTGATATAATTATTTCTTTGTAATCAAATGTATCAGACTTTTCTTGTTTATTATCGGGTTTTCTTCTAAGGCATACTTAATTAATCATTCGTCTAAGCTATTAGCTTGGTGATGACAACACCATTTTTTTTAGTTATTATTTACAATATTTATATAGCGCCAATTTAAACTGCATTTACTCTAAGCGCTTTACGGCATACAAATGATATACAATACAAAGTATGTAGTAATCAACACCTACAATTATACAAAAGAATGTGAAAAGAGAAATATTTTTCAGAACAGTAATTATGTATCTAAGATATAGAAATTTGTAAAGTAAAAAAAGACGAACAAAAACAAAACATAATTATAAATTATGTAATTAAAGCATAATTAATTATTAAAACATTATTTAAATAGTATAAAAATATTAGATAGAAATTTTCAGACAACATGACATGCTTTATCATTGGTACGCTAATGATTCGCAGATATATTTAGTAATTGAACCAATTGACAACTGGTCCGAAATATCTACACGAATTGAAGCTTATGTTGAGGACACCAGCTCATGCATGACGAGCAAGCTGTTAAAGCTCAACCAAGATAAGAATGAATTACTGAATCTAAAAATTATAGCTAAAGTAAAAATATCTAGAAAATATATATATATTTATCATTTGAATGAAATAAAAAGAATTAAAAACAATAAAAAATGTTTCCATTAAAAAATAAAAATTCAAAACATAACATTACTGTGTTAAAAATGCCAGTGATAGAATAGATCAATAAACTCATATTCTAACAGATACAAAACCCTGCGAAACTATGTTTCGACTAAAATAGCAGAATTTGAGGATTTATTTCGCCCTTATCCTGAGAAATAAATGCAGGATGTTTATATCATGCCGTTGTATTCCAGAATTTACTGATATGTAAAGTATATTAATTCTGATATAAAGTTTCGCATTGCATTAACAACATGAGTTTATGTTCAATATCTAGCTGAGGATGACGTACAGTAAAAATGAAACAATGATTAACCCATAATTATTACGTGCACATAACGACGTTACGGCAAATTCTGCTCTTTCATGGTTTCTCTCGTATTTACAAAGAAGGACTCAACAAGTATCCGAGGAAGCCATCCAACCCAATTCGATCAAATTAAACTTTGGCGTTCAGCAGGGACCTGTTTTTGGGTCCAGAGTTCATTGTATGTTTTCTTAGCCTATCGGATACACTTGGGCAAAGATTGACCGAATTCGTTGTTACATTACGGACAGTGCTTGCAAAACTCTAACATCGAGATTGGAATACGGCAACTCCTTTATATATGGCGTGAAATCTAGTAGCTTGAACAAGCTTCAAAGAGTTCAGAATGCTACCGCCAAATTGATATTACGGCGCAGAAAATATAACCTAATAGCACTTGGTTTAATTGACCTACACTGGTTACCTGTTGAATTCCGATGTCAATACATACTGATCTTATGCTTTTTTTATAGCACTGCATCATGTGCATGGTATAGCTCCAGCATATCTTCAAAAGCTTCTGAGTCTATACCGCCCATCAAGATCACTACGCTCCCAGAAATCTGTGACACTTGAAACGCCAAGAGTGAAAACGAAATCGCACGGTGATCGTAGGTTCGACAAGGCAGCTGCTACTTTATGGAACAATCTTCCCAGTGAACTGTGAGTTTTAAACTATAAGTATCCTAATATTACACATTCATCAAACTCAACTGCAATAAATTTAAAGACGGTATCTAATGCTTGAATGCACAAAAACATTGCGTTTTCATGAAATTATAAAAAATATATTGTATCATTTTCATGAGTTAGGAGAATCCTCTCCTTAAAATACGCTCTTTCGGGCGAAACATATTTTTACAATATATCTGAACAGCTTTTAATTGTAAGCATAAATATCATACATATACACAATTCAGCACAGATCAACTGCAATGCATATATTATTTTAGATGACTTCTAATGCTTTAATGCACAAAAACATTGCGTTCTCATAAAATTTTGAGATGTTTAGAATGGCCGAAACCGTTAACAACAATATGTTTGATCAATAAAATGTTGGTTTTGTATCGATTCGTTCGAGCTCATGATTCTTGGAGATGACATACATGTAATGATAAAAAAAAATATTTATTTGATCCGAGTGACTTCTCTTAGAAGATCCCATATCTGTGCATTAGTTTGTGTAGGTTGTTTCATAACAAAACAATAGGCATTAACTTTCAAGTATATCTTGTACTAGAAGTTATGAATTGATTTGTTGACGGATGCTGAAAGATATTAGGTTGATGAATAAATAATTGTCCGGGCATGTAATGGTGAATGTGTTAGAATTTAAGAAAATTCTATTGCTAAATTTCTTTGTTGGAATGAATTATCACTAGCCGTAGAGATAATTAGATTTTCTTGTTATTTACATTATCCCGATATGTGTGTGTAATGAGGAATTCAAACTTTCATCTGTTATGAGTAAGTAATTATTGATTATTGGCTTCGAAACAATTTGTAAATTTTGAAATGAAAGTAGCAAGAATGCATACACTATGTATAGAATTTCAATATTGCCGATGAAAGTATTTTAACTTGATTGCATACTTTAAATTTTAATTATATCTTAGGGAGAATCATCGTTCGTTACAATATGATAATTTCTACTTGATTAAGATCAAAGAAAAAAATCAATTTACAGCGGGAAGCTCTATCAGTAAATACAATAATTTTTGTCAAAATAAGTATCGGAAATCGAAGGCATGATATAAATATCCTGTATTTTATTAAGGACTTGGGCGAAATCTTTCCTCAAAATAGACTCTTTTGGGCGAAACAAAGATGAGCATGAAACTTTCAACAACCCTTGTATTAAAACGTAAGTATCCGTCTTTTACACTACAGCAGAAATTAACTGCAAAACACTTAATTAAGGAATTCTTATGTGTTCATGACAGTTTGAGATGTTCTGAATCGCCAACATATATGTATAAAATTTTTGCACTGTATGTAATAACATCATTATATAATGGTAAGTTTATACGAAAACGAAAAAACTGTTTTTACATTGGCAAATATGAGTTACTTTGATAGAGTAGTTTCTAAGAGTTAGGGACAATTCTTGCACTATTTATTTTCTTTTTATTAAAGCTTTGGATTCGTAATGAAAACGCTTTTTTATAAAAGTTATCCGACATTCCTAATTTGTAGTTCAAGATAGCATCTGACGGGTAGTAAATAAGTCATTGTTTAGTGCTTTTGAAAATAGAATATTATATTCTCACTATACCTTTTCTTTAGAGAAACTGATATAAAGAAAAAACATGGACTTACTCTATATGTGCAGAATCTCGATATTCTTGTTCACAAAAAGTATTTTGTCAATGCATATTTATCTTACTTTTCAACCATTGAAGGGTTAATCATTGTCTCTTTCTACTAAAGGTTATTCTTAGCTAGATATTAAACGAAAACTCATGTTTTAATGCAATGCTCAGTTTTATATCATAATTAGTGTATTTTTCATTTCAAAAAATTCTACAATACAATAGCATCATGAAATTATCCTGTATTTTTTTCAGGACTTGGGCGAAACAAATACTCAAACTGTGTTCTTTTGGGCGAAACATAGTTTCGTAAGGTTAATTGCATACATGTATTTACTTTAAATTTTAATCATATCGCAGGGAGAATCATCGTTCGTTACCATATTTTTAAGGTAAAAAAAATCATTTTACAGCGGGCAGCTCTATCAGTGTATACAAAATTTCTCTCAAAACAGGTATCGGATAGCGAAGGCATGATATGAATATCCTGTATTTTTTCTCCGGACTTGGGCGAAACAAATACTCAAACTGTGCACTTTTGGGCGAAACATAGTTTCGAAGGTTAATTGCATACATGTATTTACTTTAAATTTTAATCATATCATCTTTCGTTACCGTATTATTAAGGTAACAAAATCATTTTACAACGGGCAGCTCTATCGTTGTAAACGATAATTTCTCTCAAAACAAGTATGGCTAAGGCAAGGCATGATATGAATATCCAGCATTTTTTCCGGACTTGGGCGAAACAAATACTCAAACTGTGCACTTTTGGGCGAAACATAGTTTCGAAGGTTAATTGCATACATGTATTTACTTTAAATTTTAATCTTATCATCGTTCGTTACCGTATTATTAAGGTAACAAAATCATTTTACAACGGGCAGCTCTATCGTTGTAAACGATAATTTCTCTCAAAACAAGTATGGCAAAGCCAAGGCATGATATGAATATCCAGCATTTTTTAAGGACTTGGGCGAAATCTTCCTCAAAATAGACTCTTTTGGGCGAAACAAAGATGAGCATGAAAACTTCAACAACCCTTGTATTAAAACGTAAGTATCCGTCTTTTACACTACAGCAGAAATTAACTGCAAATCACTTTATTAAGGAATTCTTATGTGTTCATGACAGTTTGAGATGTTCTGAATTGCCAACATATATGCATAAAAATTTTTGCACTGTATGTAATAACATCATTATATAATGGTAAATTTATACGAGAACGAAAAAACTGTTTTTACATTGGCAAATATGAGTTACTTTGATAGAGTAGTTTCTAAGAGTTAGGGACAATTCTTCCACTATTTATTTTCTTTTTGTTTTTTATTAAAGCTTTGGATTCGTAATGAAAACACTTTTTTATAAAAAATATCTGACATTCTCAATTTGTACTTCAAGATAGCATATGACGGGTAGGAACTAAATCACTGTTTAGTGTTTTTTTGTTTTGTTTTTTTTTGTTTTTTGTTTTTTGTTTTTTGTTTTTTGTTTTTTTTTGTTTTTCAAATAAAATGTTGTAGTCACACTATACCTTTTTCTTAGAGAAACTGAATGAAAAAAAAAACATGGACTTGCTTTATATGTACAGAATCTGGATGTTGTAAACAAAAACTATTTTGTCACAGCATATTTATCTTACTTTTCAACCATTTTAGTGTTAATTATTGACTCTTTCTACTGTATTTCATTCTTAGCTAGATATTAAACACAAACTCATTTTTTAATGCAATGCTCAACTTTATATCAGAATTAGTATATTTTTCATTTGAGTAAATTCTTAAATACAACGGCATTATATAAATATCCTGTATTTTTTCTCAAGACTTGGACGAAACAAATACTCAAAAACTGTGCTCTTTTGTGCGAAACATAGTTTCGTAAGGTTAATTGCATACATGTATTTACTTTAAATTTAAATCATGTCATAGGGAGAATCATCTTTCGTTACCATATTATTAAGGTAAAAAAAATCATTTTACAGCGGGTAGTTCTATCAGTGTATACAATAATTTCTTTCAAAACATAATCGGAAAGCGAAGGCATGATATGAATATCCAGTATCTTTTTAAGGACTTGGGCGAAATCTTTCTTCAAAATAGACTCTTTTGGGCGAAACAAAGATAAGCATTAAAATTTCAACAACCCTTGTGTTAAAACGTAAGTATCCGTCCTTTGCACTACAGCAGAAATCAACTACAAAGCCCTTTATTCTGATGTGTTATTGAACAGAAAATAGGCATATTCATGACAGTTTGAGATGTTCTGAATCGCCAACATATATGTATAAAATGTTTTGCACTGGATGTAATAATATCATTATATAATGGTAAGTTTATAAGAAAACGAAAAAGATGTTTTCTTCATGGGCAAATATGAGTTTATTTGAAAGTGTTATTACTAAGAGTTAGGGACAATTCTTTGACTTTTTATTTTCTTTGTTTTCTACTAAAGCCAACGATTCGTTATGAAAGAGTATACAAGGGAACCAAGGTAATAGCGGTAATCAAAAGAATTTAATCCAGGGACAAAGACCAGACATGGAAAACAGACATACACAACAAAGAACATAAAGAAACTAAAATCATACATACAAAGTTACAAAAGTAAATGAGGAACTCGGACTCCACTAAAAACTGGGAGCATGGACCAGGTGCACCGGTAGAGTAGCTTTTCTAGAAACACCCGCCGAGTTGCTCATAAAAAGTCAAGTCCGGGGTAGACGGACGAGGAAAAGAAGCCTATGACCCGTCAAACAAATTAGTTCTCCTGGTGCTGATGGATACACCATAACGATTCACGAGTTCATGATGACGACCATAAAACTTCTGTAGTGATAACTTCAATCTTGTAGCAACATAACCCTGTACCAGAAGCCTATTTGTTAGAGTTCTAGCGCGAAACAAAAAGTCTGCGTAGTTTCGGCAAGCTCTGGCATAACGTATGAATTGAGATTTGAACACTCCATACACAGGAGCCGAAGGGATGTTGCCACAGATGAAAGGAAAGTTGACAATTCTGAACGAAATGTCATCACGTTTGTCGTAAAGTTTGGTCAATAGTTTTCCTTTATCATCGATTTCTATGTGTAGGTCAAGATATGAGGCTGACTTCACAGTGTTTGTAGTATCCTTTATCTCAAGTACTTTTGGGTAGATGCGATGTATCAAATCCCCGAAATTAGGATTGTTTAAAGATAATACGTCATCTATATAGTGGAAACTGAGATTGAAGGATCTAGCCAAACGATATTCTTTCTTTCTGATCAGATCAGCTATACAGACAGCCTCATAAGATTGACGGAATAGGTCAGCAAGAAAAGGAGCATAATTTGTTCCCATTGGAATGCCGACTGTTTGTTGAAAAACACGTCCACCACACTGGACAAATATGTTGTCGATTAAAAATTCCAGCATTTTGTAAACATCTTCCTCTGTATACATTATTTTATAAAAGTTATCCGACATTCCTTATTTGTATTTCAAGATAGCATATGACGGGTAGTAAATAAATTATTGTTTAGTGCTTTTGAAAAAAAAATGTTGCATTCACACTATACCTTTTTGGGAGAAACTGATATAAAAACATGTACTTGCTCTAAATGTGCAGAATCAAGGTGTTGTTATCAACAAAAAGTACTTTGTCACTGCATATTTATCTTACCTTTCAGTCATTTCGGGTTAATCATTGTTTCTTTTTACTGTATGTCATTCTTAGCTAGATATTAAACATAAACTCATCTTGTTAACACAGTGCTAAACCTTATACCGGAATGATTATGAATTTCGCTTTCAATAAATTCTGGAATAGAATGGCATTATATAGATATCGAATTTTTTTTTCAGGATTTTGACGGAAGAAATCCTCAAATTATACTTTTTTGAGTTGAATTATGGTTTCATAAGGTTGAGTAACTGCTAGTATAAAACATTGTAAGTATCAGATTAATACACATTCAGTGAGCTCTTCTGTAATCAATTGAAATACGGTTTCTACTGTTTAAATGCATAGAAAGAGAAATCAACTGAACCAGGATTCCAGCGGAAATCAAAAGAATGTTATCGATTACAATTAAAACTGTGAGCATTGACCAGGTGTACTGGTAGGGTGGGCATCCTCTGCTTTTCTAGAAACACCAACTTGGTTGCTCATAAAAAGTCAAGTCCGAGGTCGACGAAAAAAAAGAAAAAATAGACGTTCAACAAATAGGTTATTATGGTGCAGATAACACAGTAACTATCCACGAATACCTGATGATGACCATGTACTTTGTTGTGATGATTTCAATCTGGAAGCATCAGTAACCATGTTCCAAAAGTCTAACTGTAAGAATTATAGAGTGATACAAAAAGTCTGTGTAGGAACGGCAAGCTCTGACTTATGATTTGTGATTTGTGAACTTTATACGCAAATACTGAAGAAATGTTGCAAAGAAAGTTTGAAATTGAAAAGAAAGTTGACAATACGGAAAGAAAAGTCATCGCGTTTGTCGTATTCTTTGTCAACAGTTTCCTTTACCATCGATTTGTACGTGTAAGTCAAGATATAAGGCCGAATCAACAGTGTCGGTAGTATTCTTTATCTCAGGTTCTTATGGGAAGATGCGATGTATAAACTAGGACTGTTTAATGACAATAAATCACCTTTTTAACGGAAACAAGAGCATCTGATAAAACTATGTTATGTTCTTCGTCGGTCAACTATTATCTTTCCTTTTTGACTAGTTTGAGAAAATCTTTTGTCGTCCCTTTTATGGTCATTGGACTGTTGGAAATATTAGAAACTAATAGCACGTCACATGTGACTGTTTGATGCACAGTGTGTAAGTTTGTTTACCATGTATGTTGATGATTAATTATGTGTGGTTATAGGTGGTCTGATCCCATCAAATATTTAGAGGGAACTTCTGATAAGTTATCAACTGCTAATCTCACTGTTAATCTCGAAGTTTGAAAATCAACAGTTGACTACTTAATGCATACTATAGGTCAAGGATTAATCAAGGGAACCAAGGTT
The DNA here is from genome assembly GCA_037379345.1 of Perna viridis. Lineage (NCBI taxonomy): Eukaryota > Metazoa > Mollusca > Bivalvia > Mytilida > Mytilidae > Perna > Perna viridis. Next base: position 21,683,139 of record CM074521.1, on the reverse strand, counting down.
ATAGCGGTAATCAAAATAATGTAATGCAGGGACAAAGACCCGACATGGAAAACAGACATACACAACAAAGAACATAAAGTAACTAAAATCATACATACAAAGTAAAGTAACAAAAGCAAATGAGCAACTCGGACTCCACTAAAAACTGGGAGCATGGACCAGGTGCACCGGTAGGGTAAGCGTCCTCTGCTTTTCTAGAAACACCTGCCTACTTGCTCATAAAAAGCCAAGTCCGGGACAAACGAGGGAAGGAAAACTATGACCCGTTGAATAAATCAGTTTTCATGGTGCAGATGTCAAGAACATGTCTAACCCTTATTGCTAAAGTTGAAGCAATTGTTCAGTTCGTTACTCCAACGCAAATAATGAGGTATATGGTCATGTTTGATTTCTATAGAAATTTGTTTTCTAATTTTGCTACTGCCGTTGAACATTTAACACAACTTCTTAGTTTTAGTGAGAATCCCATCTTTCGGTCGAATGGCAAATGCCAGATAACTGTTGAAAATATAAAATCACTGTTGACTAGTTTTCCGGTCTTAATATCTCCAGATTAAGAAAATGTTTTCATACTTTTTGTAGACGCAAGCGACGTTTATGTTGGAGCTGTCCTGTGCAAGGAGAGGCCAGATCTTCTAAACCAACCAATTCCATATTTTAGGTAGAAATTAATATTGAAAAAGAATGTTTTACAATATTATAAGCTTTATAGCATTTTGATTTGTATTTAGGGGGTGTTAGAATGCTATATATGTTTATTACATTCAAGGTGAATATGTTTTAGCTACTATTATACTTGTTTGATTATTATTGCTAAATACAAAAATAGTAATATTGTAAATATATTATTTTAATAAATGATTTTTTCTAGACTTTATAACCAAACAAGTACTGTTTTTCGCGACTCTTTAATGATGCATTACAATGATGTAAATTGGTCCAGAACTTTCGTAGTATTTTTAGAACATTTTTGACTTTGTACTTAAATGCTGGATTTCTTACACTCAAATTAATTTAATCGACTCATCAGTGTTTTTTTTTTTTTTTTTTTTTTGGGAGGGGGGGAGCTATTTTATAAAAGTGCTTTAATTCTTTAAATACTAGACTTATATACATACATTTGTACCTTGAATTAAGTGTTGAATAGTACATTGGACTCGATGGATATTAACATTTTCAATGAAATTTTTAATCATGGAATTTGTAACGTTTTATTTAAATGATTGAAATCGTAATTTTTCGCTTGTTGACTGAACTTTTTGACATTTACTAAAAAACTAACTATGTGGTATTCCATTGATATAATCAGAAATCAATGGGTTAGAATTTAACATTTAACACCCTGCCTGTAAAAAACATCACATAAAAACAAACTTGCTGAAGTATTTGATGACATTTCACTTGTCATTCTAATCACAACATGTCTACACTATAATTTAAGGAATGAATAACTGGTCTCTGTAAATACAACCTTAATGTAATTACTGATGACAGATGACTGAACGCTCCCCAACAGACCATATTTGGATTAGATACTTGAAATTATTTTTTTGCACATAGCAAAGCTCATCTGCACTATAAGTGTTACAATTTTGAATGAGACCCACCTTTGAAATTTTTAAACATGCATGTGTGCCAGATTTTGTTAAGATAGCTGCTTGTCTTAATGTTGATGTTGTTTTTATAAAACAGCAACATTATACTGGCTGTTCTTTATAGCTGGAAGTCGTGAGAATAGAGATTTAATATATGCTATAAAAATACATTATTGGGCCAAGTACCAGTGAATGAAGCTCCCTAAACCTAAAAGACCGTTTGCATTTTTAGGGTGTTTTGTGAGGTTAACTTTCTTTCAAAGTTTAACTCATATCCGTTCCCTATAAACGACGACCACACTGATAGTATTGGTATTGCACATTTTGTCAGTGCATTCGATCTGCTAAAAAGCTATGTACAAGTGCCATTGACAAAGACAGCTTGTGAGATATCAGACGGCTTGTTTTAGTATAAAATCATGCAATTTAATATAACAAAACGCACCACTAACATTAAGAGAATTATTAATGATGTTTTGAAGGATCTTAATACATGTATCTTTGTATAAGGTAGTACAAGCATACGAACTGTGCTACGATCAATCGAACCATCCGTGTTACTTTTTATTAACCCAACATCAGGGACAAAACAGAGGTGATATTAAGCTTGTTTATATTTACATTTTCAATATATCATATCTGCCTTGATTTTGATTTTACTTTAACTATAAAAATAAATGTTTTGTTTCAATGTGAAAGTGGTTGTTAGACGAAACGGTTCAAATCATTGACATCAAACAATATTGTAAAACTTTTGAACAATATGCGATATTTCGTATACTTCTCACCAGATTACTAAATTACATTTCGCACACGGAAATTATACCATTTTTCATGAATCGTACAGTCAACCTTACATGTTAAGTTGACTCTTAAATGAATAAATTTTTAAATATAGGCAAAAATATATATTAACAATAATCAGTCCTGCCTTTCTTTATTTTATGACTGTTATGACTTTTTATTGTCTGATAATTTCAATCCTGCCTTTTATTTTAAATTTGATCGTAGCAACATCCTGCAATGAATATTAAATTGTAGTTTTCTTGAGTGTACAATACAAAGTTTTGTACAAGACCCTGCGTAACCCGCTTGTTGTTAACACACATAGTATTTGTTTTCACATTTTGAAACACCATTTGCATATACATGTCGTTATGCCTGTTTTGTTTAAATCTTCGGCCGACCAAGATTGCAAGTATACTTGCAAATTATGATGTCCTTGTTGAATTATAAAACTTACACTGCAATCGGCCCTCGTGTGCGTTTCAAGAGTCAATAACAGTTAACCTTTTTACGAAATGATTTTTTCTGTAACTTGTGTACTAGACCAAATATTGAACTGATTTTCATGTCTAAGCAATAGATAAGAAGTTTTGATTAACAGTCTCAAGTAAAGCAAGCAATTGAATGAATGACAAATTTTGAACTCAAATGTATTGGTAGTAACGAGATAGTAAAATTCTACCTACAACTATGAATTACGACACACCAGTCAACTATTATTTAGGGTTGTAGTAAATCAAACACATACGTTCATTGTTGAACTGAAATGCAAAGCTTAAATGTTGATTGACAGCCATTTCCTTCCAAAAATAAAAATAACGAGGCTTGCAATGATATGAAATCACTCATCATTCATATCAAGGTCAAATTGTAAACTAGTAAAACACCTAGTACGTTACAAAAGAGGGTATCTGGTAATAAGCACTATGGGGAGTGAAGTTTATTTTGCCTTGCACTGTGATATTAATGTTACAAGTTTCAATTCAGACCAATATTAGATTAAACTTGTTCAGAATTCAAAAGAATTTCTACAAAAGAGCGTTTCATATAACTGAATAAAATGTATGTTTTAGTCATCATTTTATTGATTTAGTTAATATTTATAATATTTTTATTGACCCCTTATGGGATAAGTAAAGAAACAAATACAATATAAAAAGAAACACTATATCATATTAAGCTATTGAAACATAGAAATGAAATAAAAAATGATTAAATACGTATGCACTTAACCAATGTGGACCTCATTTTCACACTTCTAAAGACTGCTTCATTAAATCTACAACAATGGGTAATTCACCCATATCTTAATTTAGAATAAGAATAGGTTTATCAAAAGAGTCAAGTTGGCGAAAATCTGGGAATTTATCTGACAAAACTTTTTTTTTAATTTGCCCTTAACCCCTCATTTATTTTGCAATTGAAAACTCATTTAAAACTTTGCATATTTGTCAACTTCTCTTTTAACGGTGTATATTTTTATATCTACCATGTTCCAGTTCCAAGTTATGATCACTAACGCGGAACATTGTTAGCATCTTTATACTATTAAATGTTTACTTTTAAATAATCTGACATTGGAGTATTTTGTTAGCAACATACCTTTGTTCAAGAGGCATAATTGTATGAAGTCTAAAGTGGTGCCCGAATGATGGAATGGTGTACCCTAGGCATGCCACATGCTGGAGTCGTCAGGCAATAATACGGAAAACCTGGCCACAAACCATAGTGGTGCAACGTGTTTGAAAAAATGCCTTGTTCCTCGCATGTTAAAGAACCCTTCTATGGTATTCTATCGGAGTAGGAACTATTGCGCTCCGCCACAGGAGGATGAATTGCCCAACCCTACCCTCCTCTCCCTATTTCCAGGGGCTATCAAACTTTGCCGACTCTATCATCCTTGTGTCCCGTCCCATTCTTCATTTCATGTTCATCGCCTGGATATACCTAAAATGTCGCTGCTCAGTAGTTAGACTCCAACATTAAATATATCAATCAATCAATCAATCTTAAGATAGCTATACTTCATGAAGTACCGTTTACCTATCATACATGCTCTTCACACTCGATTTGTACCGTGCTCTTACCATGGAAAGGCGCTTTTTACCCAAAACATCACAGCTGTTGTAAACCGTACAATTAACATGACCATAATAACGTGCATTCTTATGACATATGTTGAAAACCTTTTTCTTTACAATGAAATACATATACCACATGAAAAAAAAACAACATAATACCACTGAAAACAAACATGCTTTTTTGATCAGAGGCGGTTTGTATCCGCAACATTCAATGCTACTTGAAAAAAAATTGCCTATCCAAAACATACATTTTCATCATAACTGCTACAGATAGTACTTCTGAAATGTTCATAATACTTTCCTGCCCAAGTAATATTCGTTCATCGCATCTTATTGGAAACCTACTATAAACATGGCCATTTCGCGTGAAATAGCACTTCCTACCCAAAATTATAAATGGTAATTGATAATGACGGTATATGGCAACATTATGTGCAAATACGTTTTCCTACCAAATAAATGAATGCTCATCACATCTGATTGAATGTACTCTGAATTTGGCCAATCTACTTACGAACGTCGCTTTTCTACCTAAATTATACATGCTCACCATATTTGATACTTTAAATATGACCTTCCTACATCAGATCCGATTCAAACGCTACTCTTAAAATGGTCACTCTATTTGGAAAGCAATTCCATACCCTTAATGTGCATGATTATTGCATATGGTACTGTTAACATGGCCTTACGTTTTAAATAACAGTTTCATACGCATAATTATTCCTGCTCATGTAATTTTATTCGAATATTACTTTAAACATGTTAATTTCACTTAAACAAAAACTATCCGACCCAAAACATATATGCTCATCAAGTTTGATGCAGACTATACTCTTGATGTAGCGACACTAATTGACAAAGCAACTTTCTACCCCCTAATGTACATGCTTATCACATCTGTCGCGTATTGTACTTTTTACACGTCCTTATTATATAGCATGTTTACACAAACAATCACCTGATTTTAACCGTACTTTTAGCATGATCATACTACTTGAAGCAGCACTTTCCTACAAAAAGCATCCTTGCTTATTACATCTGATTCAAAACCTACTCTTAACATGGCCAAACAACTTTAAATAGCACGTTCCTTGGTGAGATAAAGTTTTTGTACACATGATAATTGCATCAGATTAAAACTTTAATCTAAATATTTCAATAGCACTTTTAAACTCAAAACATGCATAATTATTAAATCTGACGTAAAGTGAACTATATTCCTGACATGATAACACTCTTTGAAACAGCGCTTTCTAACTCAGAATCATTCATGTTTATCAAACTGATTTGAACTCTTCTCTTATCATAGCTTTACCGTAAACTAGCACTTTTCAACCCAAAACATAAGGCTCATACCGTATTATTAACATAACAATAGCACGTTCCTACTCAAACATCCATCCTGATTTCATCTTATGTGGGCTGTACTTTAAATATGGCCATACTACTTGACAGAGCTCTTTCTTACCAAAATCATAATATCACATCACATCTGATGATGACCGATCGCTCAACACATACATACTACTGAAAACTCATTTCTTTCCATATCATCACATCATATTCTAATCGCATTCTTAGCATAGTCATTCTCCTTCAAATATTAATTTAATCCAATTCAACATGTTTATTATATACTCTATACATAGCTATACTACTTTGAGTAGTACTTCCCTACCCAAATTATTCATGCTCGTAAAATCTAATTCGAACATCCACTTAACACGACCTAACAATTCAAAAAAGAAAGTTATAACCCTGTTTAAAGCTGTTTATTCGATCCGATCTGATTCAACATGACCATATCACTTGAAATAAACTCTTATTGATAACATTGTCATACTATGTGAAATAGCACTTTCCCACCGAAAACATCACATCTGATGTGGACAGTACACACCATATGGCCAAATCACTTGAGATAGCACTTAACTACCAAACACATATGTGATTCTCGCATCAGTTGCCGACTTCTCTCTCAATATAGCCAAAGAACTAGGAATGGCACTTTCCTACCCCAAAATATTCATAGTCATTACATTTTCTCCGACTTCTACTGCTGACATGGACATGTAGCTAAAAATAGTACTTTCCTACTAAATTAATACATATTCATACATGTTCTTATATCTGATTTGTATCGTCCTCTTGATATAGCCAACCATACCTAATGTACTCTAAACCTTGAGTGGCAACGTAAGAACGGGTTTTCATACGAAAGTGTACTTGTTGATTCCATCTTTTTCGTATGTGCTCAAAATATATCGGTACTATTTGAACTAGCGCTTTCCTGCCCAAAACATTTACACTCACCACATCAAATTTGTACCGTATTTTTAGCATAGCCATAATACCTATCATAGCATTTTCCTACTTAAAATATACATGTTCATCTTATTTGAGGCGGACTGTACTATAACTATTGCCATACTACTTCAAAGTGCAATTCCTAACCAAAATCATACATATCCATCATATGTTATTCAAACCCTACTATTAATGTAGCCATACCACTTGAAAAAGCACTTTCCTACCAAAATCAAACATGCCCATTACATCTGATTGTACTGTACACTTAACATGACCATACTACTTGAAATGGCAAGTACGAAGTCATCACATATAATACGGAGTGATGGCATAAATTGGCTTACTACTGAGACTAGTAATTTCTACTAAAAAGAAACTATCTGATGTGAATTGAACTCTTCATATGGACATACTACTTGCAGTATCACTTTCCAAATCAAACATATACCCTCTTCACATCTGAAATAGACTGTACTCTGAACATAGCCATACTACTTGAAACAGCATTTTCATCACAAAATTGTACATGCCCATCACAAAAGACGCCAGCAGCACTCCTAATATATATAGCCAAACTTCTTCAAACAGCACTTTCCAACATAAATATATATGCTCATTATATTTGATACATTTGTACCTAAATCATACATGCTCATCATATCTATTTCGAACCCTATTGATAACATTGTCATACTATGTGAAATAGCACTTTCCCACCGAAAACATCACATCTGATGTGGACAGTACACATCATATGGCCAAATCACTTGAGATAGCACTTAACTACCAAACACATATGTGATTCTCGCATCAGTTGCCGACTTCTCTCTCAATATAGCCAAAGAACTAGGAATGGCACTTTCCTACCCCAAAATATTCATAGTCATTACATTTTCTCCGACTTCTACTGCTGACATGGACATGTAGCTAAAAATAGTATTTTCCTACTAAATTAATACATATTCATACATGTTCTTATATCTGATTTGTATCGTCCTCTTGATATAGCCAACCATACCTAATGTACTCTAAACCTTGAGTGGCAACGTAAGAACGGGTTTTCATACGAAAGTGTACTTGTTGATTCCATCTTTTTCGTATGTGCTCAAAATATATCGGTACTATTTGAACTAGCGCTTTCCTGCCCAAAACATTTACACTCACCACATCAAATTTGTACCGTATTTTTAGCATAGCCATAATACCTATCATAGCATTTTCCTACTTAAAATATACATGTTCATCTTATTTGAGGCGGACTGTACTATAACTATTGCCATACTACTTCAAAGTGCAATTCCTAACCAAAATCATACATATCCATCATATGTTATTCAAACCCTACTATTAATGTAGCCATACCACTTGAAAAAGCACTTTCCTACCAAAATCAAACATGCCTATTACATCTGATTGTACTGTACACTTAACATGACCATACTACTTGAAATGGCAAGTACGAAGTCATCACATATAATACGGAGTGATGGCATAAATTGGCTTACTACTGAGACTAGTAATTTCTACTAAAAAGAAACTATCTGATGTGAATTGAACTCTTCATATGGACATACTACTTGCAGTATCACTTTCCAAATCAAACATATACCCTCTTCACATCTGAAATAGACTGTACTCTGAACATAGCCATACTACTTGAAACAGCATTTTCATCACAAAATTGTACATGCCCATCACAAAAGACGCCAGCAGCACTCCTGATACATAGAGCCAAACTACTTCAAACAGCACTTTCCAACATAAATATATATGCTCATTATATTTGATACATTTGTACCTAAATCATACATGCTCATCATATCTATTTCGAACCCTATTGATAACATTGTCATACTATGTGAAATAGCACTTTCCCACCGAAAACATCACATCTGATGTGGACAGTACACATCATATGGCCAAATCACTTGAGATAGCACTTAACTACCAAACACATATGTGATTCTCGCATCAGTTGCCGACTTCTCTCTCAATATAGCCAACGAACTAGGAATAGCACTTTCCTACCCCGAAATATTCAGTCATTACATTTTCTCCGACTCCTACTGCTGACATGGGCATGTAGCTAAAAATAGTACTTTCCTACTAAATTCATACATATTCATACATGTTCTTATATCTGATTTGTATCGTCCTCTTGATATAGCCAACCATACCTAATGTACTCTAAACCTTGAGTGGCAACGTAAGAACGGGTTTTCATACAAAAAGTGTACTTGTTGATTCCATCTTTTTCGTATGTGCTCAAAATATATCGGTACTATTTGAACTAGCGCTTTCCTGCCCAAAACATTTACACCCACCACATCAAATTTGTACCGTATTTTTAGCATAGCCATAATACCTATCATAGCATTTTCCTACTTAAAATATACATGTTCATCTTATTTGACGCGGACTATACTATAACTATTGCCATACTACTTCAAAGTGCAATTCCTAACCAAAATCATACATATCCATCATATGTTATTCAAACCCTACTATTAATGTAGCCATACCACTTGAAAAAGCACTTTCCTACCAAAATCAAACATGCTCATTACATCTGATTGTACTGTACACTTAACATGACCATACTACTTGAAATGGCAAGTACGAAGTCATCACATATAATACGGAGTGATGGCATAAATTGGCTTACTACTGAGACTAGTAGTTTCTACTAAAAAGAAACTATCTGATGTGAATTGAACTCTTTGTATGGACATACTACTTGCAGTATCACTTTCCAAATCAAACATATACCCTCTTCACATCTGAAATAGACTGTACTCTGAACATAGCCATACTACTTGAAACAGCATTTTCATCACAAAATTGTACATGCCCATCACAAAAGACGCCAGCAGCACTCCTAATATATATAGCCAAACTTCTTCAAACAGCACTTTCCAACATAAATATATATGCTCATTATATTTGATACATTTGTACCTAAATCATACATGCTCATCATATCTATTTCGAACCCTATTGATAACATTGTCATACTATGTGAAATAGCACTTTCCCACCGAAAACATCACATCTGATGTGGACAGTACACATCATATGGCCAAATCACTTGAGATAGCACTTAACTACCAAACACATATGTGATTCTCGCATCAGTTGCCGACTTCTCTCTCAATATAGCCAAAGAACTTGAAATAGCCCTTTCCTACCCCAAAATATTCATAGTCATTACATTTTCTCTGACTTCTACTGCTGACATGGGCAGGTAGCTAAAATAGTACTTTCCTACTAAATTCATACATATTTATACATGTTCTTATATCTGATTTGTATCGTCCTCTTGATATAGCGAACCATACCTTATGTACTCTAAACCTTGAGTGGCAACGTAAGAACGGGTTTTCATACAAAAAGTGTACTTGTTGATTCCATCTTTTTCGTATGTGCTCAAAATATATCGGTACTATTTGAACTAGCGCTTTCCTACCCAAAACATTTACACCCACCACATCAAATTTGTACCGTATTTTTAGCATAGCCATAATACCTATCATAGCATTTTCCTACTCAAAATATACATGTTCATCTTATTTGACGCGGACTATGCTATAACTATTGCCATACTACTTCAAAGTGCAATTCCTAACCAAAATCATACATATCCATCATATGTTATTCAAACCCTACTATTAATGTAGCCATACCACTTGAAAAAGCACTTTCCTACCAAAATCAAACATGCTCATTACATCTGATTGTACTGTACACTTAACATGACCATACTACTTGAAATGGCAAGTACGAAGTCATCACATATAATACGGAGTGATGGCATAAATTGGCTTACTACTGAGACTAGTAATTTCTTCTAAAAAGAAACTATCTGATGTGAATTGAACTCTTCATATGGACATACTACTTGCAGTATCACTTTCCAAATCAAACATATACCCTCTTCACATCTGAAATAGACTGTACTCTGAACATAGCCATACTACTTGAAACAGCATTTTCATCACAAAATTGTACATGCCCATCACAAAAGACGCCAGCAGCACTCCTAATATATATAGCCAAACTTCTTCAAACAGCACTTTCCAACATAAATATATATGCTCATTATATTTGATACATTTGTACCTAAATCATACATGCTCATCATATCTATTTCGAACCCTATTGATAACATTGTCATACTATGTGAAATAGCACTTTCCCACCGAAAAAATCACATCTGATGTGGACAGTACACATCATATGGCCAAATCACTTGAGATAGCACTTAACTACCAAACACATATGTGATTCTCGCATCAGTTGCCGACTTCTCTCTCAATATAGCCAAAGAACTTGAAATAGCCCTTTCCTACCCCAAAATATTCATAGTCATTACATTTTCTCTGACTTCTACTGCTGACATGGGCAGGTAGCTAAAATAGTACTTTCCTACTAAATTCATACATATTTATACATGTTCTTATATCTGATTTGTATCGTCCTCTTGATATAGCGAACCATACCTTATGTACTCTAAACCTTGAGTGGCAACGTAAGAACGGGTTTTCATACAAAAAGTGTACTTGTTGATTCCATCTTTTTCGTATGTGCTCAAAATATATCGGTACTATTTGAACTAGCGCTTTCCTACCCAAAACATTTACACTCACCACATCAAATTTGTACCGTATTTTTAGCATAGCCATAATACCTATCATAGCATTTTCCTACTTAAAATATACATGTTCATCTTATTTGACGCGGACTGTACTATAACTATTGCCATACTACTTCAAAGTGCAATTCCTAACCAAAATCATACATATCCATCATATGTTATTCAAACCCTACTATTAATATAGCCATACCACTTGAAAAAGCACTTTCCTACCAAAATCAAACATGCTCATTACATCTGATTGTACTGTACACTTAACATGACCATACTACTTGAAATGGCAAGTACGAAGTCATCACATATAATACGGAATGTTGGCATAATTTGGCTTACTACTGAGACTAGTAATTTCTTCTGAAAAGAAACCATCTGATGTGAATTGTACTCTTCATATGGCCGTACTATTTGCAGTATCACTTTCCAAATCAAACATATACCCTCTTCACATCTAAAATAGACTGTACTCTGAACATAGCCATACTACTTGAAACAGCCTTTTCATCACAAAATTGTACATGCCCATCACAAAAGACGCCAGCAGCACTCCTATTATATATGGCCAAACTTCTTCAAACAGCACTTTCCAACATAAATATATATGCCCATTATATTTGATACATTTGTACCTAAATCATACATGCTCATCACATCTATTTCGAACACTATTGATAACATTGTCATACTATGTGAAATAGCACTTTCCCACCGAAAACATCACATCTAATGTGTACAGTTTCCTTTACCTTGCTGGGGAGGGGACATTTTGTATACTGGTACATCCATAGATAGTATTCATGACATAATATTTTACAGTGAACAATATTTAATTCTTTTTTTTTCTCTAGGGCGTTTTGCTCTCTCTGAGGTGTGTTGACTACTCAAATATTGTTATTGTATTAATTTGAAATGTACATTATGCTTATGTACTTAATCTTTTTCAATGTAGAAAACTGGGATAGGGAATGGTGTGATGTGTAATAAAAATGTTGAGGTATAGAACTTTGCAAGAGATCTTAAATGGATAAAATTGTGGCCTTTCAATCTATCAATTCAAACATTAATTGATACTCATCTCACTTTGTTTTAAACTTATAAAAAGAGATTTGATATAAACATCCATATGTTACGAAAAAGATAAAAATGGACCAACAGTGTTGCTTCTTATTGACTTTAAGATCACATTATGATTTACTTTAATGATAATAGCTGTAAGGCTAATCATATTTGCATAATTAAGAGCGTCCTGATTATATTGCTAGCTGCCTTGAGAACGTCGAACGATTTCTGTTAAAGCGCTTTTAAGTGGCTTTTTGACCAATTAAATTTTATTTGTTAAATCATTTTATACAGTACCTTATGATGGACAATTAATTTTGATTCACCTTTACCTAGAATGATAGGAAAGTTTTGATATAATCATAATAAAAGCAAGGAAATATCCGATATTTACGAGTACATTTATGCACTCTTGATTTGTTGATTGTTCACAATAATAATTCTAAATATTGGAAATAGACTATAAATATGGGCTGGATTATTTTGGTTTTGCAACTGGCACACCTCGTGAGCTGACGAGACTTATTGATGTTATTTTTATAAACTATAATGTAGAAAATGGATTTAGAATGTTATGAATCTGAATTAGATAACCCTGTATGCACCAACTTTAAATCCGTTGAATTTCAAACGGTTCAGTACAATGTCAACGAAATATCGCATCTGTCGGAAGAAAAGTGTTGACAACTTTGTTTGCCACAGAGGGCAGGTATCGTCCAAAAGAAAACTATTTTCAAATTATTCAAACAGACATTAAACCGTACGTACGTAATTGACAATCGAATGGATGATTGAATTTTGTGAAGAAGAAGAATCAACGGATAATGTAGCACTTCTAGCAGTGAATTATATTGATAGGTACATGTCATTGATAGATATTGATCGGACACAACTGCAACTTTTGGGGGCTGTTGGATTACTTGTTGCATCAAAACTAGGGAAAACAGATCCAATAAAACCACAAAAACTTATTTCATGTGCAGGAAATTATTTCACCCTGAAAGACATGTATGCAATGGAATCATCAGTTTTGAGAACACTGAACTGGGGATTGTTATCCGTTACACCTACTGATTTTCTGATCATTTTTTGAATTTAATGACAATTGCAGTTAATTTGCGAGACAAGACATGCTCAAAAATTCATTTACGTATGCAATTTACTGAAATGGGATTTATTATGCACAAACCATCAGTGATAGCCGCAGCAAGTGTTGCAGAAGCAATTAATGGGCTTAAGAAAAAATTCGATTCCGTTGACGAATTGTTGTAGACTTTACGTGACGTAGGGGGTATAGATGGTGATTGCTTGTAATTATGCCAGGAGCAAATTAAACGTATATTATCAATTAATTTACAAGAATAACATTCGACTTGCCATCAAAATTCTATGAAAAGCTCTAATTTCCTGAGCTACACTTCGAAATCGATGGTAAAGGAAAATTATTGACCAAACTTTACCACAAATGTGATTACTTTTCATTCAGAATTGTCAACTTTCCTTTCATCTGTGGCAACATCCCTTCGGCTCCTGTGTATGGAGTGTTCATATCACAACTCATACGCTATGCCAGAGCTTGCCGAAACTACGCAGACTTTTTGTATCGCGCTAAAAGTCTGACAAATAGGCTTCTGGAACAGGGTTATATTGCTACAAGATTGAAGTCATCACTACAGAAGTTTTATGGTCGTCATCATGAACTCGTGGATTGTTATGATGTATCCATCAGCACCATGAAAACTGATTTATTCAAAGGGTCATGGTTTGCCTTTCCTCGTTTGTCTACCCCGGACTTGACTTTTTATGAGCAACTCGGCGGGTGTTTCTAGAAAAGCAGGGGCCGCTTACCCTATCGGTGCACCTGGTCCATGCTCCCATGTCTCCTATTCGTCGGAATATCCCAAAACTTGAGTTTTATCACATTAATTCTCTAAAATCTTCGTTTAGGAGAAAAAAATCTGCACATCCGGTCCTTAGACGTTGCCAATATCGCGTTTACATGGTTGATTGTATGGCAAAAATAATGACCGGTAAAAATATTTAGTTTGTATTTTTTTTCTCCAAAATGCATGTCTCCCTCCTAACAAGTTGGGGAGTAATTGTAGGTATTAGGCATTTCAATAAAAAAAGGAGGCGTCATTAATATATAATTAATGTACAGAAAAGAAGACATTTGAAATATTTAGTGTATCTCAATTTAACCATTTAATTGATGATACAAACTTGAATGAAAATAATGTGCGTCAGTTAAAACAAAATATCCTATATAATTGAGTTAGTCGAAGTTTGGGTTTGCAAATACTTGATACATAAAGTAGAAAATACATAATTCTAAATATTTGCTTTCAATCGTGTGACTCGAATATCCACGTTAATTGATAAAAACAAATCTATTCATGGATAGGATACACAAGGATGTGGTTCATATTTTGTAAAATGTCCTTAGATTTTTTTGAACAAGCGTACAAACAAGACGGGGTTTAGATTGTTAAGCGCCTTTTATCTATCTGACCCATGTAAATAAATATGCCATAAAACGACTATGAAGAACAAAACTATTTCAGAGTTGTAGGCGTAACTATTTAATTCTATAATGAAGTGACATGTCACCACATGGATAAAATCTCATAGACATGAAAGATTGCGGTCTGCATTATATCACGCCTTGTGAATAGAGGTAAAATGTTTTTAAACAAATGTTTGTTCACAATTATTAAATGACGTCATCTTGTCATTAATTGCATCGCAAATCCAATGAGATAAAATTTGTTTTTGCTGTCTTACTACATTAGTTATATCGATAAAATGCCCTCTATATCTAGCGAAAAATGCCATATTTCAAAGTGACTTTTTAAGATGAACATTTACGCATTTCAGACTGAAATATGTCATAACTGTATGGTCGTCAAAAATAGATTCACAATAGAAAGAATAAATTGTTTCGTACGAGTATGTAAAATCGAAGGATGTATGAGTTAAAAATCACCTTATTTTCGATCGAAAAAAAAAAACTGTCAATAAGGGTTGATAATAATTGATTAAAACTTAATATATGAATAATATTTCAGTCAAATTATTATTGCCATTACATGAGTTCGGACATTTAATTAAATGAATTACATATATTTTGCAATTGTAATTAATCGAATTACAATTTAAATTTAACGTCATGAATGCCAAGTATAAGTAAAAAAAAATCTCCTGTACATTGAACCAAACATAAAGACCTTTTAACAATGTACATCGCTCACAAAAAAATGATTGATTACTTCTACAATTAAAGCACTATCTGTGTATTACAATTCTAACATCGTTGCTGAATTAATTAATCAATTCAATCACTATTGAATGTTATCATTTTTCGAAACGGTCACTGAGGTGCTTTATTCAGCCTAAATTTATATTTTGGTCTTATTTTGAAAATCATTTGTAAATAGAAACACTTACTCAGCACGAAAATCACTGTCTGTTTTTTTTTTAAATCAAATTTCATATAAGTAAATTTTTGAAAGAGAATTTAGAAAAACGAAATCAGATCAAAATTTTCAAAAAGTTCATCTTGGGGGCCGATGCCTAAATGACCCATTTTAGGTTAGAATTTGATTTTGAAAAATATAAATTTTTTCAACAAAAATCCCTGTCTTGTGTTGTTGAATACAAATTATGAAATTTATATTATATATTTGTCTTCCATAAACAGAATTCTTTTTGTTTGCAGAGTCGAGGAAAATGACACTGTCTATTTGGAACATTTGTTGAAAAAAAAAAGAATTGAAAATGAAGAAACTGAAGCAACTGGGATAGCTATCTACTTCATTTTATGCTAAAAAAACAGGTAAATTGAAGTACAATGTTGAATAGATAGGACAAATGGCTAATAGAAACTTATATTTATATCCTAAAAAAAAAGAATACTTATTGTTTTATATAAAGGCCTGATTTAAAATATGCTGTAAAATTATGTTTCTAGCACATTTCTAGGAAAGGTTTCCCTAAAGTCCTGAGCGAAATCTAGAGAATATTTGCATAATGGCGTTGCTTTCTAATATTCACTAAAACATAAGTTCTTGTATACCCTAATAGGGCTGCTTTTTTCTATATAGCATTTCTTCTTATCAAACAATCAATAATGTACTTTAGCATCGTTAGATCATAATTCGAATTTCACATTACATACAAATGTCAGTTAATGTAAACAGGGATATTATAAATGTCTCTACGAAGCGTGATATCTTTTTCACGACACATTCTACACTACATGTCCTGACAATTATGTATTCACAAAACTCAGATTCGTCAATGTGAATATCAATCCATTTTTTTTCTGGTACAATTTAAAACCATTAAAATACATACACGCAATTTTAAATATTCTGATTTTGTCCCCAATGCACAGGTTTGAGAGATATGGATTTCATATATATATATGTGTATATCGTCAAAGATCAATTGTGAATAAGTGTGACACTGTTTGTTTCATATTTTATTTTATGTTAGGATGCACGATGATCATAGGATTTGTTTGTGTGCCGTCCTCTCAATGACTGGAAAATGTCCTTCCCGATCTTTAATATAATGGATTAAACGACAAAGATAGTTGTATCGTATAGACAGATAATGATAGAAATTCTCCATTTATATTATTCCACAAGACAGCAGAAAGATGGCACACATTGCACCAGTTGTGAACAACACACGGATTTTGCCTAGGTATAAACGAAAGTTTTCTGTTCAATGATCATATTGATTATTTGAGATATACATTTGGTTTTGTTTGTTACCAATTTAATTCTGATCACAAAGAATACTTCAGTTTTGGAAAAAAACAATAATGAACTCTGCAGATTAAAGTATTCAGAAGACATTTTTTCTAATCAACAAAGTAAAAAGATTTTTTTTCATAATGTTGTAAAGAAATCATTGAACATTTTTAACATAATGTAAGTTACCTCTTACCTAGATAGCTGGGAAGGGAAATGCTTCGATATGATTATAATATTGACATTGAAATATTCAACATCCTAATCTTAATAGCGGGATGCATTTATTAATTAATACCTAATTGTGGGTTCAAAATAGTTTTTTTATAAGCCATCAAGAAGGCTTTGTTTGTTAACTTACTTCATATTGTTTTATTAGAGACATTACTGTTCAATGATATTGAAGTTTGCTTTAAATAATAAGGGTTAGTTTGTTTATTGAACAAAGGTTAAAGTGTATACCTTTTTTCACTAAACCTACATAGCCATTTTTTAATTAAGGTATGGATTGCTTTTAAGTATAACTTCTTTTCTGACGGTGGAATCATAGCTAAAATATAGTCAAGCACTGACTCTTCCGACATGAAATAGCATGAAATGCCTACTATAGCAAAAAATCGTCTAATTTGCGACACACATTATTCTTAATACAATCGAACATATATTGGAATGAAGGAAGGCTCAAATTATAGGCATATACAATATTTTCCTCCCGTCGAAACAGCATTTTAATAAACTTAGATTTGGACCACAATTCTTCAAATATCTTGCAGGTGGATGATAATTCAATTTAACTGTCTTCAGAGAAATCCTGTACACCTTGTACATGTACAAAATGGCTGAGAGTAAGCTACATACCAGTTCTGAAATCTTGCAGCCCGAATATAAGCGTTTTCCATTTATGATAGCTTTTATCAATTTTTTCAATAATTAAAAATTCTGGAATCTTACATTTAATGTTTAATCGAACTTATTGAACATTTTGGACATATTGTAATTTTATAAGTTATCTCCTACATAGAAAGCTGGGAAGAGAAATAATTCGGTAGAAGCATATTATAGACATTAATATGTCCAAAATCATCGTCATAGCTGCGAGATGCATTTATGTAATTCAACCTCGTTGTGGTATCATAAAATCTATTTTTTTTTTGTCTTAATTGTACATTCAGCCACATCGATTTGTTATTTCAAATGTTGATAGAGTACAGAAAATTCTTCCCATTTTATTGTATATGAATGAATGGAGAATATGGATGGGGAGTGGATATTGTGCATATTGAACGGAAAAGAAGGAATACTTAAAAAAAATGTATACCTTAATTATAAATGGCTATGTAGATTTAGCGAAAAAAAGTATAAAGAATGTAGAATACCAGCGTTTTTTATTGACAAATTTGATAGAAGCTATTATAATAAGAACATTTTTTTTTTAAATAATAATAATCGAGCTACAGGATTTCACAATAGGTATGTAGCTTACCGTCAGCCATTTTGTAAATGTACAAAGTGTACAGAATTTCAGTAATTGTATGCGTACATTGGAAATCTATTTTGTGATTTCAAATATTGAAAGAATACAGAAAATTTCCCATTTAATGGCATATGGATGAATGGAGAATGCGGATTGGGGATGGGTATTTATATAGGGGGGGGGGTGGAGAATTTGAATGGAAAGGAAGAGAAATTGAACGGGAAAGTATTCATTAATATGAAATTACAAATGATAATTTAAATGTTGAAAAATAAAATAACTGATAAGAAATATGCAATTGGGATTTCATGAGGGTGGGGGGTTTCTATGGGGGCGGGGTGGGTTTAAGGACAATTGGGAATGGGAAGATTGTAAATGGTGTAAATGACAAGTTTATACCATTCAAGAGCTGGATGGTCTTTGTTTGCTTAATGGCTCTTTTTTAGATTGAGTTAATATATCAATAACTACAAATATATTTCAAAGAGACGGGTAGGAGTATTTTGTTTTATTTTATTGCAAAGTTTGCAATCTGTGTTTTTAATACATTAATCTCAAACTAACATCAACTTTATCAAAGCAAATAAAGAACGATAACTCTTCATGTACCTTATCTCAAAATGGAAATAAAAATCTTAGGTTGGCTGTGTAATCTGTAACTGATTCTTAATAGACCAGTTCCAATTTCAACACAAATCTAGCTGGCTTAGTGAGTGATTTATAGAGCTCTCTTGGTAGAAATCTGTTTTACATTATACCAATTTGTCCTACTTAACTAATAATTGGAGTATCATATACTTTTACTTAAAAAAAACAAAAAGACTTTTAATTTTAAACTTGTTATAAAAACAAAAGTAAAGTGATTGCACTTAAAATTGAAATTGGCTAGGCAAATAAGTCTTGCTATAATAAACTATTAATATGTCTTGCATAGTTTACCAAGGTAACAAATCGAAACAGCACTGAGTAATAACAGCTGGCTGTTTAAATGAAGCCCATCTGCACAAAACTTCTCCTGTTGTGCCTCCTTTGTCTTAAAGCTTGAAAAGTGCCAAAATGCTCCATTTACTTGATAATTTGAAAACTTTTAAAATATAAGTTTATCGCTTGTCTACAACAATTAAATTGCAGAAAGAGTATTTGTACTTCTGAAAAGCTGGATCCTGTTTAATACTTGGAATATTGCCATATGGTAAACCTAATGCGTTAATAAGAAATTACTATCAGTAATCCCTTTTACAAGGTCATGAACCTACAGCTTACATAGAACATTAGAGCTAATCTGAGAAAAAAATCTATTTGTTTTGTTTTCCTTAAGGATATTCACTGCTGTGTTTAAAGATTATAAGGATTTTAGAGGGTTGTAAAATCTGTTAAGATCTTTTTATGCTAGAATGTAGAAAAAAAATGATGGGTCAGTGTGCTTCTTTTTGAAACATAAGCCTTGGAAAATTTCACATGATTTTCCATAGGTTTTGTCTTAAAAGGCTTTATACGCAGAAGAAATAACAAGAATTTCATAAAAAAATGTCGAAATATTATGTTAAGATGTGTTTAATCAAATTATGAAAATAAAAGTGGAGATCACTAAGTAAAAAATATCAATGCAATGAAATGGGTAGAGGAGTACAACAATCTGACATAAAAATGACTGGACATGAGCAGTGAACATCTTTATAATGCTATGTCATGTCATATGATGTGTTAATTCATAATTTATTATATTGTTTTCTTAGTATTATGATTCAATGTAGGTACTTATCTCCAAGTGCAATTGATTTGCACTTAAGTTTAAGATTAAGATTAAGTTATACAACTTAACTTATAAAGAGTAATCAAGGGAACCAAGGTTATAGCGGTAATCAAAAGAACGTAATCCAGGGACAAAGACCAGACATGGAAAACAGACATACACAACAAAGAATATAAAGTAACTAAAATCATACATACAAAGTAACAAAAGTAAATGAGCAACTCGGAAGAAAATGATTATATTCTGTACCATAAAGACTTATAGTTCATACGTATTTTGTTATGGTCTTCTAACTTGTTATATTTAATATATTCTATTTTGTCAGGTTACTTATGTATGAATATTTTGAGTGATTATCAACATTTGACTCTTGTAGTTCAATCCATCATATTTTTTAAGTTAGTAAGATTTATGTCATTAGATCTGGATGTTGGAAATATTGATAAATGGTATACATATTAGTTTTACTGGCTTTCATATACAACTTGGCACTCCTTACTGTGTTAAAATATCATATTATACCAAAGTGATTGAGATGAACATCATCAAAACATTAAAATCTGTTGATTGTCATAAACACTTGTGATACCTTGAGATCTGTATATTCTTGTTTTTCCTTTTGTATTTATCTGTATGTACAAGTACTTAATTTACTCAAAATGAACATGCATTGAAAGCTAAATGAATCTGCTATAATACGACATAAATTTTATTGTTACATTTATTCACTAATATATATTTATATGAAATCAAAATTGTTAACAAAAATTGCTTCCTTCTGTTTATGTTGACTTGCAAACGAAATACTTGAATATCGTTTGATTTGGATTTCAACTTTTGTAAAGACTGCTGACATAATTGAATTGTACTATGCAGGAGACTTTCAGAAATGTTATTCGATACATGCAATGTCATGTTGACGTGTGCATTGACTATAGGTGTTGTCCCACTTGATATATTCAGCGGCACTACCGCGATCTCACCCGACGATGTATTGCCTGGTCAAAGGCCATGTGAGCTATTGCCATCAATTGGCGTCCGTCGCCGTCGTCCGTCGTCGTGGTCGTTAACAATTTTTTTAAAAAATCTTCTCCTTTCTCAGAAACTACTTAGCGGAATTATATGAAACTGCACAGATGTTCCTTTGGGCATCTTTCACAAAAGTTGTGTTTAGATTGTTGATCCGTCAAACAACATGGCCGCCGGTAATGAAAATAGAACATAGGGGTTAGACTATATATTGCATATATATTTTCATTTTAATCTGTCAAGCCATTTAGGAGTTATTGCACTTTTTTCGACGTTTTTTCTTTCATTTTTTTAATGTTATTTCTTTAAAAAAATTTCTCCTCTTACCCTACTTGATCGATTGGAATCAAACTTAGTATTGATGTTTCTTGGGGTATCTTGCACAAAAGTTCTGTTTAGATTTTTGATCCGTCAAAAAACTTTGTCACCGTTACTAAAAATAGAACAGGGGTCAAGCTGTAGTTTTTCAATATATCTCAAAACCCATTAGCCAAATTATAACCGAGTAAAACTGTTCAGCATGATGAGATCTACCTGTGGTCCTTTCGTTATTTTCATCTGTTAAGCCTTGTATTGATCCTTATGATCAGTTCCATCAAAGTCATCGTAGGCCAAAATTATTAGTAAACCTCGTGATAAATGTATTGCCATTGAAAGACAAAATTTAACCAGGTGAGAGATTCAAGCTCCTGGGAGCCTCTTGTTATGTTTGTCATAGAGCTTGAGGTCGACACATTGACATAAACTTCTTTTCTAGTGTTAGAAACATCAGTAGCTGTGGAATGAACGCCATGTTGATTAGTCTGTGACACAACATTAATGTCCATTGCCTGGTTAGCGTACGATGGCACTGTAGCACCACAATCCGAAAATCCATCTGACTGACTTAATTATAAAATACAAATAGAGGCGAACATGCTTAGGATTCTTTAAGGGGGTTTATCTTAAATCCACTATAAGTAAAACTGCTTGATAGTAAAACTTGATATTGCTTTATCAGATAATATGCTCAATAATTGTAAACTACAATTTCTAATATAATTGAAGATTTATAAATGCACGAAGCCGGACTTGTCGCCAAGTTCTGAGAAAGTTTGTGTTCTGTGATTCAGAATCATCTTTTTTTTCAAACCACAAAAAAGATGAAAGGAACAGTTTTTAATTCAATGCAATTGATGTATGTTCTTTTGTGAATTTTGTATTATTTTTTGTTTCTGTTTATGAATGTGCACAAAGCCAGACTTGTCACCAGGTTCTGAGAGATTTTGTACTTGATTTAGGACCATCTTTCTTCAAACCACAAACAAGATGAAATGAACAGTTAATAATTGAATACAATTGATATATGTCCCTTTATGAAATTTATGTTTGTGAATGTGCATGAAGCCTATCTTGTCTCCAAGTTCTGAGAAAGTTTATATCCAGAATTTTTTTGCCCTGGGTTGCGATTTCTAATAAAAGTATTTAAGAGAAACCAGTGGAGTAATTTACATGTTAGTTGTTTTATATACATGTATTATATTTGATTTATAACAGAAAAAGTTTCTTTGATGGAATATTGGTTGATATGTATTTTCTTTTGAACATTTTGGATTGCTTTACAAAGAAATAAGTGTTGAAAGATGTTTTAAAATAATAAAAAAGGATATTTGGACTAAACAGAAATTTAATCGTTGTAGTCTTTGATTTACTGCTCAAAGTAAATGATATTGGAAAAGTCATGAACTTCAAGAACTCTATATGTAATTATTGTAATATTGTTAATAATGATTGTGGATAAATGAATTTAATACGTTATTCAGTTTATGATGCAATAAATTGTATTTGATTTTATATTAGTATTGATAACATTACTAAAAGTATTTTTATATACAAAATATACATTCTGCCTACCTATTCTGATGCCATGATTATTATATGAACAGTTTTTTTTCTTCAGAAATTCTGAAATTAATGCATTTGTATACATTATTTCAATCACAATGTGTAAAAAAATGTAGAATTGTAATGTAAAATTAGCTGTGATGTAACTTTTAAGCCCGTGTACTACCATCACATACATTATAGTAACTGCTGTGCTTTACAGAACTTGCATTTTTCATTTATTTATTTATTTTTGTAATACATGAACTATTATGTGGTGAATATAATGTAAAGAATATTATAGTACTGTTAAAATTGGGATGTTCATTTATGATTGTTATTGTAAGCAGTACAGTTCAAGTGGAACATGTCATCTTAAGTCCATTCAAGTCTTTTGTAACTGTACATTTCTCCAATCATCTAATGAACACTGTGAAACTTGAGACCTGCTTTACCTAGACGCCATTGTTTCACCGCAATTAAGTTCTGAAACAGCAAATTTCTCTTATTGTCGAAGAAACTATTATGCAACAAGTAATTAGTCAAACGACGAGTAAATTGTCATGCTTTCAAGATGGAGTAATTCATAATTTAAACTAAAGCAAGTTTTCCGTGAAAAAACTAAGTTCATTTTGGTTGTAGCGCTACTGCAACATTTTTTATGAAGTATTGTTACTGATGAAAATAAGAGTTTCATTACTTCTATCAACTTACTAGATATATGGAATAATACTGGTTTTATATTTGATTTGTTATCATAAACTCAGATGTTTTAATGATTTTGAATATTTACATTTTTTTTTCAAAAAGTTATAAAAAAAAAATCCACAGAGATCATTTAGCTAATGATCCTACTTGCCATCTCCCTTTCATATAGAGAATAATATTCTAGTCTTATCATCTTCATATGTTTTACCAACTTTCCCATTATTTGACAGTTGACTCTTAAAAGAAGAATGAAAATATTCAAATTGTTTTGTCTTTAAATAAATCTGTGATCAGTTTTGTTCTTTCCAACTGATGAATCGCAGCCTCTCTTTTCTTCGTCTTCTGTTTTACAGAAGTGTACATCTGCACAATAAAAAAGACGCGATCCTAATGTATATGTACTATTTTTTTTACAGTAAGACCAAATGACACTTTTATTTTGTGATATGTTATTTTTAGTCAAAGGGCTTTTCAGTAGCATCCAAATTACCATGTATTCTTAAATCTCATTCAGTGTCATAAAATACTGCACTTCATTTTGAAGGACTCAGTGTCAAGCTCCTGAAATTGGAAATAGGAAAATATAAATCGTTGGAAATGTTAACATCTGAAAATATCTTCCTGTATTTGCATTTATAAATAATAATCACTAGAATTATTGACACCCTGTCATTTTTAACAGATCTGTTGTACATGTACGATAACAATTGCAAATGAAGTTATAAGACTCCAGTTACTGTCACTTATACATGTGGCTCCAACCCAGTAATGTTTCATACTGATATTTGTTAAAACTCCACGTGGAACTGGGTAACTGTAGAATAATATTAACTGATAAGGGGTACCAAAGTCTTCCTTTAGTACTGGTAAAGTGTCCATAGTAATAGTTTTTAAAATAACCAAACGATCTGTATCATTCTTAGTTCAAGTATATCAGGATATCTTAAAAGCTAAATATAGACTTTTATATACAAAATAAATGAGTTACACAATTGTTAAATTTAAATTGTAGTATTATAATGATAATGTTTTATGTCTTAAACTCATATATATTTTGTTCCGTACGATTTCTGACGAAGCCTGACTTGTCTCGAAGTTCTAAGGATAGAACGACTATATTGTAAATCTTTTATGCAGTCATGTTCAATAGCAGGTCTTATTTCCATAAGCAAATGTTAACTAGTCATGAAAGCATGTGAACATTTTCCTTATGTTGAGTTTATATGGAAATGTTATTTGAAAACCACTTCGGGAATGTAATAAGAGATTACATGTACATGTATTGAAGTATATGCTACTACATGTAATATGGTTTTTGAATTTGTTAACTGTTCACAATGTACTTTCGCCTTCTTCATAATATTCGCACTTCAGTTGATATGTGTATTTTGTTCTTAGAATAAAAAAAAATGATCACTCTGATTTATTTAAGCTTATCCTGCTTACGTCGCCTTTATATGAAAATCCACTTAAAGCCCATGTTGTGGTAGTTTACGTGTTATGTATCAGAGATATCAATCGATAGGGGACGAAGTCCGTGTACGGTATATACCACAAATCTAAAATATAACATAAGAAGTACTGAAAGCCTGATTTCAGTCTTACAGGGAGTAATATCCGGTGTAACTTTCCACAATTTATGGATTAAATACTGGCCAAATGACCAAATAGTTCTGAAAGAGAAAAACAAACTGAATGTAGAGTAAGGTAGTTTCATATCTTAACTTACGGAAGGACTCGTTTGTTGTCATCCATACCTTAATTAAAACTTCCTCCTTTTACATCTCGGCCAGTCTAATATATTAAGTCATATAAGTTGATATCTAGTACTCAGACGTGTTGAAATCAATACACCAAATGGCATAATATACCTAAACCATATTTAATCAAAAAAATCGAATAGGTCTGCAATAGACATGTTTTCACAAAAAATCCATACATAAAGAAAGACAAAAGATATTTCACTTACAGTTTTGTAGCGTGGGTTTCTGTATTGTTTTCCTATAAATGACTTGCAATGGAAACAACTAGTATTTTCTGATATAAATATTGATACCAAATGTAGAAATGGTGGGAAATCCTTTTACAAGATAGCATCAGGAACACTAAAATTTACAATATACAAACGTAAAGAAATAGAAAGTTACACACAGAAGAAATCACTTAAAAAAATAAAGATCTTTATGAAATTGAAATTGATGTGTTGTTTAATCATTCAGTATGTGTTGGTAGAAACATGTTTTCTGGACGATAAATTTGTTCTACAATGTACAAGTTTAAAACAAAAGGAAAGCTGGGATAAGTTTTGGTTTGGGTTGTTACTTAACTGTAAGGAATAAGGGACCAAAACAAGCATTTTCAAGACATCCAATCAATAATTTTATTAAAAGTGTATATATTTCTTTGACATTGTACCTCAAGGTGCCATTCAAAAACAATCTACTGGAGTTTGCAGATCGAGCGTCAAATTTACATTACCACGGATTTTACCTAATGGTACATAAATAATAAAGCCAGGACCCACACACAATTTTCTCACAAAAAAAAAAAACACAAAAAATCCGCATAAAAGACAAAACAAAATAAAAATAAAAACAAAAAAGAAGAAACAAAAGCCCCCTAAAAATAAAATAAAACAAGTTTTAAGTTGTGCTTGAAAGCAAGTCACATACAAGTTCCCTCATGTTCCACACATGATCACAGAATCAAAAAAATTAAATTCAATGTACAATGTCAAGCCTATATACCACGTTTTATAAAATTTAGATGAAATTTACATTATTTTCCAGTGGGGCATATTAATTTAGATGGCGGCCATTTTAAATGGCAGCCATCTACAATAATCCAAAATATGGAACTCGTTCACACTTAGATGGTTTTATATATCCTTCAAATCTGATGAATATATTACAAGTAATTTTTTCCTACATAAAGGAGAAGCATTTGAAAAATCACAAAAATCAACCAAATTGTATAATGGCTATTTAAAGGAAACAGAACGCATCAATTCTCATGAGCATTAATGATTTTGAGTAGGAAAATGATATTTCAAGTACTTAGGCCATATTAAGAAAACGGTCAGCATCTTAAGTTATGGGCGTGCATGATTTTAGCAGGAATACGTGATTTGAAACAGTTTGGCCATGTTAGGCTAACAATGCTTAGATGATATGATAAGCATCCATTTTTGGGTAGATCTCCGTCATACGTGCATGTCAGAGGTACGGTTTGCGTCAGATATGATGATCATATACGTTATTGGTAGGTAAATGTTATTTCGAGTCGAAAGGTCATATCAAAACTAAAGTACGAATCATACGTGATGAGCATGTATGATTTAGGTAGGAAAGTGCTATTTCAAGTAATATTTTCATACTTACGCTTCATATCAAATCATATGTGATGTGCATATACGATTCCAGTAAGAACGTGATGTTTCAAGTACTATGATCATGTTAAGAGTTCTATTCGCATCATATATGATTGGTATGGAAAATTAAGATACGGAAAGGGTATTTCACACAGTATTATTATTTTTGGAATTGAGGGGTGAACAGTACGCATTGATTGTCATGATCATTAATGACTTTGGGTAGGAAAATGATTTTTCAAGTACTTTGGCCATGTTAAAAAACAGTTGGCATTTTAAGTTATGGGCATGTATAATTTTAGCAAGAATAAGTTATTTAAAACCGCTTGGGCATGTTAGGCGTACATTTCCTATATGAGGTGATGGGCATGCATTTTTGGGTAGTTTTTCTGTCAAACGCGCATGTCAGGGGTACGGTTTCCCTCCGAAGTGACTATCATCTACGTTATTGGCAGTAAAATTTTATTTCGAGTCGTAAGGTCATATTAAGAATACAGTACGAATTAGATATGATGAGCATGTATGATTTAGGTAGGAAAGTGCTATTTGAAGTAGTATGGTCCAATTTAGGATACATATCAAATCAGATTTGATAAGTATGTTTGATTCTGCTAAGAATGAGCTATTTCAAGTAGTATGATTATGTTAAGAGTTCAGTTCGCATCATATGTGATTGATATGAAGAATTAAGGTACGAAATTGGTATTTCCCACAGTATTGGTATCTTTGGAATTGTATAATGGCTATTTAAGTGAGAGCAGTATGCATCAATTGTGATGAGCATTATTGATTTTGGGTAGGAAAATGATATTTCAAGCACTTTGGCCGTATTAAGAAAACGTTTGGCATCTTAAGTTATCGGCTTATATGATTTTAGTAGGAATAAGTTATTTGAAACAGTTTGGCCATGTTAGGCATACACTTTTTATATGTGATAAGCATGCATTTGTGGGTAGTTTTTCTGTCATACGTGCATGTCAGGGGTACGGTTTGCGTCAGATGTGATGATCCTGTACGTTATTGGCAGGAAAATGTTATATCAAGTCATAAAATCTAATTACAGATAAATTACTAATCAGATGTGATGAGTATGTGTGATTGAAGTAGGAAAGTGCTAGTACAAGTAGTATGGTCATATTTAGGTTACATATCAAATCAGATGTGATAAGTATGTTTGATTCGGCTAAGAATGAGCTATTTCAAGTAGTATGAATATGTTAAGAGTTCAGTTCGCATCATATGTGATTTGTATGGAGAATTAAGGTACGAAAATTGTATTTCACAGAGTATTGTAATCTTTGGAATTGTATAATGGCTATTTAAAGGAGAACTGCACGTATCAATTGTCATGAGCATTAATGATTTTGGGTAGGAAAATGATATTTCAAGTACTTTGGCTATATTAAGGAAACGTTCGCATGTTAAGTTATGGGCATATATGATTTTAGCAGGAATAAGTTTTTCGAAGCAGTTTGGAGTTGTCAGGCGTACAATGCTTATATGATGTGGTAAGCATGCATTCTTGGGTAGTTTGTCTGTTAAACGGGCATGTTAGGGGTACAGTTTCCCTCCGAAGTGACTATCATGTACGTTATTGGCAGTAAAATTCTATTTCGAGTCGTAATGTCATATTAAGAATACAGTACGAATTAGATATGATGAGCATGTATGATTTAGGTAGGAAAGTGCTATTTGAAGTAGTATGGTCCAATTTAGGATACATATCAAATCAAATTTGATAAGTATGTTTGAATCTGCTAAGAATGAGCTATTTCAAGTAAAATGATTATGTTAAGAGTTAAGTTCGCATCATATGTGATTGATATGGAGAATTAAGGTACGAAATTGGTATTTCCCACAGTATTGGTATCTTTGGAATTGTATAATGGCTATTTAAGTGAGAGCAGTATGCATCAATTGTGATGAGCATTATTGATTTTGGGTAGGAAAATGATATTTCAAGCACTTTGGCCGTATTAAGAAAACGTTTGGCATCTTAAGTTATCGGCTTATATGATTTTAGTAGGAATAAGTTATTTGAAACAGTTTGGCCATGTTAGGCATACACTTTTTATATGTGATAAGCATGCATTTGTGGGTAGTTTTTCTGTCATACGTGCATGTCTGGGGTACGGTGTGCGTCAGATGTGATGATCCTAAAGGTTATTGGCAGGAAAATGTTATATCAAGTCATAAAATCTAATTACAGATAAATTACTAATCAGATGTGATGAGTATGTGTGATTGAAGTAGGAAAGTGCTAGTACAAGTAGTATGGTCATATTTAGGTTACATATCAAATCAGATGTGATAAGTATGTTTGATTCTGCTAAGAATGAGCTATTTCAAGTAGTATGATTATGTTAAGAGTTCAGTTCGCATCATATGTGATTGATATGGAGAATTAAGGTACGAAATTGGTATTTCCCACAGTATTAGTATCTTTGGAATTGTATAATGGCTATTTAAAGGAGAACTGCACGTATCAATTGTCATGAGCATTAATGATTTTAGGTAGGAAAATGATATTTCAAGTACTTTGGCTATATTAAGGAAACGTTCGCATGTTAAGTTATGGGCATATATGATTTTAGCAGGAATAAGTTATTCGAAACAGTTTGGAGATGTAATGCCTACAATGCTTATATGATGTGATAAGCATGCATTCTTGGGTAGTTTGTCTGTTAAACGGGCATGTTAGGGGTACGATTTCCCTCCGAAGTGACTATCATGTACGTTATTGGCAGTAAAATTTTATTTCGAGTCGTAATGTCATATTAAGAATACAGTACGAATTAGATATGATGAGCATGTATGATTTAGGTAGGAAAGAGCTATTTGAAGTAGTATGGTCCAATTTAGGATACACATCAAATCAGATTTGATAAGTATGTTTGATTCTGCTAAGAATGAGCTATTTCACGTAGTATGATTATGTTAAGAGTTCAGTTCGCATCATATGTGATTGATATGGAGAATTAAGGTACGAAAATTGTATTTCACAGAATATTGTAATCTTTGGAATTGTATAATGGCTATTTAAAGGAGAACTGCACGTATCAATTGTCATGAGCATTAATGATTTTGGGTAGGAAAATGATATTTCAAGTACTTTGGCTATACTAAGGAAACGTTCGCATGTTAAGTTATGGGCATATATGATTTTAGCAGGAATAAGTTATATGAAACAGTTTGGAGATGTCAGGCGTACAATGCTTATATGATGTGATATGCATGCATTTTTGGATAGTTTGTCTGTTAAACGGGCATGGTAGGGGTACGGTTTCCCTCCGAAGTGACTATCATCTACGTTATTGGCAGTAAAATTTTATTTCGAGTCGTAAGGTCATGTTAAGAATACAGTACGAATTAGATATGATGAGCATGTATGATTTAGGTAGGAAAGTGCTATTTGAAGTAGTATGGTCCAATTTAGGATACATATCAAATCAGATTTGATAAGTATGTTTGATTCTGCTAAGAATGAGCTATTTCAAGTAGAATGATTATGTTAATAGTTCAGTTCGCATCATATGTGATTGATATGAAGAATTAAGGTACGAAATTGGTATTTCCCACAGTATTGGTATCTTTGGAATTGTATAATGGCTATTTAAGTGAGAGCAGTATGCATCAATTGTGATGAGCATTATTGATTTTGGGTAGGAAAATGATATTTCAAGCACTTTGGCCGTATTTAGAAAACGTTTGGCATCTTAAGTTATCGGCTTATATGATTTTAGTAGGAATAAGTTATTTGAAACAGTTTGGCCATGTTAGGCATACACTTTTTATATGTGATAAGCATGCATTTGTGGGTAGTTTTTCTGTCATACGTGCATGTCAGGGGTACGGTTTGCGTCAGATGTGATGATCCTGTACGTTATTGGCAGGAAAATGTTATATCAAGTCGTAAAATCTAATTACAGATAAATTACTAATCAGATGTGATGAGTATGTGTGATTGAAGTAGGAAAGTGCTAGTACAAGTAGTATGGTCATATTTAGGTTACATATCAAATCAGATGTGATAAG
The DNA here is from genome assembly GCA_037379345.1 of Perna viridis. Classification (NCBI taxonomy): domain Eukaryota; kingdom Metazoa; phylum Mollusca; class Bivalvia; order Mytilida; family Mytilidae; genus Perna; species Perna viridis. Next base: position 21,651,659 of record CM074521.1, on the reverse strand, counting down.
TATGTTTGATTCTGCTAAGAATGAGCTATTTCAAGTAGTATGATTATGTTAAGAGTTCAGTTCGCATCATATGTGATTTGTATGGAGAATTAAGGTACGAAAATTGTATTTCACAGAGTATTGTAATCTTTGGAATTGTATAATGGCTATTTAAAGGAGAACTGCACGTATCAATTGTCATGAGCATTAATGATTTTGGGTAGGAAAATGATATTTCAAGTACTTTGGCTATATTAAGGAAACGTTCGCATGTTAAGTTATGGGCATATATGATTTTAGCAGGAATAAGTTTTTCGAAGCAGTTTGGAGTTGTCAGGCGTACAATGCTTATATGATATGGTAAGCATGCATTTTTGGGTAGTTTGTCTGTTAAACGGGCATGTTAGGGGTACAGTTTCCCTCCGAAGTGACTATCATGTACGTTATTGGCAGTAAAATTCTATTTCGAGTCGTAATGTCATATTAAGAATACAGTACGAATTAGATATGATGAGCATGTATGATTTAGGTAGGAAAGTGCTATTTGAAGTAGTATGGTCCAATTTAGGATACACATCAAATCAGATTTGATAAGTATGTTTGATTTTGCTAAGAATGAGCTATTTCAAGTAGTATGATTATGTTAAGAGTTCAGTTCGCATCATATGTGATTGATATGGAGAATTAAGGTACGAAAATTGTATTTCACAGAGAATTGTAATGTTTGGAATTGTATAATGGCTATTTAAAGGAGAACTGCACGTATCAATTGTCATGAGCATTAATGATTTTGGGTAGGAAAATGATATTTCAAGTACTTTGGCTATACTAAGGAAACGTTCGCATGTTAAGTTATGGGCATATATGATTTTAGCAGGAATAAGTTATATGAAACAGTTTGGAGATGTCAGGCGTACAATGCTTATATGATGTGATATGCATGCATTTTTGGATAGTTTGTCTGTTAAACGGGCATGGTAGGGGTACGGTTTCCCTCCGAAGTGACTATCATGTACGTTATTGGCAGTAAAATTTTATTTCGAGTCGTAAGGTCATGTTAAGAATACAGTACGAATTAGATATGATGAGTATGTATGATTTAGGTAGGAAAGTGCTATTTGAAGTAGTATGGTCCAATTTAGGATACATATCAAATCAGATTTGATAAGTATGTTTGATTCTGCTAAGAATGAGCTATTTCAAGTAGAATGATTATGTTAAGAGTTCAGTTCGCATCATATGTGATTGATATGAAGAATTAAGGTACGAAATTGGTATTTCCCACAGTATTGGTATCTTTGGAATTGTATAATGGCTATTTAAGTGAGAGCAGTATGCATCAATTGTGATGAGCATTATTGATTTTGGGTAGGAAAATGATATTTCAAGCACTTTGGCCGTATTAAGAAAACGTTTGGCATCTTAAGTTATCGGCTTATATGATTTTAGTAGGAATAAGTTATTTGAAACAGTTTGGCCATGTTAGGCATACACTTTTTATATGTGATAAGCATGCATTTGTGGGTAGTTTTTCTGTCATACGTGCATGTCAGGGGTACGGTGTGCGTCAGATGTGATGATCCTAAAGGTTATTGGCAGGAAAATGTTATATCAAGTCATAAAATCTAATTACAGATAAATTACTAATCAGATGTGATGAGTATGTGTGATTGAAGTAGGAAAGTGCTAGTACAAGTAGTATGGTCATATTTAGGTTACATATCAAATCAGATGTGATAAGTATGTTTGATTCTGCTAAGAATGAGCTATTTCAAGTAGTATGATTATGTTAAGAGTTCAGTTCGCATCATATGTGATTGATATGGAGAATTAAGGTACGAAATTGGTATTTCCCACAGTATTAGTATCTTTGGAATTGTATAATGGCTATTTAAAGGAGAACTGCACGTATCAATTGTCATGAGCATTAATGATTTTGGGTAGGAAAATGATATTTCAAGTACTTTGGCTATATTAAGGAAACGTTCGCATGTTAAGTTATGGGCATATATGATTTTAGCAGGAATAAGTTATTCGAAACAGTTTGGAGATGTAATGCCTACAATGCTTATATGATGTGATAAGCATGCATTCTTGGGTAGTTTGTCTGTTAAACGGGCATGTTAGGGGTACGATTTCCCTCCGAAGTGACTATCATGTACGTTATTGGCAGTAAAATTTTATTTCGAGTCGTAATGTCATATTAAGAATACAGTACGAATTAGATATGATGAACATGTATGATTTAGGTAGGAAAGTGCTATTTGAAGTAGTATGGTCCAATTAAGGATACACATCAAATCAGATTTGATAAGTATGTTTGATTCTGCTAAGAATGAGCTATTTCACGTAGTATGATTATGTTAAGAGTTCAGTTCGCATCATATGTGATTGATATGGAGAATTAAGGTACGAAAATTGTATTTCACAGAATATTGTAATCTTTGGAATTGTATAATGGCTATTTAAAGGAGAACTGCACGTATCAATTGTCATGAGCATTAATGATTTTGGGTAGGAAAATGATATTTCAAGTACTTTGGCTATACTAAGGAAACGTTCGCATGTTAAGTTATGGGCATATATGATTTTAGCAGGAATAAGTTATATGAAACAGTTTGGAGATGTCAGGCGTACAATGCTTATATGATGTGATATGCATGCATTTTTGGATAGTTTGTCTGTTAAACGGGCATGGTAGGGGTACGGTTTCCCTCCGAAGTGACTATCATGTACGTTATTGGCAGTAAAATTTTATTTCGAGTCGTAAGGTCATGTTAAGAATACAGTACGAATTAGATATGATGAGCATGTATGATTTAGGTAGGAAAGTGCTATTTGAAGTAGTATGGTCCAATTTAGGATACATATCAAATCAGATTTGATAAGTATGTTTGATTCTGCTAAGAATGAGCTATTTCAAGTAGAATGATTATGTTAATAGTTCAGTTCGCATCATATGTGATTGATGTGAAGAATTAAGGTACGAAATTGGTATTTCCCACAGTATTGGTATCTTTGGAATTGTATAATGGCTATTTAAGTGAGAGCAGTATGCATCAATTGTGATGAGCATTATTGATTTTGGGTAGGAAAATGATATTTCAAGCACTTTGGCCGTATTTAGAAAACGTTTGGCATCTTAATTTATCGGCTTATATGATTTTAGTAGGAATAAGGTATTTGAAACAGTTTGGCCATGTTAGGCATACACTTTTTATATGTGATAAGCATGCATTTGTGGGTAGTTTTTCTGTCATACGTGCATGTCAGGGGTACGGTTTGCGTCAGATGTGATGATCCTGTACGTTATTGGCAGGAAAATGTTATATCAAGTCGTAAAATCTAATTACAGATAAATTACTAATCAGATGTGATGAGTATGTGTGATTGAAGTAGGAAAGTGCTAGTACAAGTAGTATGGTCATATTTAGGTTACATATCAAATCAGATGTGATAAGTATGTTTGATTCGGCTAAGAATGAGCTATTTCAAGTAGTATGATTATGTTAAGAGTTCAGTTCGCATCATATGTGATTTGTATGGAGAATTAAGGTACGAAAATTGTATTTCACAGAGTATTGTAATCTTTGGAATTGTATAATGGCTATTTAAAGGAGAACTGCACGTATCAATTGTCATGAGCATTAATGCTTTTGGGTAGGAAAATGATATTTCAAGTACTTTGGTATACTAAGGAAACGTTCGCATGTTAAGTTATGGGCATATATGATTTTAGCAGGAATAAGTTATATGAAACAGTTTGGAGATGTCAGGCGTACAATGCTTATATGATGTGATATGCATGCATTTTTGGATAGTTTGTCTGTTAAACGGGCATGGTAGGGGTACGGTTTCCCTCCGAAGTGACTATCATGTACGTTATTGGCAGTAAAATTTTATTTCGAGTCGTAAGGTCATGTTAAGAATACAGTACGAATTAGATATGATGAGCATGTATGATTTAGGTAGGAAAGTGCTATTTGAAGTAGTATGGTCCAATTTAGGATACATATCAAATCAGATTTGATAAGTATGTTTGATTCTGCTAAGAATGAGCTATTTCAAGTAGAATGATTATGTTAATAGTTCAGTTCGCATCATATGTGATTGATATGAAGAATTAAGGTACGAAATTGGTATTTCCCACAGTATTGGTATCTTTGGAATTGTATAATGGCTATTTAAGTGAGAGCAGTATGCATCAATTGTGATGAGCATTATTGATTTTGGGTAGGAAAATGATATTTCAAGCACTTTGGCCGTATTTAGAAAACGTTTGGCATCTTAAGTTATCGGCTTATATGATTTTAGTAGGAATAAGTTATTTGAAACAGTTTGGCCATGTTAGGCATACACTTTTTATATGTGATAAGCATGCATTTGTGGGTAGTTTTTCTGTCATACGTGCATGTCAGGGGTACGGTTTGCGTCAGATGTGATGATCCTGTACGTTATTGGCAGGAAAATGTTATATCAAGTCGTAAAATCTAATTACAGATAAATTACTAATCAGATGTGATGAGTATGTGTGATTGAAGTAGGAAAGTGCTAGTACAAGTAGTATGGTCATATTTAGGTTACATATCAAATCAGATGTGATAAGTATGTTTGATTCGGCTAAGAATGAGCTATTTCAAGTAGTATGATTATGTTAAGAGTTCAGTTCGCATCATATGTGATTTGTATGGAGAATTAAGGTACGAAAATTGTATTTCACAGAGTATTGTAATCTTTGGAATTGTATAATGGCTATTTAAAGGAGAACTGCACGTATCAATTGTCATGAGCATTAATGATTTTGGGTAGGAAAATGATATTTCAAGTACTTTGGCTATATTAAGGAAACGTTCGCATGTTAAGTTATGGGCATATATGATTTTAGCAGGAATAAGTTTTTCGAAGCAGTTTGGAGTTGTCAGGCGTACAATGCTTATATGATATGGTAAGCATGCATTTTTGGGTAGTTTGTCTGTTAAACGGGCATGTTAGGGGTACAGTTTCCCTCCAGAGTGACTATCATGTACGTTATTGGCAGTAAAATTCTATTTCGAGTCGTAATGTCATATTAAGAATACAGTACGAATTAGATATGATGAGCATGTATGATTTAGGTAGGAAAGTGCTATTTGAAGTAGTATGGTCCAATTTAGGATACACATCAAATCAGATTTGATAAGTATGTTTGATTCTGCTAAGAATGAGCTATTTCACGTAGTATGATTATGTTAAGAGTTCAGTTCGCATCATATGTGATTGATATGGAGAATTAAGGTACGAAAAATGTATTTCACAGAGAATTGTAATGTTTGGAATTGTATAATGGCTATTTAAAGGAGAACTGCACGTATCAATTGTCATGAGCATTAATGATTTTGGGTAGGAAAATGATATTTCAAGTACTTTGGCTATACTAAGGAAACGTTCGCATGTTAAGTTATGGGCATATATGATTTTAGCAGGAATAAGTTATATGAAACAGTTTGGAGATGTCAGGCGTACAATGCTTATATGATGTGATATGCATGCATTTTTGGATAGTTTGTCTGTTAAACGGGCATGGTAGGGGTACAGTTTCCCTCCGAAGTGACTATCATGTACGTTATTGGCAGTAAAATTTTATTTCGAGTCGTAAGGTCATGTTAAGAATACAGTACGAATTAGATATGATGAGCATGTATGATTTAGGTAGGAAAGTGCTATTTGAAGTAGTATGGTCCATTTTAAGATACATATCAAATCAGATTTGATAAGTATGTTTGATTCTGCTAAGAATGAGCTATTTCAAGTAGAATGATTATGTTAAGAGTTCAGTTCGCATCATATGTGATTGATATGAAGAATTAAGGTACGAAATTGGTATTTCCCACAGTATTGGTATCTTTGGAATTGTATAATGGCTATTTAAGTGAGAGCAGTATGCATCAATTGTGATGAGCATTATTGATTTTGGGTAGGAAAATGATATTTCAAGCACTTTGGCCGTATTAAGAAAACGTTTGGCATCTTAAGTTATCGGCTTATATGATTTTAGTAGGAATAAGTTATTTGAAACAGTTTGGCCATGTTAGGCATACACTTTTTATATGTGATAAGCATGCATTTGTGGGTAGTTTTTCTGTCATACGTGCATGTCAGGGGTACGGTTTGCGTCAGATGTGATGATCCTGTACGTTATTGGCAGGAAAATGTTATATCAAGTCGTAAAATCTAATTACAGATAAATTACTAATCAGATGTGATGAGTATGTGTGATTGAAGTAGGAAAGTGCTAGTACAAGTAGTATGGTCATATTTAGGTTACATATCAAATCAGATGTGATAAGTATGTTTGATTCGGCTAAGAATGAGCTATTTCAAGTAGTATGATTATGTTAAGAGTTCAGTTCGCATCATATGTGATTTGTATGGAGAATTAAGGTACGAAAATTGTATTTCACAGAGTATTGTAATCTTTGGAATTGTATAATGGCTATTTAAAGGAGAACTGCACGTATCAATTGTCATGAGCATTAATGATTTTGGGTAGGAAAATGATATTTCAAGTACTTTGGCTATATTAAGGAAACGTTCGCATGTTAAGTTATGGGCATATATGATTTTAGCAGGAATAAGTTTTTCGAAGCAGTTTGGAGTTGTCAGGCGTACAATGCTTATATGATATGGTAAGCATGCATTCTTGGGTAGTTTGTCTGTTAAACGGGCATGGTAGGGGTACGGTTTCCCTCCGAAGTGACTATCATGTACGTTATTGACAGTAAAATTTTATTTCGAGTCGTAAGGTCATGTTAAGAATACAGTACGAATTAGATATGATGAGCATGTATGATTTAGGTAGGAAAGTGCTATTTGAAGTAGTATGGTCCAATTTAGGATACATATCAAATCAGATTTGATAAGTATGTTTGATTCTGCTAAGAATGAGCTATTTCAAGTAGAATGATTATGTTAAGAGTTCAGTTCGCATCATATGTGATTGATATGAAGAATTAAGGTACGAAATTGGTATTTCCCACAGTATTGGTATCTTTGGAATTGTATAATGGCTATTTAAGTGAGAGCAGTATGCATCAATTGTGATGAGCATTATTGATTTTGGGTAGGAAAATGATATTTCAAGCACTTTGGCCGTATTAAGAAAACGTTTGGCATCTTAAGTTATCGGCTTATATGATTTTAGTAGGAATAAGTTATTTGAAACAGTCTGGCCATGTTAGGCATACACTTTTTATATGTGATAAGCATGCATTTTTGGATAGTTTGTCTGTTAAACGGGCATGGTAGGGGTACGGTTTCCCTCCGAAGTGACTATCATGTACGTTATTGACAGTAAAATTTTATTTCGAGTCGTAAGGTCATGTTAAGAATACAGTACGAATTAGATATTATGAGCATGTATGATTTAGGTAGGAAAGTGCTATTTGAAGTAGTATGGTCCAATTTAGGATACACATCAAATCAGATTTGATAAGTATGTTTGATTCTGCTAAGAATGAGCTTTTTCACGTAGTATGATTATGTTAAGAGTTCAGTTCGCATCATATGTGATTGATATGGAGAATTAAGGTACGAAAATTGTATTTCACAGAATATTGTAATCTTTGGAATTGTAGAATGATTTTGGGTAGGAAAATGATATTTCAAGTACTTTGGCAATACTAAGGAAACGTTCGCATGTTAAGTTATGGGCATATATGATTTTAGCAGGAATAAGTTATATGAAACAGTTTGGAGATGTCAGGAGTACAATGCTTATATGATGTGATAAGCATGCATTTTTGGATAGTTTGTCTGTTAAACGGGCATGGTAGGGGTACGGTTTCCCTCCGAAGTGACTATCATGTACGTTATTGACAGTAAAATTTTATTTCGAGTCGTAAGGTCATGTTAAGAATACAGTACGAATTAGATATGATGAGCATGTATGATTTAGGTAGGAAAGTGCTATTTGAAGTAGTATGGTCCAATTTAGGATACATATCAAATCAGATTTGATAAGTATGTTTGATTCTGCTAAGAATGAGCTATTTCAAGTAGAATGATTATGTTAAGAGTTCAGTTCGCATCATATGTGATTGATATGAAGAATTAAGGTACGAAATTGGTATTTCCCACAGTATTGGTATCTTTGGAATTGTATAATGGCTATTTAAGTGAGAGCAGTATGCATCAATTGTGATGAGCATTATTGATTTTGGGTAGGAAAATGATATTTCAAGCACTTTGGCCGTATTAAGAAAACGTTTGGCATCTTAAGTTATCGGCTTATATGATTTTAGTAGGAATAAGTTATTTGAAACAGTTTGGCCATGTTAGGCATACACTTTTTATATGTGATAAGCATGCATTTGTGGGTAGTTTTTCTGTCATACGTGCATGTCAGGGGTACGGTTTGCGTCAGATGTGATGATCCTGTACGTTATTGGCAGGAAAATGTTATATCAAGTCGTAAAATCTAATTACAGATAAATTACTAATCAGATGTGATGAGTATGTGTGATTGAAGTAGGAAAGTGCTAGTACAAGTAGTATGGTCATATTTAGGTTACATATCAAATCAGATGTGATAAGTATGTTTGATTCGGCTAAGAATGAGCTATTTCAAGTAGTATGATTATGTTAAGAGTTCAGTTCGCATCATATGTGATTTGTATGGAGAATTAAGGTACGAAAATTGTATTTCACAGAGTATTGTAATCTTTGGAATTGTATAATGGCTATTTAAAGGAGAACTGCACGTATCAATTGTCATGAGCATTAATGATTTTGGGTAGGAAAATGATATTTCAAGTACTTTGGCTATATTAAGGAAACGTTCGCATGTTAAGTTATGGGCATATATGATTTTAGCAGGAATAAGTTTTTCGAAGCAGTTTGGAGTTGTCAGGCGTACAATGCTTATATGATATGGTAAGCATGCATTTTTGGGTAGTTTGTCTGTTAAACGGGCATGGTAGGGGTACGGTGTCCCTCCGAAGTGACTATCATGTACGTTATTGACAGTAAAATTTTATTTCGAGTCGTAAGGTCATGTTAAGAATACAGTACGAATTAGATATGATGAGCATGTATGATTTAGGTAGGAAAGTGCTATTTGAAGTAGTATGGTCCAATTTAGGATACATATCAAATCAGATTTGATAAGTATGTTTGATTCTGCTAAGAATGAGCTATTTCAAGTAGAATGATTATGTTAAGAGTTCAGTTCGCATCCTATGTGATTGATATGAAGAATTAAGGTACGAAATTGGTATTTCCCACAGTATTGGTATCTTTGGAATTGTATAATGGCTATTTAAGTGAGAGCAGTATGCATCAATTGTGATGAGCATTATTGATTTTGGGTAGGAAAATGATATTTCAAGCACTTTGGCCGTATTAAGAAAACGTTTGGCATCTTAAGTTATCGGCTTATATGATTTTAGTAGGAATAAGTTATTTGAAACAGTTTGGCCATGTTAGGCATACACTTTTTATATGTGATAAGCATGCATTTGTGGGTAGTTTTTCTGTCATACGTGCATGTCAGGGGTACGGTTTGCGTCAGATGTGATGATCCTGTACGTTATTGGCAGGAAAATGTTATATCAAGTCGTAAAATCTAATTACAGATAAATTACTAATCAGATGTGATGAGTATGTGTGATTGAAGTAGGAAAGTGCTAGTACAAGTAGTATGGTCATATTTAGGTTACATATCAAATCAGATGTGATAAGTATGTTTGATTCGGCTAAGAATGAGCTATTTCAAGTAGTATGATTATGTTAAGAGTTCAGTTCGCATCATATGTGATTTGTATGGAGAATTAAGGTACGAAAATTGTATTTCACAGAGTATTGTAATCTTTGGAATTGTATAATGGCTATTTAAAGGAGAACTGCACGTATCAATTGTCATGAGCATTAATGATTTTGGGTAGGAAAATGATATTTCAAGTACTTTGGCTATATTAAGGAAACGTTCGCATGTTAAGTTATGGGCATATATGATTTTAGCAGGAATAAGTTTTTCGAAGCAGTTTGGAGTTGTCAGGCGTACAATGCTTATATGATATGGTAAGCATGCATTCTTGGGTAGTTTGTCTGTTAAACGGGCATGGTAGGGGTACGGTTTCCCTCCGAAGTGACTATCATGTACGTTATTGACAGTAAAATTTTATTTCGAGTCGTAAGGTCATGTTAAGAATACAGTACGAATTAGATATGATGAGCATGTATGATTTAGGTAGGAAAGTGCTATTTGAAGTAGTATGGTCCAATTTAGGATACATATCAAATCAGATTTGATAAGTATGTTTGATTCTGCTAAGAATGAGCTATTTCAAGTAGAATGATTATGTTAAGAGTTCAGTTCGCATCATATGTGATTGATATGAAGAATTAAGGTACGAAATTGGTATTTCCCACAGTATTGGTATCTTTGGAATTGTATAATGGCTATTTAAGTGAGAGCAGTATGCATCAATTGTGATGAGCATTATTGATTTTGGGTAGGAAAATGATATTTCAAGCACTTTGGCCGTATTAAGAAAACGTTTGGCATCTTAAGTTATCGGCTTATATGATTTTAGTAGGAATAAGTTATTTGAAACAGTTTGGCCATGTTAGGCATACACTTTTTATATGTGATAAGCATGCATTTTTGGATAGTTTGTCTGTTAAACGGGCATGGTAGGGGTACGGTTTCCCTCCGAAGTGACTATCATGTACGTTATTGACAGTAAAATTTTATTTCGAGTCGTAAGGTCATGTTAAGAATACAGTACGAATTAGATATTATGAGCATGTATGATTTAGGTAGGAAAGTGCTATTTGAAGCAGTATGGTCCAATTTAGGATACACATCAAATCAGATTTGATAAGTATGTTTGATTCTGCTAAGAATGAGCTATTTCACGTAGTATGATTATGTTAAGAGTTCAGTTCGCATCATATGTGATTGATATGGAGAATTAAGGTACGAAAATTGTATTTCACAGAATATTGTAATCTTTGGAATTGTAGAATGGCTATTTAAAGGAGAACTGCACGTATCAATTGTCATGAGCATTAATGATTTTGGGTAGGAAAATGATATTTCAAGTACTTTGGCTATACTAAGGAAACGTTCGCATGTTAAGTTATGGGCATATATGATTTTAGCAGGAATAAGTTATATGAAACAGTTTGGAGATGTCAGGAGTACAATGCTTATATGATGTGATAAGCATGCATTTTTGGATAGTTTGTCTGTTAAACGGGCATGGTAGGGGTACGGTTTCCCTCCGAAGTGACTATCATGTACGTTATTGACAGTAAAATTTTATTTCGAGTCGTAAGGTCATGTTAAGAATACAGTACGAATTAGATATTATGAGCATGTATGATTTAGGTAGGAAAGTGCTATTTGAAGTAGTATGGTCCAATTTAGGATACATATCAAATCAGATTTGATAAGTATGTTTGATTCTGCTAAGAATGAGCTTTTTCAAGTAGAATGATTATGTTAAGAGTTCAGTTCGCATCATATGTGATTGATATGAAGAATTAAGGTACGAAATTGGTATTTCCCACAGTATTGGTATCTTTGGAATTGTATAATGGCTATTTAAGTGAGAGCAGTATGCATCAATTGTGATGAGCATTATTGATTTTGGGTAGGAAAATGATATTTCAAGCACTTTGGCCGTATTAAGAAAACGTTTGGCATCTTAAGTTATCGGCTTATATGATTTTAGTAGGAATAAGTTATTTGAAACAGTTTGGCCATGTTAGGCATACACTTTTTATATGTGATAAGCATGCATTTGTGGGTAGTTTTTCTGTCATACGTGCATGTCAGGGGTACGGTTTGCGTCAGATGTGATGATCCTGTACGTTATTGGCAGGAAAATGTTATATCAAGTCGTAAAATCTAATTACAGATAAATTACTAATCAGATGTGATGAGTATGTGTGATTGAAGTAGGAAAGTGCTAGTACAAGTAGTATGGTCATATTTAGGTTACATATCAAATCAGATGTGATAAGTATGTTTGATTCGGCTAAGAATGAGCTATTTCAAGTAGTATGATTATGTTAAGAGTTCGGTTCGCATCATATGTGATTTGTATGGAGAATTAAGGTACAAAAATTGTATTTCACCGAGTATTCTAATCTTTGGAATTGTATAATGGCTATTTAAAGGAGAACTGCACGTATCAATTGTCATGAGCATTAATGATTTTGGGTAGGAAAATGATATTTCAAGTACTTTGGCTATATTAAGGAAACGTTCGCATGTTAAGTTATGGGCATATATGATTTTAGCAGGAATAAGTTTTTCGAAGCAGTTTGGAGTTGTCAGGCGTACAATGCTTATATGATATGGTCAGCATGCATTCTTGGGTAGTTTGTCTGTTAAACGGGCATGTTAGGGGTACAGTTTCCCTCCAGAGTGACTATCATGTACGTTATTGGCAGTAAAATTCTATTTCAAGTCGTAATGTCATATTAAGAATACAGTACGAATTAGATATGATGAGCATGTATGATTTAGGTAGGAAAGTGCTATTTGAAGTAGTATGGTCCAATTTAGGATACACATCAAATCAGATTTGATCAGTATGTTTGATTTTGCTAAGAATGAGCTATTTCAAGTAGTATGATTATGTTAAGAGTTCAGTTCGCATCATATGTGATTGATATTGAGAATTAAGGTACGAAAATTGTATTTCACAGAGAATTGTAATCTTTGGAATTGAATAATGGCTATTTAAAGGAGAACTGCACGTATCAATTGTCATGAGCATTAATGATTTTGGGTAGGAAAATGATATTTCAAGTACTTTGGCTATATTAAGGAAACGTTCGCATGTTAAGTTATGGGCATGTATGATTTTAGCAGGAATAAGTCATTTGAAACAGTTTGGAGATGTCAGGCGTACAATGCTTATATGATGTGATAAGCATGCATTCTTGGGTAGTTTGTCTGTTAAACGGGCATGTTAGGGGTACGATTTCCCTCCGAAGTGACTATCATGTACGTTATTGACAGTAAAATTTTATTTCGAGTCGTAATGTCATATTAAGAATACAGTACGAATTAGATATGATGAGCATGTATGATTTAGGTAGGAAAGAGCTATTTGAAGTAGTATGGTCCAATTTAGGATACACATCAAATCAGATTTGATAAGTATGTTTGATTCTGCTAAGAATGAGCTATTTCACGTAGTATGATTATGTTAAGAGTTCAGTTCGCATCATATGTGATTGATATGGAGAATTAAGGTACGAAAATTGTATTTCACAGAATATTGTAATCTTTGGAATTGTAGAATGATTTTGGGTAGGAAAATGATATTTCAAGTACTTTGGCAATACTAAGGAAACGTTCGCATGTTAAGTTATGGGCATATATGATTTTAGCAGGAATAAGTTATATGAAACAGTTTGGAGATGTCAGGAGTACAATGCTTATATGATGTGATAAGCATGCATTTTTGGATAGTTTGTCTGTTAAACGGGCATGGTAGGGGTACGGTTTCCCTCCGAAGTGACTATCATGTACGTTATTGACAGTAAAATTTTATTTCGAGTCGTAAGGTCATGTTAAGAATACAGTACGAATTAGATATGATGAGCATGTATGATTTAGGTAGGAAAGTGCTATTTGAAGTAGTATGGTCCAATTTAGGATACATATCAAATCAGATTTGATAAGTATGTTTGATTCTGCTAAGAATGAGCTATTTCAAGTAGAATGATTATGTTAAGAGTTCAGTTCGCATCATATGTGATTGATATGAAGAATTAAGGTACGAAATTGGTATTTCCCACAGTATTGGTATCTTTGGAATTGTATAATGGCTATTTAAGTGAGAGCAGTATGCATCAATTGTGATGAGCATTATTGATTTTGGGTAGGAAAATGATATTTCAAGCACTTTGGCCGTATTAAGAAAACGTTTGGCATCTTAAGTTATCGGCTTATATGATTTTAGTAGGAATAAGTTATTTGAAACAGTTTGGCCATGTTAGGCATACACTTTTTATATGTGATAAGCATGCATTTGTGGGTAGTTTTTCTGTCATACGTGCATGTCAGGGGTACGGTTTGCGTCAGATGTGATGATCCTGTACGTTATTGGCAAGAAAATGTTATATCAAGTCGTAAAATCTAATTACAGATAAATTACTAATCAGATGTGATGAGTATGTGTGATTGAAGTAGGAAAGTGCTAGTACAAGTAGTATGGTCATATTTAGGTTACATATCAAATCAGATGTGATAAGTATGTTTGATTCGGCTAAGAATGAGCTATTTCAAGTAGTATGATTATGTTAAGAGTTCAGTTCGCATCATATGTGATTTGTATGGAGAATTAAGGTACGAAAATTGTATTTCACAGAGTATTGTAATCTTTGGAATTGTATAATGGCTATTTAAAGGAGAACTGCACGTATCAATTGTCATGAGCATTAATGATTTTGGGTAGGAAAATGATATTTCAAGTACTTTGGCTATATTAAGGAAACGTTCGCATGTTAAGTTATGGGCATATATGATTTTAGCAGGAATAAGTTTTTCGAAGCAGTTTGGAGTTGTCAGGCGTACAATGCTTATATGATATGGTAAGCATGCATTTTTGGGTAGTTTGTCTGTTAAACGGGCATGGTAGGGGTACGGTGTCCCTCCGAAGTGACTATCATGTACGTTATTGACAGTAAAATTTTATTTCGAGTCGTAAGGTCATGTTAAGAATACAGTACGAATTAGATATGATGAGCATGTATGATTTAGGTAGGAAAGTGCTATTTGAAGTAGTATGGTCCAATTTAGGATACATATCAAATCAGATTTGATAAGTATGTTTGATTCTGCTAAGAATGAGCTATTTCAAGTAGAATGATTATGTTAAGAGTTCAGTTCGCATCCTATGTGATTGATATGAAGAATTAAGGTACGAAATTGGTATTTCCCACAGTATTGGTATCTTTGGAATTGTATAATGGCTATTTAAGTGAGAGCAGTATGCATCAATTGTGATGAGCATTATTGATTTTGGGTAGGAAAATGATATTTCAAGCACTTTGGCCGTATTAAGAAAACGTTTGGCATCTTAAGTTATCGGCTTATATGATTTTAGTAGGAATAAGTTATTTGAAACAGTTTGGCCATGTTAGGCATACACTTTTTATATGTGATAAGCATGCATTTGTGGGTAGTTTTTCTGTCATACGTGCATGTCAGGGGTACGGTTTGCGTCAGATGTGATGATCCTGTACGTTATTGGCAGGAAAATGTTATATCAAGTCGTAAAATCTAATTACAGATAAATTACTAATCAGATGTGATGAGTATGTGTGATTGAAGTAGGAAAGTGCTAGTACAAGTAGTATGGTCATATTTAGGTTACATATCAAATCAGATGTGATAAGTATGTTTGATTCGGCTAAGAATGAGCTATTTCAAGTAGTATGATTATGTTAAGAGTTCAGTTCGCATCATATGTGATTTGTATGGAGAATTAAGGTACGAAAATTGTATTTCACAGAGTATTGTAATCTTTGGAATTGTATAATGGCTATTTAAAGGAGAACTGCACGTATCAATTGTCATGAGCATTAATGATTTTGGGTAGGAAAATGATATTTCAAGTACTTTGGCTATATTAAGGAAACGTTCGCATGTTAAGTTATGGGCATATATGATTTTAGCAGGAATAAGTTTTTCGAAGCAGTTTGGAGTTGTCAGGCGTACAATGCTTATATGATATGGTAAGCATGCATTCTTGGGTAGTTTGTCTGTTAAACGGGCATGGTAGGGGTACGGTTTCCCTCCGAAGTGACTATCATGTACGTTATTGACAGTAAAATTTTATTTCGAGTCGTAAGGTCATGTTAAGAATACAGTACGAATTAGATATGATGAGCATGTATGATTTAGGTAGGAAAGTGCTATTTGAAGTAGTATGGTCCAATTTAGGATACATATCAAATCAGATTTGATAAGTATGTTTGATTCTGCTAAGAATGAGCTTTTTCAAGTAGAATGATTATGTTAAGAGTTCAGTTCGCATCATATGTGATTGATATGAAGAATTAAGGTACGAAATTGGTATTTCCCACAGTATTGGTATCTTTGGAATTGTATAATGGCTATTTAAGTGAGAGCAGTATGCATCAATTGTGATGAGCATTATTGATTTTGGGTAGGAAAATGATATTTCAAGCACTTTGGCCGTATTAAGAAAACGTTTGGCATCTTAAGTTATCGGCTTATATGATTTTAGTAGGAATAAGTTATTTGAAACAGTTTGGCCATGTTAGGCATACACTTTTTATATGTGATAAGCATGCATTTGTGGGTAGTTTTTCTGTCATACGTGCATGTCAGGGGTACGGTTTGCGTCAGATGTGATGATCCTGTACGTTATTGGCAGGAAAATGTTATATCAAGTCGTAAAATCTAATTACAGATAAATTACTAATCAGATGTGATGAGTATGTGTGATTGAAGTAGGAAAGTGCTAGTACAAGTAGTATGGTCATATTTAGGTTACATATCAAATCAGATGTGATAAGTATGTTTGATTCGGCTAAGAATGAGCTATTTCAAGTAGTATGATTATGTTAAGAGTTCGGTTCGCATCATATGTGATTTGTATGGAGAATTAAGGTACAAAAATTGTATTTCACCGAGTATTCTAATCTTTGGAATTGTATAATGGCTATTTAAAGGAGAACTGCACGTATCAATTGTCATGAGCATTAATGATTTTGGGTAGGAAAATGATATTTCAAGTACTTTGGCTATATTAAGGAAACGTTCGCATGTTAAGTTATGGGCATATATGATTTTAGCAGGAATAAGTTTTTCGAAGCAGTTTGGAGTTGTCAGGCGTACAATGCTTATATGATATGGTCAGCATGCATTCTTGGGTAGTTTGTCTGTTAAACGGGCATGTTAGGGGTACAGTTTCCCTCCAGAGTGACTATCATGTACGTTATTGGCAGTAAAATTCTATTTCAAGTCGTAATGTCATATTAAGAATACAGTACGAATTAGATATGATGAGCATGTATGATTTAGGTAGGAAAGTGCTATTTGAAGTAGTATGGTCCAATTTAGGATACACATCAAATCAGATTTGATCAGTATGTTTGATTTTGCTAAGAATGAGCTATTTCAAGTAGTATGATTATGTTAAGAGTTCAGTTCGCATCATATGTGATTGATATTGAGAATTAAGGTACGAAAATTGTATTTCACAGAGAATTGTAATCTTTGGAATTGAATAATGGCTATTTAAAGGAGAACTGCACGTATCAATTGTCATGAGCATTAATGATTTTGGGTAGGAAAATGATATTTCAAGTACTTTGGCTATATTAAGGAAACGTTCGCATGTTAAGTTATGGGCATGTATGATTTTAGCAGGAATAAGTCATTTGAAACAGTTTGGAGATGTCAGGCGTACAATGCTTATATGATGTGATAAGCATGCATTCTTGGGTAGTTTGTCTGTTAAACGGGCATGTTAGGGGTACGATTTCCCTCCGAAGTGACTATCATGTACGTTATTGACAGTAAAATTTTATTTCGAGTCGTAATGTCATATTAAGAATACAGTACGAATTAGATATGATGAGCATGTATGATTTAGGTAGGAAAGAGCTATTTGAAGTAGTATGGTCCAATTTAGGATACACATCAAATCAGATTTGATAAGTATGTTTGATTCTGCTAAGAATGAGCTATTTCACGTAGTATGATTATGTTAAGAGTTCAGTTCGCATCATATGTGATTGATATGGAGAATTAAGGTACGAAAATTGTATTTCACAGAATATTGTAATCTTTGGAATTGTAGAATGATTTTGGGTAGGAAAATGATATTTCAAGTACTTTGGCAATACTAAGGAAACGTTCGCATGTTAAGTTATGGGCATATATGATTTTAGCAGGAATAAGTTATATGAAACAGTTTGGAGATGTCAGGAGTACAATGCTTATATGATGTGATAAGCATGCATTTTTGGATAGTTTGTCTGTTAAACGGGCATGGTAGGGGTACGGTTTCCCTCCGAAGTGACTATCATGTACGTTATTGACAGTAAAATTTTATTTCGAGTCGTAAGGTCATGTTAAGAATACAGTACGAATTAGATATGATGAGCATGTATGATTTAGGTAGGAAAGTGCTATTTGAAGTAGTATGGTCCAATTTAGGATACATATCAAATCAGATTTGATAAGTATGTTTGATTCTGCTAAGAATGAGCTATTTCAAGTAGAATGATTATGTTAAGAGTTCAGTTCGCATCATATGTGATTGATATGAAGAATTAAGGTACGAAATTGGTATTTCCCACAGTATTGGTATCTTTGGAATTGTATAATGGCTATTTAAGTGAGAGCAGTATGCATCAATTGTGATGAGCATTATTGATTTTGGGTAGGAAAATGATATTTCAAGCACTTTGGCCGTATTAAGAAAACGTTTGGCATCTTAAGTTATCGGCTTATATGATTTTAGTAGGAATAAGTTATTTGAAACAGTTTGGCCATGTTAGGCATACACTTTTTATATGTGATAAGCATGCATTTGTGGGTAGTTTTTCTGTCATACGTGCATGTCAGGGGTACGGTTTGCGTCAGATGTGATGATCCTGTACGTTATTGGCAAGAAAATGTTATATCAAGTCGTAAAATCTAATTACAGATAAATTACTAATCAGATGTGATGAGTATGTGTGATTGAAGTAGGAAAGTGCTAGTACAAGTAGTATGGTCATATTTAGGTTACATATCAAATCAGATGTGATAAGTATGTTTGATTCGGCTAAGAATGAGCTATTTCAAGTAGTATGATTATGTTAAGAGTTCAGTTCGCATCATATGTGATTTGTATGGAGAATTAAGGTACGAAAATTGTATTTCACAGAGTATTGTAATCTTTGGAATTGTATAATGGCTATTTAAAGGAGAACTGCACGTATCAATTGTCATGAGCATTAATGATTTTGGGTAGGAAAATGATATTTCAAGTACTTTGGCTATATTAAGGAAACGTTCGCATGTTAAGTTATGGGCATATATGATTTTAGCAGGAATAAGTTTTTCGAAGCAGTTTGGAGTTGTCAGGCGTACAATGCTTATATGATATGGTAAGCATGCATTTTTGGGTAGTTTGTCTGTTAAACGGGCATGGTAGGGGTACGGTGTCCCTCCGAAGTGACTATCATGTACGTTATTGACAGTAAAATTTTATTTCGAGTCGTAAGGTCATGTTAAGAATACAGTACGAATTAGATATGATGAGCATGTATGATTTAGGTAGGAAAGTGCTATTTGAAGTAGTATGGTCCAATTTAGGATACATATCAAATCAGATTTGATAAGTATGTTTGATTCTGCTAAGAATGAGCTATTTCAAGTAGAATGATTATGTTAAGAGTTCAGTTCGCATCCTATGTGATTGATATGAAGAATTAAGGTACGAAATTGGTATTTCCCACAGTATTGGTATCTTTGGAATTGTATAATGGCTATTTAAGTGAGAGCAGTATGCATCAATTGTGATGAGCATTATTGATTTTGGGTAGGAAAATGATATTTCAAGCACTTTGGCCGTATTAAGAAAACGTTTGGCATCTTAAGTTATCGGCTTATATGATTTTAGTAGGAATAAGTTATTTGAAACAGTTTGGCCATGTTAGGCATACACTTTTTATATGTGATAAGCATGCATTTGTGGGTAGTTTTTCTGTCATACGTGCATGTCAGGGGTACGGTTTGCGTCAGATGTGATGATCCTGTACGTTATTGGCAGGAAAATGTTATATCAAGTCGTAAAATCTAATTACAGATAAATTACTAATCAGATGTGATGAGTATGTGTGATTGAAGTAGGAAAGTGCTAGTACAAGTAGTATGGTCATATTTAGGTTACATATCAAATCAGATGTGATAAGTATGTTTGATTCGGCTAAGAATGAGCTATTTCAAGTAGTATGATTATGTTAAGAGTTCAGTTCGCATCATATGTGATTTGTATGGAGAATTAAGGTACGAAAATTGTATTTCACAGAGTATTGTAATCTTTGGAATTGTATAATGGCTATTTAAAGGAGAACTGCACGTATCAATTGTCATGAGCATTAATGATTTTGGGTAGGAAAATGATATTTCAAGTACTTTGGCTATATTAAGGAAACGTTCGCATGTTAAGTTATGGGCATATATGATTTTAGCAGGAATAAGTTTTTCGAAGCAGTTTGGAGTTGTCAGGCGTACAATGCTTATATGATATGGTAAGCATGCATTCTTGGGTAGTTTGTCTGTTAAACGGGCATGGTAGGGGTACGGTTTCCCTCCGAAGTGACTATCATGTACGTTATTGACAGTAAAATTTTATTTCGAGTCGTAAGGTCATGTTAAGAATACAGTACGAATTAGATATGATGAGCATGTATGATTTAGGTAGGAAAGTGCTATTTGAAGTAGTATGGTCCAATTTAGGATACATATCAAATCAGATTTGATAAGTATGTTTGATTCTGCTAAGAATGAGCTATTTCAAGTAGAATGATTATGTTAAGAGTTCAGTTCGCATCATATGTGATTGATATGAAGAATTAAGGTACGAAATTGGTATTTCCCACAGTATTGGTATCTTTGGAATTGTATAATGGCTATTTAAGTGAGAGCAGTATGCATCAATTGTGATGAGCATTATTGATTTTGGGTAGGAAAATGATATTTCAAGCACTTTGGCCGTATTAAGAAAACGTTTGGCATCTTAAGTTATCGGCTTATATGATTTTAGTAGGAATAAGTTATTTGAAACAGTTTGGCCATGTTAGGCATACACTTTTTATATGTGATAAGCATGCATTTTTGGATAGTTTGTCTGTTAAACGGGCATGGTAGGGGTACGGTTTCCCTCCGAAGTGACTATCATGTACGTTATTGACAGTAAAATTTTATTTCGAGTCGTAAGGTCATGTTAAGAATACAGTACGAATTAGATATTATGAGCATGTATGATTTAGGTAGGAAAGTGCTATTTGAAGTAGTATGGTCCAATTTAGGATACACATCAAATCAGATTTGATAAGTATGTTTGATTCTGCTAAGAATGAGCTATTTCACGTAGTATGATTATGTTAAGAGTTCAGTTCGCATCATATGTGATTGATATGGAGAATTAAGGTACGAAAATTGTATTTCACAGAATATTGTAATCTTTGGAATTGTAGAATGGCTATTTAAAGGAGAACTGCACGTATCAATTGTCATGAGCATTAATGATTTTGGGTAGGAAAATGATATTTCAAGTACTTTGGCTATACTAAGGAAACGTTCGCATGTTAAGTTATGGGCATATATGATTTTAGCAGGAATAAGTTATATGAAACAGTTTGGAGATGTCAGGAGTACAATGCTTATATGATGTGATAAGCATGCATTTTTGGATAGTTTGTCTGTTAAACGGGCATGGTAGGGGTACGGTTTCCCTCCGAAGTGACTATCATGTACGTTATTGACAGTAAAATTTTATTTCGAGTCGTAAGGTCATGTTAAGAATACAGTACGAATTAGATATTATGAGCATGTATGATTTAGGTAGGAAAGTGCTATTTGAAGTAGTATGGTCCAATTTAGGATACATATCAAATCAGATTTGATAAGTATGTTTGATTCTGCTAAGAATGAGCTTTTTCAAGTAGAATGATTATGTTAAGAGTTCAGTTCGCATCATATGTGATTGATATGAAGAATTAAGGTACGAAATTGGTATTTCCCACAGTATTGGTATCTTTGGAATTGTATAATGGCTATTTAAGTGAGAGCAGTATGCATCAATTGTGATGAGCATTATTGATTTTGGGTAGGAAAATGATATTTCAAGCACTTTGGCCGTATTAAGAAAACGTTTGGCATCTTAAGTTATCGGCTTATATGATTTTAGTAGGAATAAGTTATTTGAAACAGTTTGGCCATGTTAGGCATACACTTTTTATATGTGATAAGCATGCATTTGTGGGTAGTTTTTCTGTCATACGTGCATGTCAGGGGTACGGTTTGCGTCAGATGTGATGATCCTGTACGTTATTGGCAGGAAAATGTTATATCAAGTCGTAAAATCTAATTACAGATAAATTACTAATCAGATGTGATGAGTATGTGTGATTGAAGTAGGAAAGTGCTAGTACAAGTAGTATGGTCATATTTAGGTTACATATCAAATCAGATGTGATAAGTATGTTTGATTCGGCTAAGAATGAGCTATTTCAAGTAGTATGATTATGTTAAGAGTTCGGTTCGCATCATATGTGATTTGTATGGAGAATTAAGGTACAAAAATTGTATTTCACCGAGTATTCTAATCTTTGGAATTGTATAATGGCTATTTAAAGGAGAACTGCACGTATCAATTGTCATGAGCATTAATGATTTTGGGTAGGAAAATGATATTTCAAGTACTTTGGCTATATTAAGGAAACGTTCGCATGTTAAGTTATGGGCATATATGATTTTAGCAGGAATAAGTTTTTCGAAGCAGTTTGGAGTTGTCAGGCGTACAATGCTTATATGATATGGTCAGCATGCATTCTTGGGTAGTTTGTCTGTTAAACGGGCATGTTAGGGGTACAGTTTCCCTCCAGAGTGACTATCATGTACGTTATTGGCAGTAAAATTCTATTTCGAGTCGTAATGTCATATTAAGAATACAGTACGAATTAGATATGATGAGCATGTATGATTTAGGTAGGAAAGTGCTATTTGAAGTAGTATGGTCCAATTTAGGATACACATCAAATCAGATTTGATCAGTATGTTTGATTTTGCTAAGAATGAGCTATTTCAAGTAGTATGATTATGTTAAGAGTTCAGTTCGCATCATATGTGATTGATATTGAGAATTAAGGTACGAAAATTGTATTTCACAGAGAATTGTAATCTTTGGAATTGAATAATGGCTATTTAAAGGAGAACTGCACGTATCAATTGTCATGAGCATTAATGATTTTGGGTAGGAAAATGATATTTCAAGTACTTTGGCTATATTAAGGAAACGTTCGCATGTTAAGTTATGGGCATGTATGATTTTAGCAGGAATAAGTCATTTGAAACAGTTTGGAGATGTCAGGCGTACAATGCTTATATGATGTGATAAGCATGCATTTTTGGATAGTTTGTCTGTTAAACGGGCATGGTAGGGGTACGGTTTCCCTCCGTAGTGACTATCATGTACGTTATTGACAGTAAAATTTTATTTCGAGTCGTAAGGTCATGTTAAGAATATAGTACGAATTAGATATGATGAGCATGTATGATTTAGGTAGGAAAGTGCTATTTGAAGTAGTATGGTCCAATTTAGGATACACATCAAATCAGATTTGATAAGTATGTTTGATTCTGCTAAGAATGAGCTATTTCACGTAGTATGATTATGTTAAGAGTTCAGTTCGCATCATATGTGATTGATATGGAGAATTAAGGTACGAAAATTGTATTTCACAGAATATTGTAATCTTTGGAATTGTAGAATGGCTATTTAAAGGAGAACTGCACG
Organism: Perna viridis; assembly: GCA_037379345.1. Lineage (NCBI taxonomy): Eukaryota > Metazoa > Mollusca > Bivalvia > Mytilida > Mytilidae > Perna > Perna viridis. The sequence goes on along the minus strand of CM074521.1, from coordinate 21,628,131 downwards.
TATCAATTGTCATGAGCATTAATGATTTTGGGTAGGAAAATGATATTTCAAGTACTTTGGCTATACTAAGGAAACGTTCGCATGTTAAGTTATGGGCATATATGATTTTAGCAGGAATAAGTTATATGAAACAGTTTGGAGATGTCAGGAGTACAATGCTTATATGATGTGATAAGCATGCATTTTTGGATAGTTTGTCTGTTAAACGGGCATGGTAGGGATACGGTTTCCCTCCGAAGTGACTATCATGTACGTTATTGACAGTAAAATTTTATTTCGAGTCGTAAGGTCATGTTAAGAATACAGTACGAATTAGATATTATGAGCATGTATGATTTAGGTAGGAAAGTGCTATTTGAAGTAGTATGGTCCAATTTAGGATACATATCAAATCAGATTTGATAAGTATGTTTGATTCTGCTAAGAATGAGCTTTTTCAAGTAGAATGATTATGTTAAGAGTTCAGTTCGCATCATATGTGATTGATATGAAGAATTAAGGTACGAAATTGGTATTTCCCACAGTATTGGTATCTTTGGAATTGTATAATGGCTATTTAAGTGAGAGCAGTATGCATCAATTGTGATGAGCATTATTGATTTTGGGTAGGAAAATGATATTTCAAGCACTTTGGCCGTATTAAGAAAACGTTTGGCATCTTAAGTTATCGGCTTATATGATTTTAGTAGGAATAAGTTATTTGAAACAGTTTGGCCATGTTAGGCATACACTTTTTATATGTGATAAGCATGCATTTGTGGGTAGTTTTTCTGTCATATGTGCATGTCAGGGGTACGGTTTGCGTCAGATGTGATGATCCTGTACGTTATTGGCAGGAAAATGTTATATCAAGTCGTAAAATCTAATTACAGATAAATTACTAATCAGATGTGATGAGTATGTGTGATTGAAGTAGGAAAGTGCTAGTACAAGTAGTATGGTCATATTTAGGTTACATATCAAATCAGATGTGATAAGTATGTTTGATTCGGCGAAGAATGAGCTATTTCAAGTAGTATGATTATGTTAAGAGTTCAGTTCGCATCATATGTGATTTGTATGGAGAATTAAGGTACGAAAATTGTATTTCACAGAGTATTGTAATCTTTGGAATTGTATAATGGCTATTTAAAGGAGAACTGCACGTATCAATTGTCATGAGCATTAATGATTTTGGGTAGGAAAATGATATTTCAAGTACTTTGGCTATATTAAGGAAACGTTCGCATGTTAAGTTATGGGCATATATGATTTTAGCAGGAATAAGTTTTTCGAAGCAGTTTGGAGTTGTCAGGCGTACAATGCTTATATGATATGGTAAGCATGCATTCTTGGGTAGTTTGTCTGTTAAACGGGCATGTTAGGGGTACGGTTTCCCTCCGAAGTGACTATCATGTACGTTATTGGCAGTAAAATTTTATTTCGAGTCGTAAGGTCATGTTAAGAATACAGTACGAATTAGATATGATGAGCATGTATGATTTAGGTAGGAAAGTGCTATTTGAAGTAGTATGGTCCATTTTAGGATACATATCAAATCAGATTTGATATGTATGTTTGATTCTGCTAAGAATGAGCTATTTCAAGTAGAATGATTATGTTAAGAGTTAAGTTCGCATCATATGTGATTGATATGGAGAATTAAGGTACGAAATTGGTATTTCCCACAGTATTGGTATCTTTGGAATTTTATAATGTCTATTAGTGAGAGCAGTATGCATCAATTGTGATGAGCATTATTGATTTTGGGTAGGAAAATGATATTTCAAGCACTTTGGCCGTATTAAGAAAACGTTTGGCATCTTAAGTTATCGGCTTATATGATTTTAGTAGGAATAAGTTATTTGAAACAGTTTGGCCATGTTAGGCATACACTTTTTATATGTGATAAGCATGCATTTGTGGGTAGTTTTTCTGTCATACGTGCATGTCAGGGGTACGGTTTGCGTCAGATGTGATGATCCTGTACGTTATTGGCAGGAAAATGTTATATCAAGCCGTAAAATCTAATTACAGATAAATTACTAATCAGATGTGATGAGTATGTGTGATTGAAGTAGGAAAGTGCTAGTACAAGTAGTATGGTCATATTTAGGTTACATATCAAATCAGATGTGATAAGTATGTTTGATTCTGCTAAGAATGAGCTATTTCAAGTAGTATGATTATGTTAAGAGTTCAGTTCGCATCATATGTGATTTGTATGGAGAATTAAGGTACGAGAATTGTATTTCACAGAGTATTGTTATCTTTGGAATTGTATAATGGCTATTTAAAGGAGAACTGCACGTATCAATTGTCCTGAGCATTAATGATTTTAGGTAAGAAAATGATATTTCAAGTACTTTGGCCATATTAAGGAAACGTTCGCATGTTAAGTTATGGGCATATATGATTTTAGCAGGAATAAGTTTTTCGAAGCAGTTTGGAGTTGTCAGGCGTACAATGCTTATATGATATGGTAAGCATGCATTCTTGGGTAGTTTGTCTGTTAAACGGGCATGTTAGGGGTACAGTTTCCCTCCAGAGTGACTATCATGTACGTTATTGGCAGTAAAATTCTATTTCGAGTCGTAATGTCATATTAAGAATACAGTACGAATTAGATATGATGAGCATGTATGATTTAGGTAGGAAAGTGCTATTTGAAGTAGTATGGTCCAATTTAGGATACACATCAAATCAGATTTGATCAGAATGTTTGATTTTGCTAAGAATGAGCTATTTCAAGTAGTATGATTATGTTAAGAGTTCAGTTCGCATCATATGTGATTGATATGGAGAATTAAGGTACGAAAATTGTATTTCACAGAGTATTGTAATCTTTGGAATTGTAGAATGGCTATTTAAAGGAGAACTGCACGTATCAATTGTCATGAGCATTAATGATTTTGGGTAGGAAAATGATATTTCAAGTACTTTGGCTATATTAAGGAAACGTTCGCATGTTAAGTTATTGGCATGTATGATTTTAGCAGGAATAAGTTATTTGAAACAGTTTGGAGATGTCAGGCGTACAATGCTTATATGATGTGATAAGCATGCATTTTTGGATAGTTTGTCTGTTAAACGGGCATGTTAGGGGTACGGTTTCCCTCCGAAGTGACTATCATGTACGTTATTGACAGTAAAATTTTATTTCGAGTCGTAAGGTCATGTTAAGAATACAGTACGAATTAGATATTATGAGCATGTATGATTTAGGTAGAAAAGTGCTATTTGAAGTAGTATGGTCCAATATAGGATACATATCAAATCAGATTTGATAAATATGTTTGATTCTGCTAAGAATGAGCTATTTCAAGTAGAATGATTATGTTAAGAGTTAAGTTCGCATCATATGTGATTGATATGGAGAATTAAGGTACGAAATTGGTATTTCCCACAGTATTGGTATCTTTGGAATTGTATAATGTCTATTAGTGAGAGCAGTATGCATCAATTGTGATGAGCATTATTGATTTTGGGTAGGAAAATGATATTTCAAGCACTTTGGCCGTATTAAGAAAACGTTTGGCATCTTAAGTTATCGGCTTATATGATTTTAGTAGGAATAAGTTATTTGAAACAGTTTGGCCATGTTAGGCATACACTTTTTATATGTGATAAGCATGCATTTGTGGGTAGTTTTTCTGTCATACGTGCATGTCAGGGGTACGGTTTGCGTCAGATGTGATGATCCTGTACGTTATTGGCAGGAAAATGTTATATCAAGTCGTAAAATCTAATTACAGATAAATTACTAATCAGATGTGATGAGTATGTGTGATTGAAGTAGGAAAGTGCTAGTACAAGTAGTATGGTCATATTTAGGTTACATATCAAATCAGATGTGATAAGTATGTTTGATTCGGCTAAGAATGAGCTATTTCAAGTAGTATGATTATGTTAAGAGTTCAGTTCGCATCATATGTGATTGATATGGAGAATTAAGGTACGAAATTAGTATTTCCCACAGTATTAGTATCTTTGGAATTGTATAATGGCTATTTAAAGGAGAACTGCACGTATCAATTGTCATGAGCATTAATGATTTTGGGTAGGAAAATGATATTTCAAGTACTTTGGCTATACTAAGGAAACGTTCGCATGTTAAGTTATGGGCATATATGATTTTAGCAGGAATAAGTTATATGAAACAGTTTGGAGATGTCAGGCGTACAATGCTTATATGATGTGATAAGCATGCATTTTTGGATAGTTTGTCTGTTAAACGGGCATGGTAGGGGTACGGTTTCCCTCCGAAGTGACTATCATGTACGTTATTGGCAGTAAAATTTTATTTCGAGTCGTAATGTCATATTAAGAATACAGTACGAATTAGATATGATGAGCATGTATGATTTAGGTAGAAAAGTGCTATTTGAAGTAGTATGGTCCAATATAGGATACATATCAAATCAGATTTGATAAGTATGTTTGATTCTGCTAAGAATGAGCTATTTCAAGTAGAATGATTATGTTAAGAGTTCAGTTCGCATCATATGTGATTGATATGGAGAATTAAGGTACGAAATTGGTATTTCCCACAGTAGTGTTATCTTTGGAATTGTATAATGGCTATTTAAAAGAGAACTGCACGTATCAATTGTCATGAGCATTAATGATTTTGGGTAGAAAAATTATATTTCAGGTACTTTAGCCATATTAAGAAAACTTTGGCATCTTACGTTATGGGCATATATGGATAAAGAAGGAATAAGTGATTTGAAACAGTTTGGCCATGTTAGGCGTACAATTCTTATATGATGTGATAAGCATGCATTTTTGGGTAGTTTTTCTGTCTTACGGACATGTCAGGGGTACGGTTTGCGTCAGATGTGATGATCATATAGATTGTTTGTAGGAAAATATTATTTCGAGTCGTGAGGTCATATGAACAGTACAGTAGGAATCAGATGTGATGAGCATATATGATTTAGGCAGGAAAGTGCTATTTCAAGTAGTACTGTCATATTTAGGGTATTTCACACCAAAGCATTGTTATCTTTGGAATTGTATAATGGCTATTTAAGTGAGAACAGTATGCATCAATTGTGATGAGCATTATTGTTTTTGGGTAGGAAAATGATATTTCAAGTACTATGGCCGTATTAAGAAAACGTTTGGCATCTTAAGTTATCGGCTTATATGATTTTAGTAGGAATAAGTTATTTGAAACAGTTTGGCCATGTTAGGCATACACTTCTTATATGTGATAAGCATGCATTTGTGGGTAGTTTTTCTGTCATACGTGCATGTCAGGGGTACGATTTACGTCAAATGTGATGATCCTGTACGTTATTGGCAGGAAAATGTTATATCAAGTCGTAAAATCTAATTACAGATAAATTACTAATCATATATGATGAATATGTGTGCTTGAAGACGGAAAGTGCTAGTTCAAGTAGTATGGTCATATTGAGGTTACATATCAAATCAGATGTGATAAGTATGTTTGATTCTGCTAAAATGAGCTATTTCAAGTAGTATGATTATGTTAAGAGTTCAGTTCGCATCATATGTGATTTGTATGGAGAATTAAGGTACGAAAATTGTATTTCACAGAGTATTGTTATCTATGGAATTGTATAATGTCTATTTAAAGGAGAACTGCACGTATCAATTGTCATGAGCATTAATGATTTTAGGTAGGAAAATGATATTTCAAGTACTTTGGCTATACTAAGGAAACGTTCGCATGTTAAGTTATGGGCATATATGATCTTAGCAGGAATAAGTTATTTGAAACAGTTTGGAGATGTCAGGCGTACAATGCTTATATGATGTGATAAGCATGCATTTTTTGATATTTTGTCTGTTAAACGGCCATGTTAGGGGTACGGTTTCCCTCCGAAGTGACTATCATGTACGTTATTGGCAGTAAGATTTTATTTCGAGTCGTAAGGATATATTAAGAATACAGTACGAATTATATATGATGAGCATGTATGATTTAGGTAGGAAAGTGCTATTTGAAGTAGTATGGTCCAATTTAGGATACATATCAAGTCAGATTTGATGAGCATGCATGATTCTGTTACGAATGTGCTATTTCAAGTAATATGAACTGTTAAGAGTACAGTTCACATCATAAGTTATTGGTATGGAGAATTAAGGTACGAGAATGGTATTTCACAGAGTATTGCCATCTTTGGAATTGTATAATGACTATTTAAAGGAGAACTGTACGCATCAATTGTCATGAGCATTAATGATTTTGGGTAGAAAAATTATATTTCAGGTACTTTAGCCATATTAAGAAAACTTTGGCATCTTAAGTTATGGGCATATATGGATAAAGAAGGAATAAGTGATTTGAAACAGTTTGGCCATGATAGACGTACAATTCTTATATGATGTGATAAGCATGCATTTTTGGGTAGTTTTTCTGTCTTACGGACATGTCAGGGGTACGGTTTGGGTCAGATGTGATGATCATAAAGGTTGTTTGTAGGAAAATATTATTTCGAGTCGTGAGGTCATATGAACAGTACAGTAGGAATCAGATGTGATGAGCATATATGATTTAGGCAGAAAAGTGCTATTTCAAGTAGTACGGTCATATATAGGGTATTTCACACCAAAGTATTGTTATCTTTGGAATTGTATAATGGCTATTTAAGTGAGAAGAGTATGCATCAATTGTCATGGGCATTATTGGTTTTGGGTAGGAAAATGATATTTCTAGTACTTTGGCCATATTAAGAAAACGTTTGGCATCTTAAATTATCGGCTTATATGATATTCGTAGGAATAAGTTATTTGAAACAGTTTGGCCATGTTAGGCGTAGACTTCTTATATGATGTGATAAGCATGCATTTGTGGGTAGTTTTTCTGTCATACGGTTTGCGTCACATGCGGTCATCAAGTACGTTATTGGTAGGAAAATGTTATTTCGAGTCGTAAGATCATATTAAGAATATAGTACGAATCAGATAAGATGACCCTTTATGATTTAAGTAGGAAAATGCTATTTAAAGTAGAATGGTCATATTTATGGTACATATCAAATCTGATGTGATAAGCCTATTTTATTCTTGAAAGAATGTACTATTTGAAGCAGTATGATCATGTTAACAGTACAGATCGCATCATATGTGATTAGTATGGAGAATTAAGGTACGAGAAATGGTATTTCACACAGTATTGCTATCTTTGGAATTGTATAATGGCTATTTAAGTGAGAACAGTACGCATCAATTGTCATGAGCATTATTGATTTTGGGTAGGAAAATAATATTTAAAGTACTTTTGTCATATTAAGAAAACGGTTGGCGTCTTAAATTATGGGCATGTATGACTTCAGCAGGAATAAGTTATTTGAAACTGTTTGGCCATGTTAGGAATACAATTCTTTTATGATAAGATAAGCATACATTTTTTGTGAAGATTTCTGTTATACATACATGTCAGGGGTTCGGTTTCCGTCAGATGTCATGATCATGTACGTTATTGATAGGAAAATGTTATTTCGAGTCGTAAGGTAATATTAAGAATACAGTATGAATCAGATATGATGAGCATGTGTGTTCTAGGTAGGAAAGTGCTATTTGAAGTAGTATGGTCATATTTAGGGTACATATCAAATCTGATGTGATAAGCCTATTCTATTCTGGTTAGAATGTGCCATTTCAAGTAGTATGATCATGTTAAGGGTACAGTTCACATCATATGTGATTGGTATAGAGAATTAAGGTACGAAAATTGCATTTTACACAGTATAACTCTCTTTGGTATTGTAAAATGGCTATTTTAGTGAGATCTCTACGCATCAATTACCATGAGCATTTTTTGATTTTGGTAAGGAAAATGATATTTCAACTACTTTGACCATGTTAAGAAAACGGTTGGCGTCTTAAATTATGGGCACGTATGATTTTAGCAGGAATCAAATATTTGAAACAGTTTGGCCATGATAGCCGTATAATTCTTTTATGATGTGATAAGCATGCATTTTTCGGTAGTTTTTCTGTCTTACGGGCATGTCAGGGGTACCGTTTCCGTCAGATGTGATGATCATGTATGTTATTGGCAGGAAATTGTTATTTCGAGTCGTAAGGAAATATCAAGAATACAGTACGAATTAGATATGATGAGCATGTATGATCTAGGTAGGAAAGTGCTATTTGAAGTAGCATGGTTAAATTTAGGACACATATCAAATCAGATTTGATGAGCATGTATGATTCTGGTACGAATGTGCTATTTCAAGTAGTATGATCATGTTAAGAGTACAGTTCGCATCATATGTCATTGGTATGGAGAATCAAGGTACGAAAATGGTATTTCACAGAGTATTGCTATCTTTGTCTGTTATACAGACATGTCAGGGGTACCGTTTCCGTCAGATGTAATGATCATGTATGTTGTTTGTAGGAAAATGTTATTTCGAGTCGTGAGGTCATATGGACAGTACATTAGGAATCAGATGTGATGAGCATATTTGATTTAGGTAGGAAAGTGCTATTTAAAGTAGTACGGTCACATTTAGGGTATTTCATACCACAGTATTTTATCTTTGGAATTGTATAATCGCTATTTAAAGGAGAACAGTATGCATCAATTGTCATGAGCAATATTGATTTTGGGTAAGAAAATGATATTTCAAGTACTTTGGCCATATTAAGAAAACGTTTAGTATCTTAAGTTATCGGCATATATGATTTAAGCAGGAATAATTTTTGAAAAAGTTTGGCCATGTTAGGCGTACAATTCTTATATGATGTGATAAGCATGCATTTGTGGGTAGTTTTTCTGTCATACGGGCATGTCAGGTGTACGGTTTGCGTCACATGCGGTCATCATGTACGTTATTGGTAGGAAAATGTTATTTCGAGTCATAAGGTCATATAAAGAGTACTGTATGAATCAGATGTGATGAGCATGTATGATTTAGGTAGGAAAATGCTATTTCACGTAGAATGGTCATACTTAGGGTACATTATCAAATCAGATGTGATGTGCATGTATGATTCTGCTAAGACTGAGCTATTTCAAATAGTATGATCATGTTAAAAGTTCAGTTCGCATCATATGTGATTGGTATGGAGAATTAAGGTACGAAAATGGTATTTCACAGAGTATTGCTATCTTTGGAATTGTAAAATGGCTATTTAAGTGAGGACAGTACGAATCAATTGTCATGAGCATTAATGATTTTGGGTAGGAAAATGATATTTCAAGTACTTTGGCCATATTAAGGAAATGTTGGTATCTTACGTTATGAGCATATATGATTTAAGCAGGAATAAGTTATTTGAAACAGTTTGGCGATATCAGGCGTACAATTCTTATATGATGTGATAAGCATGCATTTTTTTGGTAGTTTTATCTGTCTAACGTGGATGTCAGGGGTACGGTTTGCGTCAGATGTGATGAACCTGTACGTTATTGGCAGGAAAATGTTATATCGAGTATTAAAATCATATTACAGATACATTACGAATCAGATGTGATGAACATGTATGATCAAAGTAGGAAAATGCTATTTGAAGTAGCGTGGTCATACTTAGGTTACATATCAAATCAGATGTGATGAGCATGTATGATTCTAGTAAGAATGTGCTTTTTCAGATAGTATGACCATGTTAAGAGTTCAGTTCGCATCATATGTGATTAGTATGGAGAATTAAGGTACGAAAGGGATATTTCACACAGTATTGTTATCTTTGGAATTGTATAATGGCTATTTAAAGGAGAACTGTACGCATCAATTGTGATGAGCATTAATGATTTTGGGTAGGAAAATGATATTTCAAGTACTTTGGCCATATTAAGAAAACGGTCGACATCTAAAGTTATGTGCATATATGATTTTAGCAGGAATAAGTTATTTGAAAGTTCGGCCATGTTAGGCGTTCAATTCTTATATGATGTGATATGCATGCATTTTTGGGTAGATTTTCTGTCATACGGGCATGTCAGGGGTACGGTTTCCGTCAGATGTGATGATCGTGTACGTAATTGTTAGGAAAATTATATTTTAAGTCCTTTGGCCTTATTAAGAAAACGGTTGGCATTTTTAGTGATGAGCATGTATGATTTTAGCAAGAATAAAATTTTTGAAACAGTTGGGCCATGTAAAATTATTATATGATGTGATAAGCATGCAATTGTTTGGGTAGTGTTTCTGTCATACGGCCATGTTAAGACTACAGTCCGCATCAGATGTAATGAGCATGAATGAGTTCCGACTCGAAAGTGCTATTTCACGGACTATGGCAATGTTAAAGGTACAGTTGGGATCTGATATGATGAGCATACTTTGGTAAGGAAAGTGCAATGTTAGTAGTATTGGCTATGTGAAGAGTAGGCTTCGAATCATCTGTTTAAAAGAGTTTGGACATGTCAAGCATACAATTCGCATCAGATTACATAATCAGGCTATATTTTGGTTTTGGGTAGTTTTTCGGACAAACGGCCATTTTAAGCGCAGGGTCCGCATCAGACGTTATGAGCATGAATGGGTTTTGACCGGAAAGTGTTATTTCACGGACTATAACAAAGCAAAGAGTGCAGTTTGCATCAGATGTAATGTGCATATTTTGGTAAGGGAAGTATGATTCCAAGTAATATGACCATGTGAAGTGTAGGTTTCGAAAAAGGTGTGAGGGAAATGAATGATTTAATGGATGTATAGAAGGGTAACATTTGTATCCATTCAAGATCCTTGATATTGTTCAATTTTTCACCGCTTTAATTACATATCACAACTTTCTAGGTATATGCCTTTAAAAAAAAAAAAAAAAAAAAAAAAAAAAAAACGCTTTCTTAAGAACAGACGCATGATGTATCCTTCTGATTTAAACAATAACACAATATTTGAATGGCTAGATTAGTATACAACATTTTCCCTCCCAGGTTTTCTAGGTTAAGTGAACTATATTTGACATTACGCGTCACTTAGATTTAAACAGCGATTTGAATTTGAGGAATAGTCATAAGCTACAACCTTCAAACAAAAACAGTCTAAGCCATTAAGCAAGCCATTTTGTATCAAATATTTACTCTTCATATTACATAAAATAAGAAATTGAATATTATTTCAAGATTACCTACTGAATTATGTTACACATGCCTTATTTTTTGGTTGATAAGGAGACAAATTAAGGTTATTTTTTTTACATAATTAAGTCCATTTTTCAGTTAGTGAAATACTTAGACTTACCAATTTTATACGACTGCAAAACACATTTGGATGTATTATGTTAAAGGTGTGTAGTTGGAGTCTGTAGACAATTTGATTTCCGTAATTTAATACGAGTTTCCCTTGTATAGGTACTTCTAAGTTGGTACATGAAAGTTTAACACATATATGTCCACTGTGGTGGACGCCTTTTTCAACAAATGGTGGGCATTCCAGTGGGAACAAATTGTGCTCTTCTACTAGCTGACCTATTTCATCACTCTTGTGAGGCCGACTTTATAGCTGATCTGATTCGAAAGAAAGGATATCGTTTAGCTAGAACCGTTAATTTCAGTTTCCACTATATAAATGACGTATTATCTTCAAAATTCCTAATTTAGGGGATTTGATACATAGCATCTATGCCCCCCCCCAAAAAAAAAAAAACAAAAACAAAAAAAACTTTGAGATAAAGGATACTACAGACGACCTACAGTTAGAAATCGATGTATGATCAGATTCTAAAATTACAGTTATTTGAATGGTTGAAATTTTTACCATTATTTCTTTTCTCAGCTCTTCGCTTCACACAAAATTACTGTTGTTTATTTTCTAGTGATATTTAACTGAACTTTTTAGTGCCACCTGGGGATAGAACTACTTTGATTTGTGTATGACTACAATTAAGGCAAAGTCTTCTTTCTCCTTCTGATGTTATTTTTTAGTGTAACAGAAATGGCCAAATAATTTGGATTGACAAATTAATTCACTTTAAGACATTAGAGTTAAATAACTTTGAGGCCTATCGAAGGACTAACTGAAAACACTGCCATTGGTATTTGACCACTTATTGGTCAATTTGCTCAAATTTCTTTGTTGAAAATAGGGTAACTTTGCTAAGGGTTTAAAAAAAAACCTGGATGGATTTTGGTAAGTGTTGTTCAAAAGTAAAGGTAAAAGATAGGGGAATGGCAACATATATTTTTTCAATTTATTTAAAATAAGTGGAATACAAATACTTTCAACTATTATCATTACACAATTATCAAGTATCATGATACTTGCGAGAAACATACTTTAAATTATATAAATAACCCCATTCCCTCAAAGTGTTGTAATACTTTAAACAAATGCTACTACCAATTAATTTAATGTTAATTCCAGTAAGTAGTTAAAACTATCACGAAAGAAACTAGAGGCTCAAGAGAGCCTGAATCGCTCACCTGGTTAACCATTTCCTTATTTGAAAAACTTGAGGAATGAGACAGGCTAAGTTAAAATCAACTAAATTGTCAAATGCAGGAAATGCTTTTCATAGCATTTTCATGGCCTGAACCAGAATTTTGCTAAAGGCAACAATTTTTTTTTTTTTTCAAAAACCCGTCTTAATCCGAACGGTCAATTTGTGTGGGATACCCTAAGGAACATGTATGCTAACTGTCATTGAATTCTGTAAAATGGATTTTGAGAAGCAGATTTTCAAAGTTGCATATGCGAAAATATAAAAAAAACTGTTTCAGGGGCCGTATGACCAATCGTTTTGAAAATTTTGGTCATAGGTCTGTCTCATAATGCTAATATTACCCAGACAGAAATTTGCTAAAGGCAACGATTTTTGAGTTATTTGCAAAAAATTGCCATCTGAACCTATGTTCTATTTTTAGTAACGGCGGCAATATTTTTTCATGAATCAACAATACCAACAACCATTTTGTGTGGAATACCCTAAGAAACATAAATGCCAAATTTCATTGAATTCTGTCCAATAGATTTTGAATAGATTTTCAAAGTTGCACATGCAAAAAATCCGAAAAAAAATCTGTTTCCGGGGCTGTAACTCCTACATCAGTTGACCAATCATTTTGAAAATTTTGGCATAGGTCCATCTCATGATGCTGAACAATTTTATTCCTGCCAGATATTTGCTAAAGGCAACGATTTTTGAGTTGTTTGCAAAAAACTGCAATCTGACCCCTATGTTCTATTTTTAGTAACAGCAGCCATGTTTTTTCAATGATCAAAAATCCCAACGATCATTTTGTGCAAAACACCCTAAGGAATAATCATGCAAAGTTTAAAACCTGTCAGTTTAGTAGTTTCAGAGGAGAAGATATTTTAAAATTTGTCCACGACGACGACGGACCCCAAGTGAGCTAAAAAGCATCGTTATAGAAATATCCTTATTGTGACATGAATCGCCATTCATACAGAAGTTTAAAGGTACCAGAAGTTCAGCAGGTTTTTTTTTCCACACTCATTTGTAATATGCAATCTATCAAAATTTCATATTCTATGTATTTTTTAAAATAAAATAAACCTATTTTTTTTAAACTTCTATCCTTAAAAATCTGAGAGAAAAATGCTCATTACAAACTGTGTCAGTATACCAATCTGTTATTCCAAAGTTCTTCTTCCTTTCATTTGAACAGGGTACGTGACTGATCAACCTAATGCCGGAAAATAAATGCTATTTTTCCTCCATTCCCCTGGGTGAACAAATAGGAAAAGTGTTTTTTTTTTTTTTTTTCAAAAAAATACATCCATTTTATGACACAAATAAATATTTACAAAGGTCTAATACTATAGTTTGACCCTTGTCTGGGAATATTACAATCACTGAACACATCAAGGAAGACAGCTTTTTTCCCTCCTGAAAAAAAGAAATAAATTCAATGCAGTTCAATCCATAAATAATGAAAACTGAACAAAATAAAACCATATTACTTATGGCTGTCATGAACTTGTAGTGAATCCATCTGCACAATGAATACTTATTTGTACAAAATGCCAATAGTTTTTCTTTCTTTTTTCTTCTTCCCTGAATTGACTTTTTATGAGCAACTGAGCGGGTGTTGCTAGAAAAACAGAGGATGCTTACCGTATCAGTGCACTATGGTTATGCTTCCAGTTTTTGTGGAGTCTTAGATGCTTATTTACTTCTGTTTTACCTTGCATGTACAGTAGTCCCACTCTTGAGAGAACAACCCATTTGCAACATAAAAGAGGCTTTACAAAAGGGGTGGTCTCTATAAAGGAATTGATCTGAAAATCAAAATGGCTGAAAATATATACAAAATGTTCCTTATGTAACAGATTTGCTTTTCTTTTGTAGGACCTTTATGTATAATCCAGATAATGTCTGTTACATGTTTTATGAATATTAAAATGCCTTTTATTATCTGTTTAAAATGCAAGTATGACACATTAAAATATAACAATGTATTTAAACATAAGATGCATTCATTAAAAGAACTTGAACGTGTACATTGTATCAGATTTACTTTGAAAAATGAACTGATGTCAGACTGTTTTCATAATTAAAATGTTCTCCTTTTTCCAAATAATATTTTGAATTTGCATTTTACACACCTTAAAATCTGCCGCCAGCTTCCTCAAACTGTGACCCTTTTCAGTTAATTTAATGACTTTAACTTTGTTTTCGAGTGTCAACACTTTCATTTTTTTTTAACAGATGTCATCTTTGTTTACCAATTGTGCAATCACAGAAGTGTAACTTTAACCTTTCAGGTCAAACTATTGAACATCCGGTCTCAAACTTCTGGTTTATCATTGTTATCAAAGTTGTCAATAAACAACAGCATGGTTGTTTTTGAGAGGACAAAGGATATTTTTGGCCGAAAAAAGGTGGCCTTCAAAAAGGGGTTAATTAGTATATAAAAGAGTTAATGCAAGAGAAATATGGCCAGGAGAAAGGAGTGGTCTTTCAAATGAGGGGCCCTAGAAAGGGGGACTGCTGTATAATATTTCAGTGATTTTTTATTCTTGGTTGTGTGTCAGTTATCCATGCCTGTCTTTGTCTCTGAATTACATTCTTTTAGTTTCCACTATAATCCTTGAACTCTCTCATCATTAGTTTGATAAAGAAGTGTATTTCTTATAAAAAACATATCCCCAATACATAAACAAAACTGTAAAATTTACTTATTTTATTCATCTCTTGCTTTCTAACCTACTAGGTAAATTAAGCAATGAAAAACACATTTTTTACTAAAATGCAGTTCTTTTTTCTGGAAAAGTAGAAAATCAACATTTTAACTACACAATTTGATTGTGCTTTATATGCTAACAAATAAAAATGCTTACAAAAATCTCTTAAGAATGTCATTTCCAAACAGTTTCCAAATACATAAACCTATGGTGCTGCTGCAGGGCACAGTTGTTCAGTTTAACCTAAACAACCTGGCATCTGACATCTATCATTGATTGCTTGATCCTATAAAAAACAGATAATTACTTTTAATACATGAAATAAAACACAATTTGCCAAAATTATACCACAATACTTGAAATTCTATGCATTATGCTATGCAAATTAGGCCTCAGACTGAATCATGAACAATTTATGGTTTACTGCAAGAAATATCACTAAAGTATGATAAAAGAAGATATTCCAGACCTGTCAACAACTACAATATTCGTCATAATAGAAATTTGCATTAAAATTGTTCTACAACATGGCAAACATGAATAAATTTGATATTAAGTGACCAAAATCCTCAAAAATATATATTATTTTTAGAAAAAATACCAATTAAGAATAGCAAAAATGCATTAGGTGAGTGATTTTTACTTTCAAATGTAAGTGTGCACACATACACAGAAAAATTCTATATCAGCCCAAACACAAAAATATGTTTGTTTGCTGTTTCTCAACCCAATGATTTAAAGCTTAGGTCAGTAGGTAGGAAAAAACAAATTCTTCTATTGAAATTATCAGAGAGGAAGAAATGCATAAGGAATGTAACATAAGTGAGGTAATTAGTTAGTCTCGTATCCATGATGATTTATTATTATTTTATCCATAATTTTATGTTGCTTATGATGTTATATAAAAAGTGTGTATCAATTATATCATTGATATGTTAATTTGTAATTATATTGTAATGATCAATATCTTGAATTATGATACATGTACAACTTTCATGCATATAGAATGTTTCAAGAAATTTGATTTTAACTTAAAAAACCTAGACCAATCCACAAAGATTGGGAAACTGTCAAACCTTAAAGTCAAAAGCACATGTTTTCTACTTTCACTTTGGTGGTGTTGTGCTGCAGTACTCCTTATCAACTGGACATACCTCCTCTTTCCTGTCTTTGAATCTGTATATAAAAATCACACATTTTATCTACTTGGATACATCTTTAAATATGGCCAAAATTCAAGTCAAAAATTACATGCAGCTGTTTAAAAAAAAAAACATAAAAGGAACTCTGACTATTTTATTAGCCTCCCTGTTTTGACGTAGACCCGCTCAAGAATATCAATACAATACTTGTACCTATTACTATAGGCAAAGTTTGCGATAAATTTTTTAAAAAAATCTTGAGTAAATGTGATATGTTTTGAAATACCTTACAAGTTTTTTTTATAACTTCCATGGGAAATAAGGTTGTAGCCGAGAAAGAAGTTGGTTTGTTAAGGGCAAAATTTGGCCTCAAAAACAAAGTCTACATGAAAAAACTCTAATATTGTTTCTCAAGCTCTTTAATGTGTTCTATAGTTGATTTGATTGGTTTATGGTAATAATTTGAACATATAAGCCCTTCAAACTTGACCGAGATTGGAAAAATCTGTTAAAAAGGCTGGAAAACACCAAATTTTGTGTAGTTTATTACTCTTTGAACAATGGCCACATGCATGTTGAATCTCTTGCTTCATATATTTTGTGTATAATTGTCAGTTACAACTCGTGTAAAAATATCTTGAGTCAACAGATGTGTGGCAACTTCCGCTCCACACAAAAATCACCGTAAAAATTGCAGAAATGTTCAAGGTTTTTGTAAAAGTCTCATAAATGCACACTGTTATTTCTGGAATAAAATCATAAATCTTGTCAAAAACATCTTAAATTCAGTGTTTGCCACCATTTTACTATACTGCTATTACTTAGAAATCAGATAATCAAATTTTCAAAAAAGCCCAAATTAAGAGGCAAAAAGGGTCCTTACCAAACATTCTCCTTTATAGGTATAAATTCTGAAAAAAAAACTCCCATTACTTTCTATGCTTAGCCATCACAAAATCAACACCCATATTTTTTTACCATTCAAAACCTGGATTTTTCATATATTGTTTAGATAAAAAGATATATAGTTTCATCTTATGCCGCTGTCAAACTATATGGTCATGCAGAACTTTTTGGCAATTCACATGGCTTGTTTGTAAACAATGTATTTCAGCACTGTGTTTCTATACAGGACATCCCTATTCTTTAGATCTTTGGTGAAAAAAAATATTTCAGTTCTTGAAAAAAAAAAAAATAAAAATTACTAGAAAAATGAAAGTACTGTAAGAAAAAAATTCAAACCAAGCAGTGTTATTCAATGGTCTAAGTTCTGGCACTCATTTCCTTACCTCAAATTTTTCTCCCCAAAATGGGCAGTGCTTGTTGATCTCATGAATATTTAGTGGTTTTATACCTATAAGGGAACAAATTCCATCAAACCTAAATATTTTTCAGTAAATTACTCATTTTTATATTCAAAGACCAAATATTATGCTTTATTTAGTATCTTGCCTCCACTTGTGGCCAGAGTAAATTTTATATTATTCAGCAAAACTTTCAGGGGTTGAACATTTTTTTGGGAAGACCCGAGCCCTGGACTTTTTCATCTTTTGTACACTAAGCCCGAACAATGTTATGTCAAGTCCCAATAAATGCAATTTTGTTATCTGATATTCTTATGTATAATTCTAGGTTTGCAGGGAAGAAGACACAGTGTCAATTGATTCAATCTCCACATCTGATGCCTTGTCATCAGCTTTCCATTTCTGCATTTTTTTTAACTGTGAAATTATAATTGAGCAACGATCTTATCCTCAAAAAATTATCAACAAAATTTGATCTTTATCATTCCAGCGCTTGATTAATAAAATTTGTAGCATGTCAAAAAATGTGTCTGATCAAGCGCAGGTGTGATTCAGACTTGAGAATGACTAATCAATAGATCGATCTAGTAAATACCCATTCTAAAAATAAAGTTATTACTATTTATAGGTCAGGGAATAGATCAAGAAACATGGTCCAAATAATGACAACGAAATCTTTCAAAAATTAGTTCTATTTTTTTTAGATTTGCCATGCCCGACAGACTTATTTCATTGAAAAACGACAAGTCCCGAGGTGCATTTTTTTTAGTCCTGGGCATCGGGCTTTAGGAATTTTCAACCCCTGACTTTTCAATTTAAAAAAAATTCTGTTGATTTCTTGAAGAAAACCACTTAACCAAAAAAAAGGCACAAGAATATCTGGTAATGATAATCAAATATTGTTTCTAGAATTTTACAATGTAATTTCATGACAAAATTTTAAAAAAGGGACACTATGCTGTTCACTTGAAAAAATACAAGTTTAGGAATGGAAACACACCCCACAATAAAGGGCTTACACATACAAATTCTGAAGTATATGAAATACAAGTGACTAATTTTGTGAAACTAACACTGGATGAATATGATCTTGTGACTAAATCTCCAACAAGCAAACATTCAACAGAAATTCCAGTCTCCATGACATCTATGCAGTTGTTGTGTACAAATCAGGCAGCTAAGACTGAAGTAGAAAATGTGCTGAGAATAAAATTAAGACTGCACAAGACAAATCTTTACATTAATCTAACTAAATAAGTTATTCAGAAGTACTTTGATATATGAAAGCCATATTTATACATGTAAAAAAAGAAAGTTTTTCAATACATGTAAAATAGAGAGTTTTGGAGTTTTTCAAATGTCTATGGTAGAACACATGAAAATAGCTCCCCCCCCATTTTTTTTTTGAAATCCCTAAAAACAAGAGAAACCTACATAAAACTTTTATTTTTATTCACTGTCAAGAAATACAGTTATGAAATTACTATAAAAAGTAGATATGGAAAACAGAAATATGAGCATATGATGTAAATGGTGCATGATAAAAAAAATAATGAAAACAAGGGAGGTAAT
This sequence comes from Perna viridis, assembly GCA_037379345.1. Taxonomy (NCBI): domain Eukaryota; kingdom Metazoa; phylum Mollusca; class Bivalvia; order Mytilida; family Mytilidae; genus Perna; species Perna viridis. The sequence continues at coordinate 21,609,057 of CM074521.1, read as the reverse complement.
TAAATAGACCATTTTTCAACTGATTGATTATATGAAAAATAAATCCTTTCTAAAATTGAATTAGAAGGAAATTTATAGTAAAAACTTTTATTTGTGCCTACAGATCTGAAAGAAAGACAAATAGAACTGTAACAATAGGAAAAAATAGTGACATGTAGAATAAAGTATTTAGAGAGCACATACAAATGTCACCGAAGTAAAAAGGTTACTTAGACAGGATTTATTGAAAGAACAGAAATGGGATTCAGCTTGAACAGAAGTGGCAAAGTGTACTAAGTGCAAATACAAATCAAAAACCTTTAACTTGTACGAAGACGTTGAAAGCAACAAGCACGGTCGTCGTGCAGCAAAATACATGTAAATGTAGGCAGGCAAGTGGGTCTTCAACACACACCAATAGGTACATCAAGTTACCATCAAGTTTGTATGGCATCAAATATCCCCCCTCCATCTGTATCAGGTATGCAGTATAGATCAAATTAAGTGGCTAAAATAACAGAAAAGAAAAATGAAGACATGAAAATGCAGAGAGAAAAGGTAAAAAGGGTGAAAAGACTACATGGCTAGGATCCTAAGACAAAAAATGTCCAGGCCGATGGAATCTATATCAGCAGAATATATTAAGGTATTGGAAAAACGCCATTCCAACTAGCAACACAGTCTAACTTCTCTGTAACTGACAATGAAACATTCAAACATTATGTTGTAGCCACAAATCAAAAATCAAAGCTGTGCTCATAAAAAAGAAAAAGCATACAGTAAACCAGAGGCTCACGTGAGCCTGTATCGCTCATCTGGTTTAATTACTTGCTAAATATTTCATATAATTTTGCGTAAATTTACAAGGAATTTTCCTTAGATGAAGATTTTCTTGCAATTTAAAGCATTGGTAAACAGGAATTATTGCATGGGACAGGTTGGAAAGGGGACATAATGCATAGTTTGCAACCCCAACATACTAAAATCCGGAACCAGGCCTTTAAAAATGCAGAAATTGCCATTGTTTTGCGGAATCCATGAAATTTCTGCAAAACACAGCGTTTCTTAGCCTCCAACATGATTACTTTGCTAAAAAACTAATCTTATTAAACTAGGCATTTCACATCCAGTTTTGTATGGAAATATAGTTTACAAGGCACATAAATGCAAACAATGTCCATCAAATCTTAAGAATTATTTAAATAGACTGATTCATAAAGGATATAAATTCGACATTGTTGTCAGATCATTAAATCTTGTCTTTGTAGGAAAAAATATTGATACTCTTATTAGATCATTACATTATAACTTAATCATTCATATTTTAGCATTTTAGTCATTGCACAACTTCTTGCTAGACCAACATAGTCTATGATGTTGCAGTTCTAAATCCTTTGGAAGTTTTGTAACTGATATTTTTTGTGTTGGGAGGCTTGAAGATTTGTCATCCTTATTTGTGTCCTGAGCTTGCTTTCAGTAACTGCGAGCATTCATTGTTTATACCTCATTTGTTTGTCTTCTATGTTATTGTTAATAATTGTTGAGGTACTTTTCTAATGAATTGGATGTATTTCAGGTTGATTTTTACTGTGTGTCTAACTTTGTATTTATTTTAGCCTTTGACCATATAGAGGGGGAGGGTTTGGATCCAACAAAACTAGTTTAACCCCGCTGCATATTGTTTGCGCCTGTCCCAAGGCAGGAAATATAGTCGCTGGCATGTAGTTGTCTTTTTTTAAAACATTTTAGTTTCTTACCATAAATGATAAACTGATATAGTATTGAGGAAGGGCCGGACCTTTTTCGGGATGCTGGGATCAGAGGTTTTTAAGCTCAGGATTTCGGGATTTCTAAGAATTAAGCCCGGGATTTCCGGAAATAAATCCACCGGGAATCGGGATTTTAGCAGTTTTTAAGTTCCTTTGTTGTTCGGGATTTCGGGATTTAGTAAAAATAAAGTCGGGATTTCGGGATCAGACCCCCTCCAGCCCCCTTCAGTATTGTGTTCACTGATTTATCCACTTTGTTTTTATTGGGGCAATTTAGAGCTTGCTACATGGAGGAAATTTCCCACTTGTTGAAGATCATGTGGCGACCTCTAGATGTATATTTTCTCAAGCGGAAACTTTGGTTAAGTTAAGATCCACATTGGCAGCCATTTTGAAATGGCAAAAGAATCACAAGCTTTCATCTCCTCATGCCAACGATCATTTGTTTCCAGTTTTGTTTCATTTGGTCAAGCGGTTTCCGAGAAAAAGATTTTTACATGTTTTTCTCATAGGGTCCAATGTTAAAGTAAGATCCTCAGTGGCGGCCATTTTGAATTTCCGATTGGCACCAAAATCACAAACTTACATCCCTTCATAAAAGTGAACATTTGTGTCAAGTTTTGTTTAATTTGGTCAAGTGGTTTCCGAGAAGAAGATTTTTACATGTTTCTCCCATAGGGTCCAATGTTAAACTAAGATCCTCGGTGGCGGCCATCTTGAATTTCCGATCGGCACCAAAATCACAAACTTTCATCCCCTCATACCAGTGAACATTTGTGTCAAGTTTGGTTTTATTTGGCCCTGTGGTTTCAGAGAACAAGATTGAAATGTAAAAGTTTACGGACGGACGACGGACGCCAAGTGATGGCAAAAGCTCACATGGCCTTTGGCCAAGTGAGCTAAAAACTAAATTAACATGCAAGACAGTATTGGAAATGAACAAGCCTGGGCAAGAACTGCGAGATGGGTTTGAGCTTAATGAAGTAACCACAGATCCAGACAGTAGTGCATATAATGCTGCAGAAAGCATGGTCAACAAAGGTCTTACTTCAACTGAACCAGTACATTACCTCAACAAAAGACCCATGTCAGCCAACCATAGGAAGTATGTGACAAATCTGTCAAGTGTGTGTGATATAATGCCAGCTCGCTTGAAAACCCCCCCAAAAAAACACCTCCATGGGCTGTTTGCTTCTGACATAGCAGCAAGGTGACAAGCAGAATACATGACACTACAAAATTCCTGATGGGGCTCTATCAAAACTATCATATGTTACTGATGCCATAGTATCATAGTGAACTGTTCCTGTGGTAACCATTCAAAATGTTAACTTTATTTATTTGCATGTTCAAAAATTAAGAAATCTAAGACTTGGATTGAAAAAAATGCTTACTTAAAGCAGGGAAATTTTGAAATTGAATCAAATGAGAAGTCCAAACATGTTTTACAACAAATTATAAACTACCGCCTAGATAAAGTGATGCTTGCTACATATAAGTTGAGCCCCGTAATCACGCTATTAGAAGTACTGTACCAGCAAATATAAACTATGCGAGAAATTTTTCCAGTTGAATCCATACGCCAATCCATAAAGTCAACAAGGGCACTGGCAACTCTATCATCAGACTGTGTGTAGTCTGATCAAATCAGGGTCAACAGTGGCCAAGTCACTGAAAACCAGAGGCTCCTAGGAGCCTGAATCGCTCACCTGGTTGAATTTTGCCTTTCAAGGGCAATAAATTAAACAAGAAATTCCCCAACAATTTTGACTCAAGAAAACTTTGATAGGACTTATCATAAGTATCATTTCAGCAAATGAAAGTTAAAATCTATCATAGTTTTCAAGACATTGGCTGAAAACTGAAAAAATAAAAACCTGTCATTTTCCCCTGTCAAGGGCAATAACTCTTATAAGGAGGCATCTAACAACTCTTATGCCTGAAGACTTTTGTAGTCCTACAAATAAGGATCGTATCATATTTTGAAAGAATTTGGCTAAACCTAATGGTTTTGGAGATATATGTGAAAAACTACTGTCTAACCCCTTTGTTCTATTTTTATTAACGTGGACCATTTTTTTTATGGATCAAAAATCCCCACATCAGTTCTATGCAGGATACCCCAAAGAACACTCATTAGAAGTTGGGTACCAATTGGTCAAGCAGTGTCAAAGGAGAAGATTTTTTAAAGAAATAACATTAAAAATAGGAAAAAACATTGAAAAAGAGCAATAACTCCAACATGGCTTATCATATGAAAATGAAAATTTTTTAAATCAGCTAAACCTACAGTTTTGGAGATATTTGCAAAAAACTACTGTCTGACCCCTATGTTCTATTTTTAGTAACGGAGGCCTTTTTTTTTGATGGATCAAAAATCCCCACTTCAATTCTATGCAGGATACCCCAAAGAATATTCATACAAAGTTTGGTACCAATTGGTCAAGTAGTGTGAGAGGAGAAGAGTTTTGAAAAATTGTTTAACGACGACGGACAAGTACGACGGACTCCAAGTGATGGCAATAGCACATACGGCCTTTGGCCAGGCGAGCTAAAAATGGCACTTTGAAGATATGGGTTCCCAGAAAACACACCTATACTAGCTGAAACTGACACACAATACAAAAAAATTCTTGTCACCATAGAACAACACAGTTTCAGCCTTCTACCCAAGCTAGAAGCTCACTAGCAGAAATGTAACAGTAAAGAAGAAACTTATAGTTTCATGATGCCTCCAAGTGATGGCAATAGCACATATGGCCTTTGGCCAGGCGAGCTAAAAATGGCACTTTCAAGATATGGGTTCCCAGAAAACACACCTATACTAGCTGAAACTGACACACAATACAAAAAAAATTCTTGTCACCATAGAACAACACAGTTTCAGCCTTCTACCCAAGCTAGAAGCTCACTAGCAGAAATGTAACAGTAAAGAAGAAACTTATAGTTTCATGATGCAAACATACTTTGTAAGACAGCAAGCAATCTAAGATCACTTGGACGAGATCCAGAGTGCCCAGGCTATCCTGGTAACTGTTCAGCCAACATGAAATGGAGTGCTACAATAGGCAATGAAGAGAGGTATTTTGAAATACTGGGTGATATGCTAAATGACCATTTATATTTGGACAATTAACAACAGATGGTGATAGTCATACGTTCAGATGATTTAGCCGGAAACAAGAAGAAAATTTAATTATCATACCTGAGAACCGTCGCGACACCAGATACTTAGCCAAATCACAAATGCGAGACTGTGACAATGCTAAATTTAATGAAATGATGCTACAGTTTGTAACTAAAACAGATTGCACAATGCTAAAAAAAAAAACGATTTGCTTTTGACTTAAGCAACAGCTGCACAAAGGGTTCAACTTCGCTCTTAGTCTTAGGGAGTTTGCAAGAGATATGAACAAACTTGTAAACAGATTTAGCTATGCAACAGATAGTATCATTGCGTGTTATACAAGACATTGTTTAGAAAAGTACAAATCATACTCCTATGTATGTAAAGGTACTGAGCAAGATCACTGGGGCAAAGACTTTATGCCAGATGTGGAAGCAAAATGCTTGTACATGACAGAGGATGATAAGAGGCTTGGGTGTAATATAATCAACATTAGATTTGGTCGGACAAACTTCGTTAAGACTCGTTTTGGGACAGTGACACTTAAGTGTGAGGCTGTAAACCGAGGCTATGGAAAGTCAGGTCCAAAAGAATCCACTCACCTGAGGATCTGTTCTGCTCCTATTAATTCATACTACTGTCTGACTACAAGTGCAAGCAGGATTAATCATGGACCAGGGGAATCTTGCCACTTCCGACAAATTTGTATCCAGTCACCAAGCTGAAAAGACAAAATGAGAAATATGAATATGATAAACAAAAGACACAAAAAATGAAAAAAGTTAAGAATTGTTTCTACAATCAGGAATTTTACAACTTATGACTCAATACTGGATGAGCCTGGAACATATAAACAAGAGGCTCCCAGGAGCCAAAATCCCTCATCTGTTTAAATTTTTGCTTTCAATTGCAATAACTGTAACAAAATGGTGTTGGACAAGTATGACTCCATGAAGACTTTGTTAGGGCATATCATGAGGATTATTTCGTCAATCAAAAGTTTCATTCTATCTATTATAGTTTTCAAGATATTATCATATTTTTTTTTAATTCAAACTCATATTAAGTATTTACATTTCATGTCATTTAAAGACATACAATTTGTGTTATTACTAAGAGCACTGAAGATGAAATGTGTAGATTTCAGATATTTAATATCACAAATCTACATGTATTTACCATATTTGACTGCACAAGGCAAACAATAAGGGCATCTTACCATATTTGACTGCACAAGGCAAACAATAAGGGCATCATGTTAATATAGTATTAATGTATGGCTTTTTCTGTATTGGCCCTGTTACATGCCCGAGGTATTAATAATGGCCATTACAGCCATCCGAGGCTATTAATAAAAAGGGCATATTACAGGGCCAATATGGAAAAAGCTTTGCATTGATACTTTTTTTAACCAACTTTATATCTATTACTGAAACATATGATTTCACCTTAATTTGAAATAAGTCTGTATCTCGATGAATCAAATATTTATGAAAATAAATCATGATGGTGTTGTTTCTAATAATCACCCCCCCCCCAAAAAAAAAAAAGAAAATAATAATTAATCTCTAGTACAAGATTAAACATACCTAATAATTCAATATACTCAGTTCCAGTACCATCTTTCAACAAATTTAAATCTCCTAATCTAATTACATGTAATTGAATTAGATCACTCTTACTTAAAGTTGTCACTTATTAAAGGTAAGAAAAACTATTAATGCCCCATACTAAAATTAGTAATGCATGGCTGTGATTTCCTAGTGACCGGCTGTAGGAATTTCCAAATCGTAACTACCAGTTGTAAATGATGGGCATTTCTATACATTTTATGTTGGATAATAAAATTCTATAAAACTTTTAAAGTTTGGACAAACAGAGAAGACAAGCAATAGTTAGAATTGCAAACTAATTCTTGGTCTATTTATTAACAATTGACATTATTTCTATCTTACATCTACTCCACATGATTTTTCATTGATACATGTAGGAATTAATACACATTTGTACATATATGTAAATAAACTAAACTGGTCATTGTGCCCTGTACAAGTAATACAAATGTACACTCTCCCTTGCATAACTACTATTGATCCTGTCACATAATATGTGTCTGAACAAGGTTTAATTTAATATATATACATGTATCTTCATATGTAGACTGCTCTATTTAGGTTACAGACCACCAATTCAACCAATGAGCATTTGGAACGTACGCAAAAATAGTTCTACGCAGAAATTACCCCTGTTCCTCATAGTGCTGTGAAAAAAGTTCTCATCTCCTTTAAAAAATTTAAACAGTTTCTGAAAGGAAAAACATTTCTGTACATTTTATAGGTGCATTTTGCTTCTTGTGATGTGAAGCCTAATCTCCATAATGATTTCTAAATATACCCCTATCTTGTGAAAACACTGGGATTTCCCATGCTATTTATAGACACTTCACTTCCGGTGACCAGTACTGCACTGCAAGTCAGCTAACCCCACATGCCATTCAGAGGATTGTGAGCTGGCATATGTAGAATCATGCTGATATATAGTCCTCTGCAGGTTAAAGTTAAGGTAAAGTCCAGAGAAGCCATTGAATATTGTGAAATTAGCATAGAAGCCTATGGGAAGTGGAATTAGTGGTTTTTAGCCTCTACTGTTATTGGATGAATATATATATAATAAGGTTAAGATTATGTTTTGTAAAAATAAATTCATCTTTTCTGATAGTTTTCAAGCCTTTTCCTATTTTTTTTACTTACATTTATTTCAAACAGTGAATGTGATTTTTAAAAACTTCAGGAAACACATGGATGTATGTACAGGTACGTGTATCTCCGTTGTTCCACTGTTGCTGTTGTCAAGAACCTACCTCGCCTGGGAAAAAAATATAACTCCAAATGTATTATCCACATCAAAGCATAGCTTTTCCATGATAGGAAAGGCAATCATTGTCTTATTTGCAGCTGTCAGCTGTGTCTGAATTTTGTTTATGTTACATGATATGTGTAAAATATTCCCATCATCCATCGAGAACTGCAATAGGATACAAGAGTACAATTATTCGTAATGCATTTTCCATAGGGTACCTATGTACTTTGAAAATTAATTTCAACAAAACCACACAAATTAGCAGAAAATGGGTTTCAGTTCCTAAAACTAGAAAAGCATACTTTTTATTTGCATAAAAAAAAGTATATGGTCATGCGGCAAAAGTTGATCGAAATTTCAGTTGTTATGGACTCTTGAAAATTCAGCACAAAATACACTGGAAAAAAATGAAGCACCTAGATTTCATTTATGAGAAATCATTTCAACCCTATAACAAATTATTAATTATTACCAAAATAAAATCAATCATAAATGGGTAAGTTTTGAAATGAAAATAAATTTCAAGCCATATCCAACCAATCAGGTACCACCTTGTATTCAGTACTCAGTACCATGTTGGAGTAAAAAAGTTCCCGGTAGAATGTAAACAAATAATTGCGCATTTGTATCCTATCAAAACATGAAGCGGTTAAGAATCAGTACTCAAGTTCGCATTTATAAAGCACATCTTAACACAAGTACAGAAACCAAGTTAGGTGAAAATCTGTTAAAGTTTAGTCGAGATATTCCCTTTTTAGGTTGGAGTGCGAGTTTGCGGCCAGTGCTGAAAAATTTCCACAGAAAGCAAAAATCAAAAATTAAAAATGGAAAATTTCTTGTTAAAATATCTTAGAAATTATTCTCACTTATGTTTTCCAGCACTTTAAGCAATACTCCTTTTATGCATGTACAAGTTGAAATCTAAATTTATTAAGGGTAGAATCTACCCTTTTAATAGTAAAAATACAAAAAAAATGGAAAAAAGGTTCAAAACTTTCTAAATTAAGTGAAATGAAGATCCACTTTCTAACTTTATCATGTAATTTTTAATCGTTGGTGATAAGAGGTACCAGAATGACAGCAACAAATTTTGCTTGTCATCATAATAACTATAGAAGAGCCATGAGATCATCAAATGGCATCTTTGAAGAATTTTATATGTTTGAAGGGGGGGCACCTGTTGTTTATCCTGTAAATAGTGCAAAGACTGAACTTTTCACATCAACCTGTACTGCAAAACAAGTGTATAAAATAAACTTGCATCAGAGCACATCAACACTTATCAATGCTAAATTAACAGAGTCAACATTTCTAATTTATAAAATGTCAGGATTCAAAAAAGGAAATAAATACACATTTAAATCTGGGAATTTACCTCACAAAAAAGCAAGGACTAAACTTTCAACAGTGAAAAGTGACTTAGAAACACCTAAATACATTAGACTTACAAGGAAAACTCATGAACTGGTTGTTAATGATCCATACACTGATCCTGAGGAGAAGGCAGAGCGGTCCAGTTGTGCGGCCAAGTTACTGCGACCAAAATCTAAATCTGTTCCTGTTGCTAGGAAATCTAAGAAAGGAGCTAAAAAAAAAAAGGTAGGACATGTAATAATAAATAATGTAATTAACTTACAATCAAACAGCTTATTAATGTAGATTAAAAAAAAAATAAATAAACAATATATGCCATATGTGCACAATTTTCAAACTATTTAGTTTTTCCTTAAAACTTGCTAATTTATTTCCAAGAACACAAATTCTTGCACTTTGTATAGTAATTAACCTTTATTTAAGTTATAAAGTAGGAAAAAATCAACTAGATATCAGCCAAATGTACATAAATGCTCCATTAAAAAAAAAATATTAAAATTAAGGGGGAGATAACTGTAAATTGCATTTGAATATAGAAATAACTTTAGTGTTAGTAGGACATAAAATATGGTTTCTTCTCTTATTTTCAGGTTGAATTCTGATTCCCACAGAGTGCTGTGCCTTTACAAGTCAGAAAACATGTGGAATTGCGCATTTAGAGAGCATATGATGAAAAGTCCAGACTGTGATGGTATTTTACTATACGATTTGGACATAGAAGAAAAAAGAGGTTTCTCATCAAGATTCCGACTTATTTGCGCATCGTTTAAATACTTTTCGAAGATGTATACACAGTATGAGGAACTTGAAACCGGCAGACCGGGTAGAAAACCCTCAAAACTAACAACTGGTGTACTAGTTGGCCTGAGTCAGACTCCAATTTGTCCTACAAGCTTGTGCAAAATCTTTCTAAGTGGCAATATCTCAACTCCAGCAGCCTCTAGCCTGCAAAGAAGGACAAATAAAGTATATAAAAACATTGTACAAGTTGTAAAAAAAGACATGAAAAGAAGAAGGGAAGAATTAGTTGAAATAAACCGCCTCCGAGGAAAGAAAAATCCAAGATGTATTAGTGTTCAAATGGATGGCATGTACAGCAACAGACCCAACCCAGGAATTGGACGCACACCGTTCCAACAAGCTAATCAGCTGAAAATGTAACAAAAAAACATAAAATTGTTAATTTGGTTGACAAAAATAAGCTCTGTTCAGAGCATTCTTCTTAGATATTGATTTTTGACTCAGGCCAACTCCAGTCTGAATGTACTGATGAATGCAGTGCTAATATTCCAATGGTGAAGAGCATTGGTGATGAATATGCATGGGCCAGGGAGTGCCTTGAAGACCTTTTAAAAGACAACATAGAAGTAGACTATTTAGTTACTGACCCAGACAGTTCAGCTTACAGAGCTGCAGTTGATTTGTATGAGGAGGGAAAATCAAAAACTGAGCCTCAGCATTTCATTGATACCAGGCATTTGTCGGAAAATATGCGGAAAAGTGTGGAAAAAGACAAAAGTCTCCTAAAAATCATACCAGCACGGACACAAAAGCAATGCCAAAAGCTACTGAATAACTTTGCAACAGACTTAACTGAAAGGTGCAATTCTGAAGTTGCTGTATGTACTAAGCAATTCGGAGGAAATTTTAAAAGAGTTAAATCAAAGATGTCTCATACAGTTGATGCAGTTATACGGTGCTACATGGGAAAACATGACTTATGCAAGAAACATTCTTTTGTATGTGGCAAGAGTGAGTGGCTCAAGAAGAGAAGTCTACTACCAAAGACATTCAAAATCATGCATACCCATGAAAACATGGATTTTATTCGTATCGCAGTAAATAAGTGCCTCGGACCAAAAGCACTTGAGAAGACCAGGCTTAATATGAACACTAACTTTGTCGAGGGTGTGAATCGTAGCATAAGGCGTTCCTTACCTTCAAATGTAATGTACAAAAAGAACTATTCTGGAAGGGCACACTCAGCCATCCATAGTGTAAATCTTGGTCCAGGTGAATCCATCCTTAAGTTGTGTAGTGCCTTACACTGTGACATTCCAGTTGGGAGTACAGCTTACCAGGCTCTAAAAAGTGTGCAAAAATTAGACATTTTACAAAAGCAGCATAAGCAAACACTGGAATACAAGAAATATAGAGGTGAAAAATGTGAAAAACTGTACAAACTCAGGGATGTCATTAGAAGCCAGCAGCCGGCAAAAATCGCCGCCTACTCTTTCAAACGTCGCCGGCTACTTTCGTACCCCACAAAAATAAAATTCATGAAATATTCTTCAAGACCCTCTTTATATAATATACTGACAATATTCATCCACAAATATTAAAGATTGCACTTGAATGACGCATCAGTGTGACTTTAATGTATTGTTCGGTTGCTAAAATAAATAGTCCGCGTTTTTTCCCTGTTTCTAAATATAGACTTTCTTATTTTTACTGAACTAAAAATACTTCGTTTCCGGTCAGCAAAAAGCAACATGTCGGGCCGTAAAAGGTCAAAGCCTGTGACACAGGGACAATCATCTATCTGTAGTTTTTTGTCACCAGGGCCAGCTAAGGCCAAAAAGACAGACAGTGACAATGGTAGATATAAATTAACAATCATATTATTGATGATATTTAATATCTTATTTTAATTCGATAAAATACTAGCAAGGTCATTGGGTATGACAAGTGCCATTTTTGTCAAAACAAAATTTTCAACAAGATTGGATCGATTGATGGTTCAAGCCTGTAATGAGAGAAAAGATTGATATGGGAGTGGTTAATTATGCTAGTTAGCAAAACAATTTAGAAAAAAAAAATAATTAAAAGCTCAAATTATTTATAATTACTTTGTTGTCACTTGTCTTAAGTGGAAAAAAGAAGGGTCTATGCAATGGGGAACTTTTCAATAATAAACAATTTGTTCAAAATTTTTAAAAAATATCACATTTTTTAGGCTTAACAAACAGAAACTTGTATAAAAATTGTAATCTTATTGTCCTGTACAATGGCCCAGGAGAGCCCTAGAATGCAGGATATTGCACCATTTACCCCAGAGCTTACGGGGGCCGCGAGCGGCCCCCGGACCCCCTGCCATAATGGGCGGGTTCGCCACCTACTTTATCTAATTAGCCAGCTACTTAAAAACTTAGTGACATCACTGAAACTGTATGAAAAATTAAGTGAAATTATTGCGTATGAGAAAAACTCGCTACTGAAAAGTGAAAAAGAACAGAAACCTTCTTCTCGAAACAAACACACAGACCATTCCTACAGTGTAAAAAAAAGAAAAGGAGAATTTCTGTTAGAAAATAGTTTTTATATTAATAAAATGAAATATTAAACAATATGGTTTCTGTGATTTTGAGCAGAGGCCTTGACTTTTGCAGTGAATTCTCTCCTGGTTAAACTCATGTTGTTATATGGCTATGTGGTCTGGCTTGACACACAGTTTCTCATGGCAGATATGGCTGCACTCTTTGTCATTAAAAGATTTTTGAAAATCATCCCTTGTGATCCTATGCCTTATCATGTAGGAAAGCCTGTGTGCAGTCTCCCTTTTGCCCTCTCGATCAGGCCATTTCACTACTAGGACCCCATAACCTGACTTGGACTTCCGTGCCCCTATCCATTCAATGTATCCCTTCTCATTGCCCATTAAAATAGCCTTTTTGAAAAACTTTTTCTCAATATCAGCCCAAAAAGCATCAATTTTGAAAAAAAAAGAATGATCAAAGTCACCACAGAGTTTGCAGGAAAGCTAAGCACCAAAAAACAGTGATGAAGAAAAAAAGTGAATGTGATAGTACACATTCTCTATAGGATACAAGAGCGCAATTATTAGTAATGCATTTTCCATAGGGTACCTATGTAGTTTGAAAATTAATTTCATGTAGTGTATGAACCACAACATATCAATGCAAGTATGATGGCATTCGATTGTTTTCTTGTAAAAAAAATGCCATCCCTTTAATACTGTCCTGTCATTCTGACATCTGGAAAATCAATGAAGCGTTCTTCTCCTTAGCAAAAAATCCCTATCACTATCAGTATCTTAACACCCTTGCGTTTTAACATTGCCTAGAGAAAAAGAGGCAATGGAAATTAAGATAACCATAATCCATATTGGAGGGCTTGGCCTCAGGTCACCAAGAGGCTTATCTCTAAATCAATCCTTTAGCTAATATGGTCCACATACAAAATTAGTCCATATTTCCTCTGACCCTGCAACTCTCCTCTTTTTCATTTGGATATTGATATGTAGGGTTGGGTCAGAACGATGTGTTATACAAAAAATTGGAGATTCAGCGGTACCACAGAGTACAGCCCTTCAACCGCTTGCAATGACTTTCAAGTTGAAATTGTGCATGTCACACCTACCTTGTTCGTGGATCGTTATGGTGTATCCATCTGCACCATGAAAACTGATTTATTCAACGGGTCATAGTTTTCCTTTCCTCTTTTGTCTACCCAGACTTGACTTTTTATGAGCAACTCCGCAGGTGTTTCTAGAAAAGCAGAGGACGCTTACCCTACCGGTGCACCTGGTCCATGCTCCCAATTTTTAGTGGAGTCCGAGTTTTTCACTTGCTTTTGTTACTTAGTATGTATGATTTTAGTTACTCTACAGTGTGAGAAACCATTTTTCCCCAACTTGCCATTCTGGCTAGTGGAATATTGATCTTGCTAGTCAAATATAAATTCAACTACCCACATTTTCTTTTTTTTTTTCTGTACTATCATCTTTTTTCTCTTGGATTTGACTATCTCCTGTCTTTCTGCAACTATCTTTTCATTTGTTTTTAAATTTATCAAAAACTTTTCCATTTTCGAATATACCCTCCCATTTAAGTTTTTCAAGTACTTTACAGTAACAAAATAAGTACTCCATTTCTTGTTCATTTTTATTTTAGCAATAAACAACTAATTTGCAAGGTAACAAATCTTAAATTACCAAGATAATTTCGTTTAAATACTAATACGAGATCAGGACCGTCGCCTAGGTTTTGACGCATCCCATTTACCAGAAATTAAAATGGCAGATCGTAAACAATGCTTTACAAGTCAATAAAATTGTGCATATCATGCCAAAATTCACTTGAAATATTCAAGCTAAACTTCTTAAAATGAAGGGAACATATTTATAATGTATGATGTTAAGGGATGTTTTACTAAGTAACCTGTTGGCTGGTTAACTTTCCTTGGACCTTGCCAATCAATTGATGGTCGCCAAATTGACGAGTGTAAGCAAATGAGAACTCGCCAAAATACACATCTACTCGTATTTGGCGAGCGGTTGTTTTCCACACTGCTCTATGTTCTTTGTTGTGAATGTCTGTTTTCCATATCTAGTCTTTGTCCCTAGATTACATTCTTTTTATTACCAATATAACCTTGGTTCCCTTGATTACTCTTTGATTCTGGAATCATTTTCCTGTATGCTAATACCAAATTAACTACAAGAATTACATTATGGAAGGAACAGAGCAGAAACGATTTTTAAGACTGGAATCTAACAGAATATTTCAAAATTCCACAGAAAACTCACGTGTGTACTACCCTTCCGTTCCAAAAGTAACATGCTCTCTTTTACGGTTCAAAAATTTTAAAACATTTTAAATGTCAACAAAACAGGGTCTCAAATGGAAAATGATCAAAACTTCAAAAAAAAAGGTAATTTTTGTAGCAAATTTGGTATCAGCATACAGGAAAATGATCCTGGAATCAAACTAGGTAGATATGACATGCACAATTTCAACTTGATTCTTGAAAGTTGTTACAAATACAAGCAGTTGAAGGGCGGTACTTTTTGTATGGCACATCATTCTGACCCCAACCCGGCATATCAATATCCAAATAAAAAGAAGAGGGTTGCAGTGTCAGAGGAAATTTGGACCAATACAAAATGACCTGAAATGTTTTTAAAATGGACGTCCTTGTTTTGAATGTAGGTTAGTGAGGTCTTACCGCTGATGAATCTGCGAGAGCAGTGTACATTTTGTAAGTCAGCAAAAATTACACTATGACGATTTCAAAAGTTGTACAGAGCTTATATTTCCTGTTTGATTTATCGACTTTAAATAAGGTTTACTTGACTTGATTACCTGCCTGTACTGCCATTACACATTCAAATCGTCTCGGGTCTTAATTATCCTTAATTATGAAAAGGTCCGATAAATTCCTTATAGCAAAAGGATGGTTACCTGTTTGGAATGACTTATGTTCGGATAACAGTCAGAAAAAAAAAAAAAAACGCATATGGGTGTGGCTATCGTTCGAGGTTCTGTTGTGGAACATTCAAGTCCCAAATAATCGTAGAATTTTTCATGAGAAAATTTTGCTCTTCCATCCTTTGAATAAGTGTCTTTCTTTATTGAAATGGTGGTAAAATCTCAACGAAAATGCTGCTGTTGATAATGTATTACACTTACCCTAAAAATGAACCTCTTTTCCTGGTTCCCCCAACATATCCATGTTTCAAAACAACTTTTTTCACTTGAGTATTATATAATAAGGGCGAAATTTGATGGGGAGAATTTTTTTTTCATCAAATTAAACTTAAAATACAACTGACCAATCGATTGACCAGCAAAAAATTACACTATATAACCTCCGATATTAAAAAAATGCCTCATAACTTAATCAATATTTTCGACCAAACAAATTCTACTAACGTCGGAAAATATCGTATTCGCCCAAAACGGCCAGGGCGCATATATATATATATATATATATATATATATATAGGATGTTGCTGACGCTCAATTCTTATCATATTCAACTGAAAAAATGTGTCCAAAGAGTATAATATGGTCTTTGTCCCTGGATTACATTCTTTTGATTACCGCTATAACATTGGTTCCCTTGATTACTCTTTTATATGTTTTGTAGCCATTTGACTTCGACAGGAAACTTGTGTGGTAGAATTCCTTTTTCCAGTCCTCACAAATGTTGTATTGATACCTGATCAAGATAGTTTGATTTATCTACAGAAAAAAAATAGTATTCTGTCTGATAATGATGGTGTTCACAAAAAAAGGATTAAACATTGGAAAGATAGATGTAATTCATCAAAATAAGAGCATACTGGACTAGAAAGTCCAACTAATAAAAGGTGGACAGTAAAATATGCAGTGCGTACCCTAGAAAAAAAGAAAATAAGAAGACTAACACTTAGAAAAAAAAAAGAGAAATATTAAATATTATTAATTTTTTTTTTCTTTTTTTTTTTGTCTTTATTTCGTTTCTTGATTTACGAGGTTTGAGTATCACTGTTACCTGGATTCTAAATACAATAATTTTTTAGGCCATTAGGTATGCGCATTTACGTAACAAGAGCGTTTATTGTATGCATTTATCATCGCAATCATTATATTTCTTCGTTGTTTTGACGACAACATTCCAATTATACAACACTCAGATTGCCCAATTTCGAATAAGAGCATCTTATTGTCGTCAACATTAAGCTATTTTTGACCGCAACTAATTAAGAATTAATGTGTTTTATTTTACTTTTAAGGTTCCGCTAAAGGAAAATGTCCGTTGTTAATTTCTCAGCTATTACAACATCAAAAATAATTGAAAATTGGCAAAGAAGTTAATTTTGTTACTATCTTCATATGTTTAATGTTATGTCGATGTGCCACTTATCAAAAATAGTGTAATTATGGAAAAAATGTAGTTAGTTTTAGAATTAAAAAAAGTATGGTCACTGCAGTACACATTTAAATGATACCAAATCGTTACTAGTAATTCATTATACCTTTATCTACTGCAAGTTACCCCTTATATGTAACGAATTTCTGTATTTCACGCCATTCATGGTTACTTTCACTTTCAAGTCAGCATGGCAGAAGCCGCCCTTTTTTAAATCTTGTAAAAACAAATAAAATCTCGGGTGACACTGAACCGATCTGGTCAGTGCCAACATTTCACCCAAAAAAATCATTTTTGCATAACTGTAACTAAAAAGTATTTATGATGATAGTCTTTTTCATCAGAAATTGTAGTTTGCATCCTGCACAATTGGATCTGTCCAAATCGAAAGTAGATTGATGTATCCCTCCGCTCTAAACTGTATTGTTAACTATTTTTAATTTTACAGTGAAGTTAAGATTACCCTTCTAAATTTTGAACATGCTCTTAAATGGAAAAAAAAATATATTCATCTTATTTTCTGTCACGTGTATTTATACAACATTGTACAACGTTTCGCTGTCGGTTTATTTTACGGCGTGTGACATCCGGTTACATGTGATCTGTTATTCGGTGACGCCGATGTAAACACAGAGACAAAATGTTTGATTATTTAAAATCGGTGAGGATATGCGTGTATTCACCTACTTTTTATTTACAATTGACTTTTCGTCAGGTTGTCAACATAATCAGTTGCGAAAATTCAACAATTCTCGATTATTTAAATGTTCAAATGGTTTCATGCCCATCATCGGCCATATTTACCACGCTTTTTTGGGCAACTAATTTACTTTATTCAAACAATTTTTAAAACTGAACTGTTAAGGTTTTAGTTGTTAATACGTATACAATTTACTATTAAACGATTGAAAAGTATTTTTTATGGTTCTCTGTGATATTTGTCGTATTGATACTTAATGTATGGAGGGCGTTTTCTTACATGTCATGTCTTCTGTACAAAGCACCACAAATTAGGCTAAAACTCCTGTTTAGGGAATCCCTTAAATAGTACATTATAGAATAATATGGGATAGGCATTGCCTAAATCAGCGAGCGCCCTGAGCTTTACCATACATGTACCATATGTGCGAGACGCATAAATATAATGACATTACAAAAATTATTTGCAAGGATAAAAACACAAACTTTATATTTTTAAAGACTTAAATGATTGCAAAATCTGAGAAATAGATTTCATTAGCAAATACCAAGTCATTGCTCCAATCAGTGCACTCAAAGTTTGACTTCCTTTCATCTGAATAGGGTACACGATTGGACAATCTAATGCAGGGAAATAAATACTACACTTTTTCCTACACCAAAACCATAAACTATAATGATACTGGAATACATTATTTTCATGAACTTTGTTCATTTTCTAAACTGTCCATATTGAGGAAAACATGAATGAGAAAACATGTAAGTATAGGCAAAACTTACCAACAACAGAAAGCATAGGAAATGAAGAAGTGAGTGCCAAAGAGGGTTTACATACTTTATTTGCACAAGGATTTGAAATAAGACACATCACAAAAGACCCCGATAAAAGTGCACACCGAGCAGCAGTAGATCTTGCAGAGGACTTTAAAACTGAATACAGCCAGACCATTTAATCGACGCTTGACATTTTTCTGAGAATCAGAGAAAGTTCATAAAAAATGAAAACATTGTGAATTTAATGCCACGAAAAACAAAAACTGAAAAAAAGAATCACTAAGAAGCGAATTTGAAACAGACTTAAGTCAAAGATGCCATGCAGAATACGAAACAGCACTGACTGAGTGCAAAGGAGATTACAAATAATTTAAGCACAAAATTTCGCACGTTCTTGATGCCACGGTCCTCTGCTATCAAGGAAAACATGTATTATGTAAGGAACAAGCTTTCGTGTGCAAGGGCATGAATCTGACAATTGGATTAGGAAAAGCCGGTACCTAAAAGATGATTTTAAGATGTCATTGACAATTAATGAACAACCAGAAGTGAGGAAATGCATTAACTTCAGACTCGGGCTGCGCCAACTTGAAAAAACAGAATGTGTCAATAAAATAATACGTCGTTCCTTACCAAATAGACTTACCCTTCGCAGTAACTTTCACAGCGGAGCAAATAGTGCAGTACATGCAGCTAATCAAGGAACTGTTGAGTCGATCATGGCACTCTGTTAATCGGTCGGGTCAGCAATATACACAGTCAGCAAAGTTCACACTGCACTAAAACGAGAACAAAATAATTACAACTATAACAACAATATAACAAATCTGAGAAACGTAAGAAAACAGGAAGTTGAAAGCTAATAAAAACTTTGAACTGTATGCGAAACACCAGGAAGAAGTAAAATATCGAACAGGAGTGTTACTTACAAATAACACTAAGCCTATGCCAAAAAAAACAAAAAAATTGCCGCTAGTGACCATGACTCATATACAAAAAAGAAACATTGTAAATGAATATTAAGTGCCTACTTAAACTAAACAGTGTGGTTCATGTCTTTTCGAGCAGGTTTTAGATGCGAAACATGTTTTTCTTTCTGTATTAGTAGCATGAGCTTCCAATATTAAATGTGTCCACTTTATGCATTTGTTGTTATTACATATGTGACTGACATCCATTTGTTGACCCGTATCATCATATTTAGGCATGTCCGAATATTTTTTCTTATTGTGGACCACAAATGCAAGCCTTTGAGCCCTTTCTTCACGTTTCCTGCCATCAGGCCAATTCACTTTCTTCCTTCCATAGCCTGACTCTGTAAGGGCCCCCTTCCACATCATGCAACCATGGCCGTCATTCAAGATTTCAGAATTTCTAACTAAATCATGCATTAAATTTGAGAACAAGTGGTCCATCTACATCAGATACCTTTATGACAATGTATAAAAATATTGGCAACCGGCGGCAATTACTATGACAACATGAAATATGTCATTTTTGGTATAGGGAAACCGGTATTATTTATTTCCCATAGGCGACAATACTAACCTTTTCAAGTTTTTTCGGTAATTTAAAACAAAAACTAGGACTCAAAACCTATTCATTCTTGTAGGACTTTCATTTGGAAATCCAAAAATCAGTATCGGATAGGATGTTGACCATCTTTTTTTTAACCACCATCAAAAGTTTGAGTGTACCGGATGTTTACACTATATTCAGGGGCAAATTCCATGAGAGTAAGCAAACTTTTTAAAATTCATAAAAAAATATTTGCAAGGATAAAAAAATAAACTTTAAATCTTTAAAGACTTAAATTATTGCAAAATCTGAGAAATAAATGTCATTATCAAATACCAAGTCGTTGCTCCAATCAGTGCACTCAATGTTTGACTTCCTTTCATCTGAATAGGGTACACGATTGGGCAACCTAATGCAGGGAAATAAATACTACACTTTTTCCTAAACAAAATTCAGACGACATCTGTAAATTCCAAACAAGAAAATGATTGCCTTTTCTATCTTAGAAAAGCTATGCAGATTTTATGCACGGATAATTGGACAGATTAGGTTTCAAATTCCATACCAATCTAAATGAATAATTATCCAATCTTTTGTTATATTAAATTTTATCACATTAAGATCATTTCTTTAGAAAAGAGCATGTAAAACTGCAATTTTGGTATAGTGAGTAAAACCGATAGTCGGTAACTTTGCAAGAAACCAGCAAAGCCGAACGAAATGTAAACTTGTTAACTCATCAAGGCAGACTCCCTTACCAAAAAAATCAGCTCAATATCTGCAAGCATTTAGAAAAAAGTGTGCAAAACTTTAATGTCGGTAAATTCAAAGGTCATAACTCTGACAAAAATAAGTGAAGCGGAACGAAATCTTACTGAATCTGTAACTCATCAGGGTAGATAGACTCACATACCAAAAAATCAGCTCAATATCTGCAAGTATTTAATAGAAAAACAGCGCGAAAACTTAGATTTCAGTAATTTTTTTCAATTTTCTAGGGCCATAACTCAGACAATAATCAGCCAAGCAGAACGAAATGTTAGTTAGATCAGTAACTCATCAAGGTTGACTCACATTCTAAACTCAGCTCAATATCAAGTGTTTAGAAAAAAAAACGCGGAAGAGTAATCAAAGGAACCAGGTTATAGCGGTAATCAAAAGAATGTAATTCAGGGACAAAGACCAGACATGGAAAACAAACATACACAACAAAGAACATAAAGTAACTAAATCATACAGATAAAATTAAAAAAGCAAATGAACAACTCGGACTCCACTAAAAACTGGGAGCATGGACCAGGTGCACCGGTAGGGTAAGCGTCCTCTGCTTTTCTGGAAACACCCAACGAGTTGCTCATAAAAAGTCAAGTCCGGGGTAGACAAACGAGGAAAGGAAAACTATGACCCGTTGAATAAATCAGTTTTCATGGTGCAGATGGATACACCATAACGATCCACGAGTTCATGATGACGACCATAAAACTTCTGTAGCGATGACTTCAATCTTGTTCCAGAAGCCTATTTGTTAGAGTTCTAGCGCGATACAAAACGTCTGCGTAGTTTCTGCAAGCTCTGGCATAACGTATGAGTTGTGATATGAACACTCCATACGCAGGTGCTGAAGCTATGTTGCCACAGATGAAAGAAAAGTTGACAATGCTGAATGAAAAGTCATCACGTGTGTCGTAAAGTTTGGTCAATAGTTTTCCTTTACCATCGATTTCTAAGTCTAGGTCAAGATATAAGGCTGACTTCACAAAGTCTGTAGTATCCTTTACCTCAATTTCGTTAGTGTAGATGCGATGTATCAAATCCCCGAAATTAGGAAACTTCATTTCTTTCTGGACGGACAGACAGATGGAGTGCAAATGTAAAGTCTCATTCGGCTAAAGCCTTTAAGGGACCAACAAATATTCCCACTTTTAAATAGAAAATCATAATTTCCCATTTTTTTATTTATATAATTGATGAAAAAAAATCACCATGTGGGGGATTTTACCCCAAATGGGAGGTTAACCCTTTATTTCAGGTCTTGTTCCCAACCTGCAATATGGCAAACAAGAAGAAAATAGATGAACTAGTAGGGGGTTCAGGGGAGGGTTCTGGTGGTTGAAATTCATTTTCATTGGAAAAATTTGTTACATGTACATTTGTGCTTAATGTACTTTAAAATTACTAAATAACAGCCTAGAAACCACCCTTTTTAACTCCACTTTAACCCTCTTTGTTCAAAATCTCTGGGTCTGCAACATTTGATAAATGTAATGTTTTTTTTTCAGCTGTCCCTTGATTAAAAGACCTTTCAGACAACTATATGTACGTGTACATAGTCAGTTTGAAAACCAAACAGATATGTATACTTTTATTTTTCATGTTGTTCTATGGAGAAAGTGACAGATCCACAAAAATACCAAAAAAATAGTACCACGATCTGTAGATGGAGAGAGAATAAGATGTAGACTTACATCAGATATACTCACTATATAATTAATTGATGACAATCAGGTGACATTTAATAGATCGACGTAAGTCCCTTGCCTAATTGATTTTTACCAATTTTTTAATGGATTTTTTTCAATGTGTATTAGTTATTTTGAATTATACCTTATTTTCTCAATTATATTTTTTTGCAGTTCTTTGGATTGTTAATGTTAATTATTAAATTTGTAGGAACTCCATATTCATCTACAGAGCTTCTGACTCATTGTTTTAAAACTTTAATGATTTGTAAGTACCAATTAATCTTAGATAGGATGGAGTTTCTTAGAAAACAATGTAAGGGATTAACTTTTTCGGGAGTGGGACTTCAGTGTTAAAAAAATAACAATTTAGGCTTGTCGCCTGGATGTGGCCTCTATATTTTGCATCGATTTCTTTAGTAAAAGATAAGTGCATATAGCAAAATAAAAGCTTGAATAAGATTAATTTAATTTTTTTCAAAGAAATCAGTGAAGCCAGGGGGGCTACACTTTATATGCGATCATATATTGGTATGGGGCTGTTGACGTTGTCTGTAGACACTTGATTTTTGTGCCATAATTGGAGTACTGGTTGATATTTATAAAATTTGATAAGGTTACAAACTCCAAACGGAAGGTTGGTATTGATTTTGGGGTTTATAGCCCAATCGTTTTGAATAGAATTCAACTTCAGAACTCCAGTACAAGCATAGGAATGTCTATGATATTGTTCCTTAATATTCTATAAAGTGGTCAGACTTGGATTGATTTTGGGAATAAAGATTTGAACTTTTCAGTAATTAGGGGCCAGAAATATGCATTTTATTGATGTCCAAACAATATCTTGACTATTAGGGTATGAATCTTTTTGAAATTTTTTGAAAGAGTGGGATTGATATTTGAGGTTAAGACTTGAATCTTGTAGTCTGGAACAAGCATTTGCCTTATGTATTAATGTTAATCTGAATAAAAGTGAACGGATCTCATATAAATTTTACTACAATGTGCCATACTACGAACAAAAAGACTGGGATCAATTTTTGTTGTTGTGACGTGAGCCAAGTAAGAATAAGGGGTCACTAATGGGCCATGAAAAAAAAAGTTTTATTTTTATTATTTCTGGACAATAACTTTAATGAAAAGAAATGGATCACTTTGAAATTGTACCACAAGATGCCATTTTTCCACAGGAAGTTTGGGATTGATTTTTACAGGTTTTTACTGGAACCATTTTGGAATAAAGGCAAAAATGTGACCAAATTGGTTCTGGTAAAATTTTTATTTTGTGTCAAATATCTAATCGTAATCAAATTTCATAGCTATGTCAAGTTTAAATGGTGTGTCCATACTTGCCCCAAATGTTCAGGGTTCAACCTTTGCAGTCATATCAAGCTGCACCCTGCAAGGCATTTTATTTGAGTTTACGTTCAAATTTGTTAAGTAGCTGACAGCAATACAACTTTACTAGAATTGATTCTACAGTTGAGCATAAAAGGAGGGTTAATTTTATTTTAGGTATTGGAATTGAATTTTGCTAATGAGTGAAAATGTGTTCTCATGGGGTAAATGTTACCATGCTCACCAAGGTCGTTTGATTCAACCATCTCTCAGGGGCCAATTGTGTAAAATGTAGCAGTTTGTTTCAAAATTTGGAACTTAACCCCTTTAATCTGCCTCTTAATGGCATATTGAATGAAAAATCTTACAATATTAACCTACAATCCGAATGCCTTATTTACCCTGAAAAGTCTTTGGTCTGCAAATCAAATCAACAACATTGTCCTTATTTTAAGGGTTGCAAAAAGAAATTTGCTTAGGGTAATGTGTTTATTTTTCATGTACATACACATGTACATGTACATTATCATTTCAGCAAACCTTATTTTTAACCTGCAAAGCTCTATCATGTTTTTTTTAAAGCATTGTAGTACATGTAGTTGCTTTAATTGGTTTATTTCATTTCTGTTATATAATCCTAACACAATCATGAATTATATCAATATGGCCTTCCATATTTTTCTCACTAAAGTGAAAGTAGCCATAAATAGAATTGAAAGTAGTCCCAATATGAATATCTTCCATTTAAATTTATTTTGAGTAATTTACTTGTTACAATTAAGTATAGTTTTAAGATATAGAATACGTTAAAAAGCGTAACTTGCACTGGATACATGTTTGTTAAATATTTTTTTTACTTTTTATAGGTAAATATGGACTTATAAAAGATGTGTATTTAATGGCAGTCTTATAAAAGTTATTATAACTTTCAGTGGCCTCCATTCTCTATATTAAATACTGGGTTTATAATTGGCATGCTTATTGAAATCTCATGTGCACTTAAAGTTTATTTTTCAACACTGTCAGAATTTTTTCTTGGAGATATAACCACCTTTTAGAACTAGGGTCACGAAAAACATTATGTTTGTGAACAAATATATTCATATTTTAGACAAAAATCCAAAACCGTTTAATTTATCATAAATGGTTCATTTTGCAATTCGCTAGATGAGATAGGAATGGTCTATGTGGCAATTCTTGAAACTATACATGTCGATGTTGTAAATGTTATTTAAATAAGAAATTATTTTAGAAAATAAACTACAAGAAGAACGCCAAGTTACATCACAACAGAAAAAAAAAGTTTTGGCAGGAGAATAACCAGGAGAGAAATTAAAGAATTCATCTCACATGTGAATTATCGATTGTTTTACACAAGGAATATACGATACGTTACTGCTGTCAATATATTAATGTTGAAATTTCTCTACAATGAATACTTGTCTGATGTAAAAGGCCCAATTCTCATACTATTCATTTAAAGTAAAAAACAAAATAAAAAAAAATCCTTGTCAAATGTAGTGTAATGTGTTCTGAAAAAAACTTTTTTTACTATTACCACCAATTTCCTACTTGGTAAAGTGGTGTTGCCCCCTGCATTACATAATTATAGCTGACGAATGTCTTTTTGTCTTTTACTCATGCAGCATGCACATGTATTATAGGTCAATCATTGTCCTTTCAAATGAATGTACATACAATGTTAGTGTATTACAGAAAAAATATAGAAAGTTTTTGCATGAGGCTAAGGAAGGGGAAGGAACTGCGAGGCTCTGCCTGTACTGTTATCTTTCTGCTATCAATGAAAAAAGAACATTTTCTTACAATAAGAAAATATCAAATTGTATAGTCTGGAGTTTCAGCTTACAAAAAAGTGCTTCCTTACTCGCTGACCTTTACCATCACACTTTCCGATTCTGACTAATAGCTTATCTCATTCAAAAGAGGAACATAGTTTAGCCAGATCTTTCATCACAGTTTCCGCTGATGACGTGTTATCTTCAAACGATCCTGGTTTCAGGGATATACATTTTCATACATCGTATCTACCCCCAACGACCTTGAGACTTTGACACTACAGGCACAATACATTCAGCCTCATAACTCGAATTACTTGTAGAGATCAATGGAAAAGGAAAAATGATCATAAAACTACACGAGAAACGCGATGACTTCTCATTTGGTAATTTTCTAATTTTCATTCATCAGTGGCAATGTCCATTCAGCACCTGCGTATGGAGTTTTCATATCACAATCGTTTTTTACGATTAGGCGTCTGGAGCAGGGTTGTGTTGCTACAAGATTAAACTCATCACTCATGTTTTATTCTCTTGGATCATTATGTTTTATCTATCTCTACAATGAGGACCGATTATTTTCACCGTGTCATATATGGGTTTCCTTTCCTCTTTCGTCTTATCCAGACATGACACTCAATTAATAAAATTCGGCTGATGGGACAGGGTTATAGTGCCACAAAATTGAAGTCATCACTACAAGAGTTTTATTGTCGTAATCATAATAAACTTCTTTGTCATTCAGTTGTATCCGTCTGCCCCATGATAATCAATTTGTTCACCGTGTCTTAATTTTACTTTACTCTAGATGTGACTTTTTATGAGCATCTTGTTTCTAGAAAACCATTTACTTTATTTCGTTTAACGTGTATCTTGTAAATTATATTCTTTGTTGTGTCTGTCTCTTTCCCCTGTCAAACCTTTATCCTTGAAAAACATTCTTTGTTTACTGCCCGAAGCGTTACTCCTGTTATTAATATTTGCTTAAAGAAAATATGTCAAATCCATGCGTTAAGGTGTGATTTAAGCAGTATTTATGCGCACATACATGTCATGTCTTTATCCCTCGTCATCTTTTGCTCTTTTGGAAAATACATGTAAATATCATTGATCATATCAACCGTAAATGTTATGTACTTGTTACTAAAATAATGTCATAGAACATTAATTTGTGTATATAATTCATGTTTCCGCTTAGTTTTGTACTTTTATCGAGACGTATGTATAATTTTGTCGTTGCCATTTACCTAAATACATTTATATATCTTCGGAAACATGAGTACAAACTGTTCATTGAAACAAATGGCAAAAGAAGAACGCTTTTGACAACGTGTTGGTTATTTCGTTAATTGTTGGCGGCTGCATACAGTGGTAAATTTGTAATATTGCTGACAGTTGCCAAAGACAAACAACCATTCTCAAATATTGAGTGGTTCAAACTGAGGAATCTTTGTGTAACAATTTATGAAATCTGAAAGCAGGTAGACAGATGCGGTGTCTTTTATTTCAAGTAAAATTTGACGATTTCCTTTTATAGACGTAGCCCAAATGCTGTAGTCATTGGCCTTTGCGATGAATCAAACATATTCATGCAATTTAAAAAAAAATGCTTTTACAAAATCACGATATTTGTAAATCAAACTATACGTCAGACAGGATAAAATTGTTTTTAATAATATTTTATATTTGATTTTTGACCAGTCCCCAAACAATAACAGTATGTAACTGGTCCTACAAATCTAGTCACTTTTTGTTACAAGATATACCTGTTCGTAATCGGGCGATTTGTACTGTTCTAACCTTAGTACATGGGCTGAGATAACTCCCTCCCCTGTGCTCCCCTCCACTTATCAACCAAAATATGATTTTCAGGTACCCGTATACCTCTCTTTACGAACCTTTTTTTCGCCAAAAATAAACTGAAGCATTTTTGTATTTTTTTTTTTTTTTTGACTAAAAAACAAATGTTTTTTAGGTTATAACATTGCTTCCCTTGATTACTCTTTCAGACGATATATACAGAAATAAACAAAATAATACGTACAAAGCGACAAGAGTTGATGATGGAACTCGGACTCCCCTAGAACTGGAAACATGGATCAGGTGCACTGGTAGGTTATGCGTCCTTCTTTTCTAGAAAAAATCGCAAAGTTGGTCATTAAAGTCAAGTATCGGGTTAGATGAAATAGGAAAGGAAAACTATTGACACTTTGAACAACCGTAACGTTCCACGAGTTCTTGATAACGACCATAAGACTTTTGAACTGATTACTTCAAACTTGTGGCAACATTATCCTGTTCCAGAGGCCTAAAAAGCCTAGCAAGGTATATATCTTATGCACTGACATTACGTATGAGTTCTGGCATGAAAACACGCAGATGCTGAAGGGATGTTGACATAGATGAAAGGAAAGTTGGAAATACAGAATGAAAAATTCTCGTTTTTTATATAGTTTGGTCTATAATTTTCATTTATCATCGATCTCCTA
Source organism: Perna viridis (assembly GCA_037379345.1). NCBI lineage: Eukaryota > Metazoa > Mollusca > Bivalvia > Mytilida > Mytilidae > Perna > Perna viridis. The sequence continues at coordinate 21,581,220 of CM074521.1, read as the reverse complement.
ATGTGGATCAAAATATGAGGCTGACTTCAAAATGGCTGTAATATCCTTTATCTCAAGTTTTTTTTAAGGTAGATGCGATGTATAAAATCCCCAAAACTGGGATTGTTTAACAATAATACATGATCTATATAGCGGAAGGAAACTATAATCAAAGAATATGGCTAGACGATGTTCCTTCATTCGGATTAAATCAGATATTTAGTCAGCCTCATAAGACTGAAGGAATATAGCATCGAATAGAAGAGCATAATTTATTGTTCCCATTTGAATGTCGACAAGTATGTTGTCGATATAAATGTCCAGCATTTTGAAAACATCTTCTTTGGAATATTTGGAAGATGATTTGGAATCGTTTTTATCGACAATGAAGAATATCTACCAAGTACTACATATCTGCATCTAGATGTATCATATTCCCTGGCATAACAACGATGTAAAATGTGTTTGAATCGGAATTTTAATTGAGTATTGGAAATAGAAGTATGAGATTAAAAATCATAGGTTTTAATTATATCGTATTCTAATAATGATCTAACAATTATCTTGAATTGAGGGTTTCCAATTGAGATATTTCGAATTTTTCAGGATCCACGTTGAATAAATACCAGTGTCGTGGTACAACTGGGGACCGTCTTTTACAGCTGAGAGTATAGACATTAAAAGTTTTGAAAGCGGGTAGATGGTATATTTTGCAGATCTATCTATGTAGCGTTGTTAGTGTGGATTAGAGTGGGGTTTAGGAATCCAGTACACAGACGGTAGGTCACAATCTTCGTATTTAGTAGAGAGACAGACAGAGGAAAGTGCCAATTTATGGTTTTCCACTAATTCTTAAGAGAACGTGGAAGCAATGTAAGTTTTATTACTGATATCATTTTCTACGTCTACCTCTGATGATAAACATTGAATGTAATGTGTTTTGAAGACCAAAAAAATTTTGTTTTGGGCTTTGCTTCTTTGGTACAACAACATATTTGTCTTGTATAGTAGGCATTTTTTTTTGCTACATTGGAATCTTTGAACACTAATGTAATATTGACGCTCATTGACCTCCTTAAAACTCTCAAACGTTTCAAAATTAAAGACCTCACACCCTAAACCCATTCTGACAATGAATCAATATCTTCTTGCTCTCGTTTTATCCATGTCCTTGCATAGTCTTCCACTGCATTCATAAGAATTTTTGGTACTTGGGATCTTTAGAAAGTATCTTACTCAAAGATGTGTTTTCGATGATGTGAACATTACCCGCAATGATATAACCGGACAGACCATATTTGAATGGAGAGTTATTGCACAAAATGTCAGGTGGTTTGTCCTTAAAGTCTTCAATCTAGAGGTCCTGTAATATATTTGTTTTATATTTGAAAATGTTTTATGCAATAGATGAAGTATAGGAATTTTAAATAATCGGTTTTATCTGAAATATGGGGGAATTTTGTTCGTGATGTTTTTGTGATGGAAGATGTTAGCCAAATTTGTTGCATTTATACCTTTGTTGAGAAATGGAAGTTTACAAAATGCTCGTTTATCATCATCTTGACCTTTGACACAAACTAGTGTGAAGAGTCTGTGGAAACCCAACACATAAAATAATGGCTACAAGTCTGTATAATGATGTGGTAGTTTTAGAAACTGGAGTGTCAAGACTTATTTTGTAAACGGAATGTAGCGAAATGAGCAGTATAAAATAGAGTTTAATTCGAATGTTATGAAGTCCAAGAGGTTTTTGTGTGAAAGGAGGAATACCATCTATGGAGACATCATGTATACTATGTGATGTAAAGTGGCAATAGCCATGACTCCTAATCCGTCTTGGATATTTATCAAATAAATTCATCATATTTACGTTATTTTTATATTACCTTGAAAGGTTTCCTATTCTTTTGATGTTGTTATTGTACCCGTATGTTATTGCAGTACCTAGTCAGCGTATCCAGTATTCCTCTCGTTAACTACGATAGCTTTTACTTAGGACAGATTTGTTTGTTAGCTGGTATATTTTTTAAAGAAAGCAAACTTTCACAGAGAGTAATGTATGATCCTGTTGATTAAAATCTCATTAAACTTCGAAATTGTTGGTATTAATTCCCGAACAATGAACGCGCATTCGTTTGTTTAATCATTCTTGTGTTTTACCGATATGTACTAGACTGTATAACGTGCACTCTAATCCGTATATTAAAGGAGACGTGTCACAAAGAATTTTTATTGTCAATTTTTGGTTTATTTGATTTATTACACCTAAAATATATCATGAAAACGTCCCTTGTAGTCACTTACGTCGTTTAATTAAAGATAGATTGATTAAAAATCTATGATGACCCAAGCCATACCACTTTAAATTAGCAATGTCGTCACGTGATCGTGTTACGTTATTGGTTCTCAATTCATGGCTCGAGCGGTTGAAATGCGAGGGGCTTCTGCATTTTTGCATGATTCCTACAACAGAGAATGAAAATATTAAATGTATTGGTTTGCCAGCGAATATATACTTACATTTGTATCAATTTAAAATAATAAACAATGACAGAAATATTAAACTATTAAATGTATGAAGACAAGACTTTCCACATAGAGACGACACCACTTTTGATTGAAGATCACATAGAAATATTTCATTATGTTCTGTCATGAATGATTGAAAATCGTACATAAAGTTAATTTAATTCATATTCTAAGATTTAAATTGTTCCGATCTCGATCTTCAATGAAAATATTGATTTCAACCCTTTTTAAGGAACATTCCTCCTGACAAGTGCACCAGTATAGCTATATGATAATAAGAACATGCTTATTTTTTATTGGCGTTTGATCAGTATATTTAAGAACCAATAAGGGTTTCGCGCTAAAACTTCCTCGTGTTCATACTCTTTTCTGCTTAAGTTAAATATTTACACTGACTGTATGTATCAAACAGTATTGTTCGTACCAGAAATGTTCCTTTAGACTCACCCAGGGTCACTTATTATGATCTGTGTATTGTGTAAAATTCTCCACGGAAATTGTTTTATTTCAAAATTCGTGAGACAAAAGAAATTCAATTATATTTAATTTATGAAGTCATACACCTGCATCGACACCTGCGCCATAATTAGATCTATCGGGCTTGTTTATTGAATCAACCCAGCGACAAAGAAAGAACGATACACAGGGTGTCAATATTTTAGTTTATTTCATGTTCAAGTCCAACAACTAGTTTGCAAAGTAGTTGTGTATTCGCCACGCGGTGATGTATGCCTAAGGAAAATGAAAAGCTACCAGAAAACGACAAGAACTTTAGTCTTTTTACTTTCTAAACACTATTATCGCACTTATACACAAATCAGTGGACCACTCTGCATCATATATACGAGCTATTTTTCAAGATTTATAAGTTTTGTCGGGCGCGCGCTTACATTTTCAATATACTCAAATGGAGACGTGGCACGTCCATTTATGGTAAGTGAGTGTTACTTCCGGTTTCATTTATGCATATTAATTAGGTCGTCGTGAAAACACAAATAACTCATTCTAACTTTATTTAGCGCTAACCTGATGAGAAAACGTTTGTTGCACTCGTATCTAAACATACTATAGTTTTTATAAATATAAACGGTTATAAAATGATATTTTTTGTATCATGTCTCCTTTGAGTTCGTCGATTTGCAGCGTAAGTCATCATATCAACTTGCGTGAAAGGTTTTATTCATAATGTTGCACGCTTTGCAATTTTTAATACTATACTTTGATAAAGTACAATGTAGTTCGTCATCGATGTAGTAAAATATATCATTAAAAGTGAAAGAGCATGGTTTGATTAGTTTAAAATAATCGGAATTGTTGTACTGGAATAGATGGTGAATATGCTGAACCTTTGATCGGGTACACTTTGTTGGTATTGTCGGGACACTTTCCATACTGAGCTTTCTATATTTCACATATTGGGATACTAGAGTCTTACAAGACAACAATGTGTCTAGTCTGTTGTCAGGTTGGGGCTTTGTGGACTGGGCGAGTCCAAGCCAGTTTCTCGTTCATTTCTCTTGTTAAAGACATGAATTATATTACTTGGCTGATGGTTTTCTTGGGGACAAAATTACCAGTAGAGGTATCGATCCAGTGGTGTGAAAGGGTGATTAAGGAAACCAAAATTTTCACGGAATTTAAAAGAAGGTAATCCAGGGACAAGGACCAGACATAGCAAACAGAAACACACATCAAATAAAATAATACGTACAAAGCAACAGAAACAAATGAGGAACTTGGACTCCACTAAAAATGGGAGCATGGGTTAGGTGCACCAGTAGGTATTTCTCCTTTAGTCAAAATTGTTCAAATTTGTGTAAAAAAAGTGTGTATTTTCATTCCTGTTATATTTTCAGCATACTTTTGCAAAATCCATTTAAATATTGGTCTGTCTAATAATTGGCCTTGTTGTGATTCATCATATTTCAAAATAATCAATGAAACTGATCAAACACGTTTGTTTTGTCCTAAAACAAAACGTCCTGCGTTTATTTAATTGGATCTGACATACAGCGTGAAATTTCCCTGCACTTCTCTATAGTAAAACGTTACCAAAATTTAAGTTTTTTATTTCTCCAGTGAAGATAACAAAAATCTAGTATACTTGTATGATGATACTAAGTAGCAACATATGAGCTAGGGTGAGTGCAGTCAAAATTAATTTAAGTAAAGAAGTGAAATTTTAATGGTCTCCACAGTTACCCCTCAAATGGTGGTAATTTTGCACCTTTTCAAAAGTAAATGGAGATGATTAAGAACCCTGACGCTGAGCATAGTCTTAAGCCTAATTTGATACAAAGGCTCCTGTTGGTATCGATCCAACATAAACATACGAAAGTTAGATGTGCCTGATGATCTGTGATAGTATTTAATATTTTGTATTTAGGTTATACACTGGTGATTGTTGAGTATCATCATATCAGTTCATTTTCTGTGAGCCGCCAAAAAAAATTCTATGAAGTAAGTGCAAGCTGTACAAAACAGAAAAGAAGCTGATACGAGTTTTACGGGTGAAGCAAAATGAAATGCAAGTCAATTTCAAGTCAAGGTATAAACATTCATATAGGAATAGCCCCAGGCGCGATTTCACTTTGGTATGAATATATGAAATAGTTTTTTCGTATAACCTAACTGTAAAAAAGATATCTTGGATAGATGTTAAACTTCAAATTGCCAAAGGAAATAATTAGTAAATGATTATTTAATGAGGTTCGACCCTTCCTCCAGTTGGTAATACATATTGTGAGATATTCCTGTTATTCTAGGATTTTGGAAATATTTACTTAACATTTGTTTGCATATAAGACAAAAACAACACAATACAGATAAAATGAAAAATGTTTTATATAAAAGTGAAATTATAATACAAACAGAATGAAAAGAATACTCGTGCTACCGGTCCGTTTTCATTAGAAAATAGGAGTAAGAACCAGGTACTCCGGTATGATAAAGTGATAAAATACGACAAAGAGAAAAAGATACTCATAACCGATGACAAAGAACTAAATTACGTTTCCCTCGTTGTTATAGGCATAGAACATAGTCAGTAGATTGAATAATTGATTACGGTTTAACGCCATATTTATTGAATTTAGGACGAGAACTATTTACCAATCGAACATACCTTGCTTTCTGTTAGGCCGACACGCTGAACTAGTAGTTAGACATGTAATCAACTCCGACACATTTTTCTGAATACTAGCCAATATGTCATCACCCTATTTCCTTGAATACCGCATGCTGGACAGTTACTACCAATTTTTAAGTCTTTGGTGTGACTCACTCGGTGATCAAACCCGCTACCTCCCGCACTCGAGACCTGACCGCTACTCTAAGACCAGGCGATTAAATACAGTTAGTCATACTAGTATTATCGTTCTTCATAGGAGATATGGTCGTTTGCATTGAACTTACACATACAAAAAAATGTAACTTGAGTTTAGGTCCTGCATTTTATTTTGAGATTAATCCGAAGTATAATTTATATAATTTTCTAAGTAACAATTAGGGTCAGGATCAAAATGACTCTGTATTTCGGTATCTGGTAGAGAGGTTTACTATTATACAATTTGAGAGATCTTTACCTTCACGTTAGTGTATATATGAAACATTTATTTAATGTTAAGAAAAAAGAAAATGGCATCATGGGAAATTTAATGACAAGGCCGTGCCTCCCTTAAAGGTTAGATACAGATTGCAGTGAGGACAGTAAGTCTTGCAACATTTTCTGTTTAAATGTATTTAAAAATGATTGACCTAAAAATTTATATAATAATTCTTAATTGCATTGCAGTCCTCACTTGCGGTTTGCTTTATACTAAGTAGCTGAGCAAAATTTTAAAAAAGTAGAAAGCATTTTTTTTCTTTTTTTTTTTTTTTTTTTTTTTTTTTTTGTTAATTGCCACTTTAAATTTTGTATAAACTTTTTTTTTCATTTTAATTGTGTAGTTAATTGGCAAATGTGTGGGGAAAAGATAAGATATCTAAAAATTCAAAATATGGACAGAATTTGCATCAAAATAAGTTTTAACTTATAGAATGAAACAAAAAAAGGCGTAACGTGAGAATTTAAAAGTGACTGAGCATAAATAACCAGCTACACATTCAAAATAAACATAACTTATCAATTTATTGTGGGCATAAAATCACTGTAATGGTATCACATAACTACCGTATAAAAATACAAAATCACTCCAAAGAAGAAACTATGTTTTAACAAACTCTAATTTAAGAATTACTATTTTCAAGTAATTATTCATTTTTTTTAATATTTAAAAGAGTAACCAAGGGAACCAAGGTTATAGCGGTAATGAAAAGAATGTAATCCAGGGACAAAGACCAGACATGAAAAACAGACATACACAATAAAGAACATAAAGTAACTAAAATCATACATACAAAGTAACAAAAGTAAATGAGCAACTCGGACTCCACTAAAACTGGGAGCATGGATTAGGTGCACCGGTAGGGTAAGCGTCCTCTGCTTTTCTAAAAACACCCGCCGAGCTCAAAACGAGAATCAAAACGAATTAAATCTTCATCAGTATAAGTATAACTTGTTGCCGTGTAGATTGTAAAACATTATTAGTAGATATAATTGTGAAAATGACAAGGACTTTCTTCTGTCCGATCAAAACATGATTATGATTCTTGTTGAAAAAGTCAATGTTTCACAATTTAAATTTGAATTGTTTTTTTTTTTTTTTTTGTATTTAAATATGTGATATATGGTTTAATTTGGCTAAGAAAATAGCGATTGATTTATCTAGAATTTAAGATACTGAGCGTAGGTACAAATTCTTTTACTAAAATATATTCTCTTTCAGGATTTACACAAATTGCAAAGATGCAATTTTGTTTATTTTTGCTTAGAATGCAAGCAATTAAACTAGAAAGGTATTGCTTAGTCATCCACGTTCCATCGATAATTTGTTTATTTTGCAGCTTTAACCGTAGGTCAACTAGTTTTTTGCATACTGTCCATGTTTTATCATTGACATTCAATCATGCCTAATATGCTTCAATTTAAATAACACGAGTAGTTACTTATTTCATAGTTTGTTAAGACCATGAAATGAAAGTTCCATGACAAATCTAAACGGTTCCTGATTTTTGTTTCAGAATTGTGTCAAATTAAGTATATATTTGGCACTGCCAGTGCAAACGGGAATGCACGGAGTTACGGACATACTCGAAACAGCACTAATTCCATTTCAACATTAAAGTAAACTGGCATTAAAGACAGTGTCTTATTTCCTTTTTTATATAAACCAGTTTTCTATATAGTCAGAGTTGTCTTCTTTTGTCCATATGACAAACTGGAATATTTCCGATTTCCGTTCGTACATTACGCAAAAGTACAGGTAGATTACTTCATTTGCGTTAAGTATACCAAACATAATATCCATACCATGTTTTAAAGCATAGCTACACATGATTATTGTTCGTAAAGTACATCAATGGTTAAATATAAGTAAATTAAGAATTACGGCCTGCGTTTTTCACTATTATATAAAATAATTGTGTGACTCACATACTGGAAATTTAGCGCCCGAATGTTACATAACTTTCAAATCTGAAATCTCAAAATTTGAGTTTTACAGTATTGGTGAATAAGCCTGTAATTAAAACTTGAAAATCCTGTTGTAAGAATTTATTACTAAGCAAATCGCAACAAGTCATCAAATGTCGATATTGTTAAAAATATCAGCCTGTAATTAAAACTTGAAAATCCTGTTGCAAGAAATTATAACTAAGCAAATCGCAACAAGTCATCAAATGTCGATATATTTAAAAATGTTAATGTAAGCGATTTTTTTTCATAGGAATATATTTTTGTAATTCGTAAAAAAATGTAAGTTCTGTTCTCACTTTCTTGATACTGTATATACTATTTTATAACGTAACGTTAGTTCTTTCGACATTCAGATTTGTATGTTTGAAAAACTTCATGTTCATTTCCCTTTAAAATCAACCCATTCAAAACAAACAAAGAACGAACCACTCAAGAAAAGTGTCTATTTTATACACAATCTATATAATGTTTATATCGAAAGTGCTACAACCGAATGAACAAAACTACGATTAGTTATGTAGTGCGTACCTGTTTCACAATTAGAAACAAAAGAAAATTCGGGGTATTTTTGACAAGTTTGAATCACTTCCTGTCTGATTTTTATTAAGGCTATACTGGATAATTTCGACTTTCGAACAATCAAGTCACTTAAATCTCATATTCTAACGACTTGATATTGTATTGACCAATAATCCGGGAATATAATTCTGCAACAGAGTGATTTGTAAATGGGAGTTTGAATAACATTAAAGAAAATCATTAATGAATGAATTGATTGAGCATGGTGGAGACTTCCTATCCATGTACATTAGCAACAATGCTTATATGATATTGAAGTCAACTGCAACAAAATGATTACGGATTTAAAAATATCCAATCATATTAAGACATTAGAAGTTTTGGTATGAAGTAAAAGTATTTTAGGGAGTGTCATTTTGGTTTAGCAGCATCAGAACCAAATAAAAGTAAAAAAAGAAACACCAATCCCATGTAAAAGAAATACTTGATTCTAGAATCATACAACAAATAAATTTTAATACTTGATTGAGAGTTTAAATAAAAAAGCAGTTTAAGTTTAAATAATTTATCAATACTTGTAGCCCTTTCCAATATTGTTTTCATTTTGTTCAGTTTTCTTCCTTGCCTACTTTTGGTGTGAAATGTCAGGCAATGTTTTTTTGTTTTTTTTGTTTTTTGTTTTGTTTTGCAAAACCATCAATTCTAAAATAAACTGAACGTACAAGCAACACTCATGAAAATGAAAATATTGCTTTAATAGTGCTTACAGTAGTGGTATATTTTGTTCTGATTTAATGTAATATCACTTTAGTTCATAGTAACAAACCCCTTTTCGGGAAGTCAATCGATAGCATTTTGACCTGAAGTTATCGTTTTTTGCATAACAATTACTTGTGGATAAGGATGTATACACAGATTACAAATGTTATCAAATTTTAATCATGTAATGAACCCACTGTCGACTTAGTAGAAATTTGTTTTTCAAAGTGATATTAATTAGAAAAAAAGTAAAAGGAGCACACACTTGTCAACACATGACTGAAACCTACCAAAGATGCTACAAAAGTGTGTGGGTCATCTGAAATTTCCAAAATGTGTTCATATTGAGAGTTATGCATATAAGGTTTTGTTTTCTTTCTTTTTTAAATAACTTTAATTTCGCGTGACATGTACCATGCATATATTAAGAAAAGTTTTGTATGCCTGATACATTTTATTTTGATTATGAAAATGTTTTTGCTTTTTTTATTTCTCATCACAATTCCATTTAGAAATCATTGGTTTAATTCTAATAATGCTTTTGTCCAGGTTTGGTACAAAAATAGAAGGCAAGTGATGATTTACACTTGAAAATACCATGACGGGGTTTTAAGAAATACACAGTGCATTTGACCCGCGGTCACCATAATTTTCTTCATTGCTTCTATTGTCTTATGATGTTCTACGAAATAAACATCGGTGAGAACACAATAAATTATGTCATTGTTTCTATTGTCTGCCGATGGTCTTAGACATAAAAGGTATTTAAAATATTGACCAGTTGTCACCATAAATACCTGCATTGCTTCTAAAGTCTGAAGATGTTCTAAAAAATAAACAACGGTGATTACATTGACCTTAAGTCATCAGAAAATCTCCTTATTGTTTTTATTGTCTGAGGATATTCTAACAAATATGCAGTGCTGAGAACATTGACCAGTGACCACCATAAACCTCTTCATTGTTTCTATCATCGTGTCTTATTGACAATGAATCTCCTGCTTGAAGTCTCATAAAAGCATTTACAGATCCTTGGGACCAATCAGTTCCAAATACGCCAACATCAGACTCGTTGTTTTTCCACAAATGACAATGTAGATGAGTTGCTTCTGTTGCCATCAACGAACTTGAAACAAAATAAAGTCCGTCTTGTTGTACCGTAAAAACTCCAGTGTGTGGATTGTATATGTTTCCTTCATTCAGCCATACTTTGTCAAATTTGATTATAGTATTTGGTCCAAGCGTTGTTTTTGAAGTAAGGGAGGCTGTAAAGGCTTGACAACTATGCTTAGGCTTTCGACTGGAAGTATCTGGAAAATTAAAATGTCAATGTAACTACAAATACTTTGAAAGTACTACTGTTCGTTGGATACCAATTTTCGTGGTTTTCGTGGGAAGGCCAATCCACGAACTTAGGTTCCCATTGATTTTCATTAATGTGTATACTGAATACCTCAAAACCACGAATTCAAGAATCCACGAAATTGTGTTTCTTCCCTTATCGACGAAAATTGGTATCCACGAATTAAAGTATTTCCACAGTAATCTAATTAGACGTTCATGTTGGGGTTTAATATTTTTTAATGTTTTGTCATCATCAACAAAATCATTATAGGATGCTGATTTAATGTATTAGGCTATTTTATCATATTTATGTACACACGTTGTTCATATCATTATCAACCGGTTTAAATTTTATCGTCTTGAAATGTTTATCTGATATTATATTTTATGTCTTCATTTCATGCTTTACTTAAGCGTTATAGAGATGACACGTGTATGTGAAAACAATTTAAAAAAAATATAACATGTGAATACTAACTGATAAATTAAATATTTTTTTATATTTGGAGAAATATGTTTGGTCTATTATTTGCCATTTTCAATTACCAAAACATTTTTTTAACAATGTCTTACATTATGACACAAGTTAGACAGCCATTCTTCAATTACATACCAAATACATTGTATTATGTATGTGACGCCAAGTGTAGGTGTTCAGGTGATTGCCCGGTCAAGTTGCTTTAGCAGGACCCCTTCATTACCTATACATACATACATATTCTGGAAATTTACCAGAACTGACGCAGATGAAATTATTTACTGAAGTTCTCAGTACAACCAAATCAAGTTCAAGTTCTTTATTTACTCAGACAAACATGTGTAAGGAGAGGAATATATTATATAACATATTGACAAAGTAATGGTGGATACGGTTGACATATGGTACAAAAGTGGTTTATGCATTTTACATATAAATAAAGATAGCTTTTTAAGCACATTTATGTAATAAAAATATAATAACCCTTTCATTTTTACAATATTCTGATATCTAGTACAGGAATGAATCAACTTCTTAAAGAAAGAATACCTGGAAATTCCAATTTGATAAATAATGGTACTCTATACCTGAACTGTTATTGCAAAAATGACAGAGTCTTTCTTCCTTTGGCACATCTTCCATCTGCCAGTTTCAATAGGAAACATGATATTACAGCAACTTAATTATTTAATAAATTTTCTCTCAAATGGAGGTAACTTTAATAAATAATTTTCAATCTCAAATTATTTTGAAAACAATGTAGAATTCTCCTTTTGGATAGTTATCGATATAATAATGCCACTTTTGAGTACAAGCATCTGTTAAGCTCTGTTTGACAAAATATTCCATTTGTGTACAATGTAAAGAGTATTGCTTGTTCCAAATATAGCTTAACCCTGTGCTTTTTACTATATTTTGACATGATTTAACCATTTGAACTCTATAATCCTAGTAGTGTTCAAAGTAAGCATAATTTAATACATCAAGTTTTTTATCATTCGAGATATGCTTATTCTAGAAATTTGCCATCCTTACTTTTATGTTTAGTTTTTTTTTCCCAAATATCATAAAAATAAGAAGTTGCAGTTATAATTAGTAATTCTAGAATCATTTTAAAAAATTGAAAGTGAACTTTTTCAACAATAGATGATTTTTTTCAATTCCCATATTTTACACCCAATTCATCTACCCCGCACTTGACTTTTTATATATGATTTTAGTTACTTCATGTTCTTTGTTGTGTATGACTGTTTTACATGTCTGGTCTTTTGTCCTTGAATTACATTCTTTTGATTACCGCTATAACCTTAGTTCCCTTAATTATTTTTTTTCCAAAATCAACCTTAAAATGATTTTTGACATTTCCTTAATGGAAAATTATGGTCAAAAGTTTGAAAATTGAATTGATTGAAACTCCTTGTCTATTTGGTTTTGAAAATCATGAAATTTTAAGGTATATTATAGAAGACTGTTGGGCAAAGAATACTAAACTGAGACCCGATAACTACAGTTCCAGTGAAAAGTGAGATTTTTAATAAGTGAGTTTTAATTATCCTAGAAGCTTTCAAACAACAATAATATATCACATTTTATACTAAACTGAGCAAATTTAAATGAAAAAGTAATCCAAGGCCTCGTTTTCTACTTTATGGCATATTGTTAAAAAAAATGGGAAATTACCAATGTTTTTATAGATGAAATGATAATTGCAATTGTTATTATTGACACTCTTCTCAACACAACTATATTAGAAATAAATGGGGTGACTTAAATTGCTGAATTATAAACAGTTTTAATTTTTTGACATTTTTTTTAAATACTCTAAGTAGAAACTTGGAAATCGTGGAATTGCACTTGTTACACATGACATATAAGAACTGAAATGTGTGTTTGCTTTTTTCACATTTATTCTACTTAAACTGCTCAAAAAGTTGTGTACTACAGCCATTTTTTTTATTAAAAGTGAAAATTCACAATAAAACATCTTTTTTATCTCATAAATGACCATTTCTAATGGTACTTCCAATCAAATTCTAGTGCGGCTTATAAGAAAATTGGTGGTAATGACTTATAAAAATGAAATTTCTGCAATAGTGTGTGAAAGAGTAATCACGGGAACCGAGGTTATAGCGGTAATCAAAAGAATGCAATCCAGGGACAAAGACCAGACATGGAAATGAGACATCCACAACAAAGAACATAGAGTAACTAAAATCATATCTTGACCTACACTTAGAAATCGATGGTAAAGGAAAACTATTGACTAAACTGTACGACAAACGTGATAAATTTTCATCCAGAATTGTCAACTTTCCTTTCATCTGTGGCAACCTCCCTTGAGCACCTGTGTATGGAGTGTTCATATCACAACTCATACGTTATGCCAGAGCTTGCCGAAACTACGCAAACGTTTTGTATCGCGCTAGAACTCTAATAAATAGGCTTCTGGAACAGAGTTATGTTGCTACAAGATTGAAGTCATCACTACAGAAGTTTTATGATCGTCATCATGAACTCGTGGACGGTTATGGTGTATCCATCTGTACCATGAAAACTGATTTCTTCAACGGTTCATAGTTTTCTATTCCTCATTTGTCTACCCCGGACTTGACATTTATGAGCAACTCGGCGGGTGTTTCTAGAAAAGTAGAGGACGCTTACCCTACCGGTGCACCTGGTCCATGCTCCCAGTTTTTAGTGGAGTCCGAGTTGCTCATTTGCTTTTGTTACTTTGTATGTATGATTTTAGTTACTTTATGTTCTTTGTTGTGTATGTCTATTTTCCATGTCTGGTCTTTGTCCCTGGATTACATACTTTTGATTACCGCTATAACCTTGATTTCCTTGAATACTATTTCAATGACTTTAATGATCAGTGTCTGACTTTTCTTTTATGACGTTGACAATGTTAAACTAAAATTCATCAAATCTTTCATTTTTTGTCTTTTTATATGCCTTACTTGCTTTCTGCATAGCAGCTCTATTACTTTGGTTTTTCACTTGATGATACTTTCTCTTACATCTATGAAAAGTTTGTTTTTGCTCCTCTTAACATTCCCCATTAAACCATAATTTGCTTTCGGATTTGCAGTTCAGCTGCTTTTGCTTAGGTTTTATCATTCCAAAAAATTCAGAAAAAGCATGTTTGAAAATATTGCTTCAATTTTTAACTATCTCATTGACACCCTCTTGGGTCAAATTTTAATACGTAATCACATACCATCCAGTCTACTCCCTATATCATCTATCTCATGGTTTCTATCGGTAGAAAGATATTCTATAAAATTATTCTTCTTCTTAAACTAAATTCCTACCCACTATGCATATCTGAATATAAGGGATTAAACTCTGTAACAATGAACTTATTGCCAGAAAAAAAATAGACCAGAAGACACTATCAGATAATCGACTAAACTTTGTCCAATACAAGTTATTTGCCCTTGATTTCTGTCATCACTTATCCTAGAATAGGCAATATACAGATTATTGGAATTTCATAACTCAAAATAATCTTCTATCATAATTATTTGGTTTACATTTGTGTCTATCTACAGGAACATAATTATCTAACAGAACTTGATAATCAAAGTAGAATCTGTACATGAATATTGATTTTTTTAAAATTTCATCAGGTATTCAAACATCTGGTAAAACAGCAGTTTTAGCATTCAAATCACCAACAATGGCATAATTCATGCCATTTTCAAAAAAAATTCAAAAGTACATTTTCAATCCCTGAGAAGGCGTCTACTGAAGAATATACTAAACCTTCGGGTGGAAAATACGCGCATTCTAGTAATAGATCATTATCAAGGGTTCTAGATGATTGATTAAACAATGAAAACAAAGCAAACAATGATTATACCTCCATACATTTTTCCCTATGTTTTGCTACATAACTATAACCATATGGCAAATTTAAAATGTCAAATTTGTCAGTGTAACGAAGTGGGACACCACTTCATGGTTCATACAACTGTTTTAATTTGAATCAATGACTGAGATCTGTCAATAGGGCGTCAAATCACAAACTAAATAAAAATATACATTTATTTGCACCACAACCACAAGACAAATAATCAAAAGGAAAAATAAAACACATGCACGTTAATTCTCAACACACACTACACTCACACACCATGACAACAGTACACAACAAAAACACACCATGCAGACTAAATAAATACACTTAATTAAAATATAAGAATTTAAATAAATAGATATTAAGTCTATGTCTGGTCTATATCACAGTCAATATCAATGTTCAACATATCACAGTTCTGTTTAGCTCATCAGAACAGTATTACGTTGAATTAAGTGTATTATCAAATTCATTACTACAAACGGACTAGTATATTTAACAATAATAGACTTGTTAATATTATGACAAATTGTAATTTATATTCACTCCTCATTTCAACCAAAGGTTTTATCAAACTGAAGCTGTAATCAACTTTATGTAAATATATCTCCCAAATTATAGCTGTGCATCATTGTTGGAAACAAAGGCCAACAACTCTAATCATAGTCCCCTGGGAAAGGACCAGAAAAGGACTATTTGAGAACAGAAACTATCTACATAACGAAAACCGCCAATAATACAAATTTGACAACCGTTCGCGCCATATTTACAAAACTGACAAACCGAAAACCAACAATATTTCCAAGCGAAATTCTCAAATATAAAAATGGGGGAAATAATATTTTACCTGGGAGTTCATATCACCGTGATGAGCATGACACCCACTGAATATATCATATATCAATATCATTCCTGATGTGGAAATGTGCATCTCTGGCAATAATTCCTCCAAACTTCCAAACTAAATATTCAAACATCTGCCTTCAACAACTGTCCAGGTGCAAACTGATCAGGTTCACCACCTGACTACTTGGCAGATCTAATAATATCTAGTTGAGCAGGTTGATCAATGACCTTCACACTCTATAAAAATAGATCTTGACATTCAACTATCCAAAGAAGGATAATTTGTTACAGTCAGTTTTTGTTCCTTACAAATGCATGAATCATTTGATTCAACAAGTCCTATCAACTCAGGTAATATAAAGAGTAATCAGGGCAACCAAGATTCTAGCGGAAATTAAAAGAATGTTATCCCGTGACAAAAACCAGACGTGGAAAACAGACAAATACAACAAAGAACATAAAGTAACTAGAATAATAAATTCACAGTTACAAAAGTAAATAAGCAACTCGGACTCCACTAAAAACTGGGTTCATGGACTAGGGGCAACGGTAGGGTAAGTGTGTTATAACCTTGGATTTTATTTTACAAACATTTATGCAAATAAACCGTATTTTAGAAATTGACAACTCTTTGCGTCTCCCTGTAAAGTTTTGATATTTGGATTCTCTTGTTGGCTTGTCCTAATCATGGTTGCTATGCTAGTGTTCAGGTGGTGGCTCCGGTGTATGGTTGTCTCGTGGTCATCTTGATTATCAGGAGGAATTCGAAAAATTGGTACATAATTGTTCGGGTTTCGGGATGGCAGATGTCACATTTGCCCATTTAAATAAAGTTGTCATAGTTTATGAATGCTCGATTCTGCTTCTGGATATTGCTCGTAAACACCAAAAAACCGTCTCGTTTAGGACACCCGTTTTGACAACATTGTGAACGCGTACTCTGTCTTATCTTCTGTCAAACTTTGCCACTATAGTACGCGGCTCCCCATCTCACGGTTTTTTTCGAGCCTGCGTGATACATTCAATTATATATTTTTCTCGCCTTTCAGGACCTCTTTGATCAATGTTTTGACTATATGGTCGGTATTTTCATCAGGAGTCTCTTGAATATCGGTAAATAATAAATTGTCTTTCATTGTAAAAATAAAAAAAAAACTCTTCTTGTAGTTTGCAATTTTATTCTTGTAGATAGGAAGTGTGCCTTTCTTCTCTCTGTACCTGATTTTCAAGAAATTTACATCTGTTTTTACCCTTTCTACTCGATTTTGTACATGTTGCATTTCACTACGTAACTGCGCAAGTTCATTTTGGAAGCCATTTTACTGTGTTTCTTATACACACATATCTACAATCACATGATACTATATCATCAAGAAAATCAAGTATAGATATTTTATTGATTATATATTTGAAATAATTCTACAGGCCAGATCCTACTACTTGAGGACTCGGATAGACCGATGCGGTTACAAGTGGCTGTTGAAAAAGGGGTAGGGGATGTGTAAAGCCTGTTTTTGGTGTCGTATTAGGTGCCAACGGGTGAGAAGGTGTTGCAAGATTGAATGGCATTGGTGGTCCATTTGATTTGATGAGGCTATTAATTCACTTGGACTAAACGTTTGTGTTAGGAAAAATTCGTTGTTGACATTATTGATCCGGGCGGTGTGCTTGATTGCACCGTATTTGTACCTATTGATATTTACGTTCTTTTCCCATATAGGACGGGTAAATAACAGTTGGTAATTTAAGTCAGTTCCACATTTGAATCTATATCTTCACTTCCCATGTATCCAAAAAAGTGTATCTATCGAATATCATCTCATTTTCTGGAGGGAAAGTTTGTCAACCTCTATCTGCCACTAACTCATAATTCCACTCAAATAACACTAAAACTTATCTCTCTTTTCTATATTGCACTTACTAACCAGTACTGGATTTGTATTACGATTTCGATATTCATTTTATTTTAGAATTTATACATTATTTTATTAACTGATGACTTAAAATACAATGTAAATTGCCCCTTTAATACAACAGGAGGTTTTAGCAACCATAATTTATACAGGGCAATTGCCCTGTATTAATTTAATACAGGGCACTTGCCCTGTATTAATTCTGGCCCTGTATAAAAGTTAAACTTGTCCGCCATTTTGTTTGAAACAGACTGTTATTTTAAGTCATCAGTTAATAAAGGGATCATAAAATGGTTATTTCCATATTAATCCTGTATTATGTCCAAGTACAGTCGACTGTACTTGGACATAATACAGGATTAATATGAAAATAAACATTTAATAACCTTATAATATTATATTACATTTTTGTTTGATCCTTCTATGTATTTGGTTGTTATTCTGCTGATACTCGTTCAGACACGCGTGAAGCATATTAAAAATTACAGTGTAATATACTGGTATTGTTGTATGAGTAACTACAGAGGACAAAATGTTCCGGAGGTTATTCACCAGCTCAGTGTTAAGAATGGTTTGGCCTGATTTTTACCGAAATGTGCTGTACAAAAAATCTCAAAAACACTTAAACATTTAGATATCATTTCTTATTGCACTTGGTAGACGTTTTTAGTGATTAGTCTGGTTTATTTGTTGTTTCAGTATTTAGTGTAAACAGTTCATCTTGGGATTTCAATTTACCTATATAATGTTGCAAATGTGGAGTTATGCCTTGAAAACTAGTGCACAGCATATACCAAGGGTAATACGTTAAAATGTAAGCTTTTCTAGATAATTTTAAGTTTCTGATTAATTGTTTCATTAATCATTAATGCAGTAGTTTACTCATTATATTGTAGTAAGTTGTTCTGATTGCCACAAAAAAAAAAAAAAAAAAAAAGGTACCGGATTTTTTTTTTGTTCCCATTTTTCTCTCCTTTACAGACCTATGTCCTATCCAATTGTTAATACACAATATTATCTAACGCGATTTCTCATTAGCTTTATCTGTACTAATTTAACAGTGTGACAAATTGTTTCATAATTGTAAAAGACTACGGTGTATTTGGGAATGTATTATTGATTTCTATTTTCATAAAAAAGAAAAGGATAAAGTTACCTTCTGAATGTTTCTGAATCGCTTCAATAGTAGTATTCCATGTCATGACTGTGTTCTCTATTCCTGCGAACAGCTCTTTGAATTTGTTTTCCACTAAGTTGCCAATTTCTTTTTCGATTCCGGCTTTTACTTTTTTATTTATCAACGTCTCTAACTGCATATTAAACTTTGTCATATCCAATGTTGCTTGAAGTGGTGCATTAAGCTTGTTTAAAAGTGGAATTTCAAATGATTCCTGACACTGAGTTTCCCTACAGTTTTCACTTTTAACACTCACAAGACGATACGCTAGTACACACACTACAAGACAAATAGGAATTTTGTTTTTTAAACCCATTTAATTCTGTCAGCGAAACGACCTTCCACTCACATATATGCAATTTAAAATTATCAAAATTTTGTATATCAAAACTCTATGTACTTTGCACTATCGCTTAATTTTAGTTGAGGTTATTTCAATGCAACTTTTATCTATATTTATATAAAGAAACGATATATATTTGTAAGACAAAGTGCTAATATTATCGTAAAAACTGTTTCGTGGTTCAGCATTATTATCTATTCACAAAGGGAACAAAAATAGTGATACACATTAAGATGCATATCCTCGGCAATACAAAATATTTATGTTAAAAAGTTGGAGATACCTATAAATCACTTTGAAGAATGCAATCTTTATTAGCACTTCAATCGCTCAATAATACGCAAAATATTCGATAAAAACTAGTGTTTATAAATATTTCTTCCATGTGGAAGGTATCATTTTCACGATTGATATTAAGTGTTACCCCATGTAATATTCATTGTACAGGAAAGGCTACATATCATATATATATATATATACATACATGGGTCTGAAAAATTCCCAACGATGTTAGATCTGTCAAATTTGTGAAGCAAATTTTTGGTCGTCCCCTCTGCGTGACTCGAACTCGTACCGCTGTGACATCTATAGCAACACCGCCAGCACTAAGTCCAGCGCCCTAGACCACTCGGCCAGCTAGGCTATATCAAATATAGCTTTCGCTGGCCGGGTCTTTCCTCCTCGTAGGATTAATCTAGGGCTGTAACTTAGTACACGATGTATGGTAGTACCGGACAGTTTATCTATGTGTTATTATGTGGGATATAGGATCAAATTAATGATGTATGTGACAACAAATCAATATTATTCGTCTCAGAATGTGACGACTCTATTCGCTACATTGCTCCATCGGATCAAATTGATACAAGGAAGATAACGTAAACGTATAAATGGGTCTGAAAAATTCCCAACGATGTTAGATCTGTCAAATTTGTGAAGCAAATTTTTGGTCGTCCCCTCTGCGGGACTCGAACTCCTACCGCTGTGACATCTATAGCAACACCACCTGCACTAAGTCCAGCGCCCTAGACCACTCGGCCAGCTAGGCTATATCAAAATATAGCTTTCACTGGCCTGGTCATTCCTCCTCGTAGGATTAATCTAGGGCTGTAACTTAGTACACGATGTATGGTAGTACCGGACAGTTTATCTATGTGTTATTATGTAGGATAGAGGATCAAATTAATGATTCATTTCACAACAAATCAAATCAATATATATATATATATATATATATATATATATATATATATATTGTTTTAAATGTTATAGTAAACAGAAATTAACATGTGTCGTTTCATATAATCTGTGCACTTCAGAGATTAAAAAAAAATACATAGGATGTACCGTAGCATTCAAAATTAAGGGAGACAACTCTGTAAATGATAATAAAATACAATAGAAACTATTGGATTTTCAATGTGCATTATCTACAAAAAAACTTGACATATATGTGGTTTCAAAGTTTAGCCCCTGGGTCAAGCACAACAAATACTAAAAATGTGCAGTGTTCCATGTTCTTGATCTAGCCATACCGCAATACAGAGGGACTGGCGATGTAGTATATATTTATTAACATATATTAACATTTCAAAGCAAAAAATACGGGCTACAAATTACAAATAATCATTCATGTTGTTCATCTTGTTACAGACACGGAGGAATCCTGAAGGCACATATAATAACACTAATATTCCGTTCGTATTTGATATGACCTGGTTGTAAATACTTATTGTAACTTCCATAAAACAATAATAAGTTGTTTTGGCACACAATTTTAAGGCCATTATCAGCGATTGTATTTATTTTGTGTTCCCTATCTTCTCTTCATCATACGTATATTTTGAACATTGGTTGTACGCAAAAAAATCAATATCAAACTTCTGGTTGTATTTGTTCATTGTTGAAAGGGATGATAATACATAAATAATTTTATAATTGTAAAATTTAGATGTACAATAAATAGTCACATTCAAATATTGAAAAATTATTGATTATTGTTGCTATCTAGTATCGCCTTGGAAAAACCTTCCATGAAAACTCATCGGAACAAATGTCGGTAGATTTGATTGGCTTACAGGTTTCATATTCGTCGCATTAAGGAAAAGGAGATAACTCTGTTTTGAAGAACCGTTGAACACGTGGGTGAGTAGTATTCCATCATCCTCTTGTTTACCACCAGGTGTCGCTACAAAATACGATTCCGATGGATAATGATATTTCATTGTCCATGTTAAATCACGTCCCTTACCGCACATATCCTTCTTTACAACAGCATAGCTATTAATGTTTACACTGTCTATTTTCATAGCAATACCGTATGCAAAGCAATAGTATCGATGACGATAGCCTTCATTAATTGTTGGCATGTCGATGTTAATACTGTACGGTATATTTCCATAAACCGGTATAGGATAATGGCTTACTTTAAAGGTTTGTCTGTTGATTACAATGCGTTCGATATAATTTCGAAATAATTCGATGTTTCTTAGCAACGGGTCGCGTAATTTTTTTAACTGTAGCATTTTGACGTTTGAAGAATTGTCAAATGCACAAACATCGACAATTATATTATCATTCTGTTCGTAAGCATTTATATGGTGCATGAAGAAAATTGAGTTTACTTTTATTGTTGTGACATTTTTCGTCTGTAGATGAACGAGATATATATTCATCTTTGATGTCTTGTTGAAGGTCATTGCTTCATAGACGTTAGCATGTGTGAATAGCTTTGCCGCGCTTATAAAAATAGACGGTGCTATTAAAACAGCGTAATTTTTGGTAAGTGCAAACGAGTGCATATACCTATTTTCTTCTATGTCCCATTTAGCAATTTCCTCGCGTTTTGACACGGAACGCATGCGGAATAAACGAATATTGCTTTTTATGTCAGGTACTTTACTCAAAGTCATAAGAAAAGTTATGTATGTTTCCTTTTTAAACTCTTTTACAGGATGAGCCGATGATGTAATTGTGACGTACACAAGTTTATTTATGTCGACATCCGGGGTCACTGGGCCCATTGTAATGAGATTTCTGGGGTTAAATTGATAAACTTTCCAAATATCATTTAAGGCCATGTACTCAAATTGATCAGTTTCTGCATTGAATATACGATAGATGTTAACATTTGTGTTGTCCATGTTTCGGATAAAAGCTTCTGGAATTTCAGTTCCTTTTAACCTTGGTTCAAGAGGTTCGAACGTTAGGAATGGCTTTATGTTGTTATCAGCTAACGAAAAATTGTAAAAGTCTGTATAAAGGAATCTGGCTGACATTGAAGCTGAACCATTTCCGTAAAATTTAAAGCTGTGAAGTTTACCAAAAGCATCAAAAGTATGTGTAAAAGATCGCGTCCCAATCTCAAACCTTCCAGCTCCATTTCTCATCTGCAAGTATAAGAGTTAAATACCTCCCTGGCTTTCAGGCTGACATAATAAAATCTCGATCTTATTGTTTTGCTCTCTGTGTTGTGCTATATGAGATGAGGAACTCGGAGCACGATTCTATAAAAACAAATGATTGCACTTTACTAGTGTTTAGTTTGAACATATGTCGTGCAAATACTTACCCATTCCAATACGACTTTTAGCATTTTCCCTAGCATTATGATCACTGGATAGCTAGAAATTGTTCAGGGTGTGTTTGAAAGGAAGTTATTTCTACTATAATAGTGCCACACTAAATTAATTTTACACTTTTGTACGTGATTTCAGTTTCCAGGAGGTCGTCATAACCCTTAAAACTTCCAGAACCGCCCTTTTGGTTACAACACAGCCCTTTCATTTTGGAAACTTCGAAATTCATTGTCAACGTTAACACCCCATCCACCCTACCACCACAACTGCCCTATTCGTTCTTATCTCCCCCTTTTTCAATCACATTGAATATCGCAAATCCATTAGAAATATGAATTGTGTATGTTACGATTTTTTTTATTTTAATTATTTTATTAATATTGTTTGTATCTAAATTAATGTTTTTTTGTTTATTTTTTCATTATTATTATAAACAAAGTTTAAATTTGGTTATCCTTCATGTGTGCTCAATTTATACCTATTACCAATTCCCTATGATTCATTGTCCAATATATTATGTATCATTCCTTATACCCCATTCTAAACTGTCACATACTCCGTTACATGGGTGGGGTGCCCACTTTAAGTATTGTGATTTTACGAAAATAAAAATAAAATAAAGAAATAATGAAGGTTGGAAATCCCTTTACCAAGGACAACTGCAAGTATCCCGTTTCTGTCTCAATTTACGAACTTTATTCTGTTGACAATAGGAATAATTTGTCATAAGTACGATAATATTGTGATAATCATTTATTTTTTCACTTAAATTGTTAACATATTGTGATGTATGATGAACACAAGAAAAACGTATAACAAACAAAGCTTATGGTTGTAAACAAGAAATCGTTCGAAAAATCTTTTTTTGTCGAAGGCAGAAACCCTGGCGAGAATAGATATAGAAACTACTTGACGTAACATAGAACACGAATGGCTTTCACGTCGCCTTACTTACCAATGTACCATGTAGCCATTTTGGAATAGGTCTGTCAAAATGAATAGGTTTGTCACTAAATTCATCTAGGTTAGTTTCAAAGAAATCCTTGTATCCGGATGGATCGTCTATTTGTACAGACAATTCAAACTGAATGAGAATGTATGTGAGTAGAACAACTAAATTCTGCATGGTAATACCTGTAATTGACTGGAGTAAGTTACGTTTGATATCCGACTTACAGACAAGACGTTGATATTTATTGGTCAATGTTATCAAGAGGTAAACATGATAGAAATATCAATATTGATATGCTATTTATGGAGAACATTTACATTATATAATGGGATTACATTTCATTATACATTAAAATTCCGTTTTATTTTAGTTTTAATATAAATCATTAGTCATTATAGATATCACCACTAATCATTATACATGAATTCAACATTTCATTATCATAATGGTCATAAGTAATATTCTAATTCTTTTAAATATCACACCCAACCGTTATCAAATATAGAATGGATCAGTGTATATTGTTATATTAAAATTACCTGCTGAGTAAGTCATGCAAAGTGTTCAAAATAAGATCTATAGAAATCTAATATAAAATGATAGCATCTACGTCACGCCCGACTGATACAAAAGGTAAATCCAATATCAAAAGTGGGTGCTTTCTCAAAAGTCTTTTTGCCAACAGCTATGACCTGAAACTTTTCAGGATATGCCTGCATACAATTAAAGTGAAACCAGTTTATCAAAATAGTACATTCTGATTGTAGTACCTATATTACTCCATTACAATTTGGCGAATGAAAAGTTAATATGTTGTCATCAGCATAGTTGTATAAATCTCCTTTTATAATAGAATAGAAAATGTCATTTATAAACACGTTGAACAGCAACGGACCCAAAATTGTTCCTTGCGGAACCCCCTTTTGAATTTCTGCCCAGATACTGACACAAGAGCCAATCTTTATTTGTTGCTTACGCCCTGACAAATATGATAATAACATGTCAGTAGACGTTTTGTTTAAACCATATGCTGTTAACTTACAAATTAAAATATCATGTGGCAGACAGTTAAATGTCTTTGACAGTCCATAAGAATGGCTGCCACATATTCATTATTATCTAACGCCTGTTTCCAGTATTCTAAAACCTTAAAAATGTTGTTTGGCAACCATGACCTTTTCGAAATAAATGCACATAAAAATTTATCAAAAATTGTTTCACAGAAAGTAGACAACTGTTTAGCTATAACTTTTTCGAATATTTTTGATGGAATAGGTAGTAAACTGACTGGTCTGTAGTTGTTCTTTGTAAAAGGGTCATTCTTTTTTATCAATGGAGTGACTTGTGCCTCTTTTAGTCTGCTTGGAAATATTGAAGTTTCTATTGAATGGTTAACTAGTTTATTTACTGTTGGCACTAAAGATGGTTTGCCATATTTCATGAGTTTAACTGGTATTTTATCAACTCCTAATGCTTCCTTCACATTAAATTTGTCAATGACATTATATACAAATGATTCATTTGTTGGAACAAATTCAAAGTTATTCTCTCTAAAGCCCATTTCTTTAAACTTCTGAAGGTTTGGATGGTTACGCTTATCAAAATTATAATCTTTACCTATTTCTTTGGCAACATTTACAAAAAGGTCATTGAATACCTCTGAGGCTCTTTCATTTTTTTTTTATAATCTCATTTTTTCTTGTAATATAATTTTGCTTTGTGTACCTTTTTTTTTTTTTTTTGAGAAATATAGCTTTATGGCTTCCCAAAAATCTGTCTGTTTACAGCCTCCAAAACATCTTTCCTGCTAATAAACATTTTCAGATTTTCTTTTCAGTTTATTTACTAAATTTCTTTTTGTTCTATATTTTTCCCAATTTTTAGCATTTTTGACATTGAGATATTTATTATAAAGCATTTTCTTTTCATAGATTGCTTTCCGTAATTCTCTATTCATATAGGGTAAATGATTGCTTTTAACATACATATCTTTGATTGGTACATGTTGATCAAAGATATTGCAAATATCTGATTCAAACTTTGCATAAGCCTGGTTTACTTGTGTTTCAATAGAATCTGAACCATGACTTGCAGATGAAGGAATAAATGGTTTTACATTTGATAAGTCAGAATTTAGAGACTCAACATCTACATTTTTGGAACTTCTATATTTTATTTTCTGCTTTTCATTCGAAGGTGTATTATTGTCTATTATGGTACTAATCATGTTGTGACAGTCACTTATACCAATTACAATATTTAATGTTTTCATGCATAAATTTTTGGAGTTGGTCAAGATAACATCTAAAA
Organism: Perna viridis; assembly: GCA_037379345.1. Lineage (NCBI taxonomy): Eukaryota > Metazoa > Mollusca > Bivalvia > Mytilida > Mytilidae > Perna > Perna viridis. The sequence continues at coordinate 21,555,056 of CM074521.1, read as the reverse complement.
GTGACCCATTACAGTTTTTCATATAACAAGTTGACTCTTTCATCAAATTTTCTTTAGGTTAAATATATCAATTAAATCTGATAGTGTCTGCCCTTTGGTTCATTCAATAAATCATAGTTCAGATCTCCAATAACCATATAATGATCAAATTGTGTAATACATTGGGCTAGTGTATTAGAAAACTCTTTACTAAATACCGAGTCTTTCAAACATGGTGGTCTATAAATACATATGATTGCCCACTTTGTTTTGTTTAATATAAATAAAATAATATTTTCTAAAGTTATATTTTCTAAGTCACACCTTCTTCTAGCTGGTATTTCAGTTCTTACAAATGCTGCAATACCTCAACCATTACAATTTCTATCTTTTCGTTCTAGTTTATAACCCGGAACATCAAAGAGGGGGTTTCTGTATGATGAGTCAAGTTTTGTCTCTGACAAAAACAAAGGATCTACAATTTTGTTACAGAATAGTTCTTTAACTTCACAAAATTTTGATTTTAAACTGTTTATATTTAGATGAGATACCATGAATTTATTTTGATGAGTTTTTCTTATAGCCTGAATTTCTTCAAATACTGATACATGTTCTTCAGAACTGCAAGACATGTTACTGTCAGTAATAACAAGTAGTCCTCGAAAAACGATTCAGTAAAAAGACAAGCTAATTTCCCTTTCTCAACGTAAACAGTCAAGCACGGTACAGCGCTTGTTTTCCTAAAACGAGAGTGAAACATACCAATCAGTATAAGTATATTCAATTTTTTATTTCTCGTTATTTATTTATTTGTTTTTTGTTAGCAATACATAGTAATAGAAAATCTATAGATACAAATTAACGGCAACAATTTTTAAGCAAATACAACATAAATCACAACCAGTCCGACGGAGTTAAGTATGAGGTAGTACCCAGGCGTGCCTACCAAAAGTTATTTATTTTCATTGGCGATGTACCGTCGTCAAAATAAAATTGCGATTAAGATTAATATCATAGTATAAAAATGTTAAACTTATAGACGGAAAATGGATGACTTTACAAGAGAATAAGAGAAAATAAATTCGGCCTTGATGACTTTATCATATCTTTAACATTATTGATTATGTATGTGTGTATGAATAATTGACCTTCTGTAAGGTAATTAGCTAAATCTGATACTATTTATCAATGACCAGGTCAGATAACATACAGATAAACTGCTGCAGATCAAGGTTGCATGCCCAAATAGAAGTTGATGGCCAGGTTATGACCGTTTATCGAATACAGATAAACTGTTGCAAGTCATGGATGCATGCTGTGAATCAAAGCTCGTAGCATATAATTTCTGTGTTTTGGTGCCTTACATACAGTTTTTAACATTTTAGTAACCGGGTGTATCGGTGTAATACATACTTTACTTTAAAAGATTGGTAGTAGATAGAGTTGACTTTTCCTGGGTATGAAGCCGATGAATACGACTGTTGACTTTATAAATTGAATACAAATAATTGTTTGTTGAATATTCAATTCCTTTTCACTATAAGTTGATTAATGGTTCGCAAAGTTGTTCTTTATCTTTTCATATGCGTCAGATATTTTGCAGCTTCTGTTTCTGTCTATGAGTTAAACATTTCAATTTAAAATATACACATTGCTATTCTATTGTTATTGCCAATATTAAGAACAAACGGAATGTATAGTAAACATATGTATTTGCACATTTATTTTTTTTTCACATTTTTAATCAGGTTTTCTAAGAATAAAAATCTTGGTTGTTTTCCTTTGAAGGTTCATTAGTACTGTATGTGGAAACGGACTAATTATAACCAAAAAAAAAGAATGAGCAGGAAAGACATTTTTGTACAAAACACAAAAATACCAATCATATAAATATATCAATATTGTCATATTCGACATGAGGTACAAGTGTTTCAAGAAGTAACCCCTCAATAGCAGCATTTGAATAACATATATTGGACGCTTAACCAAATGCAGTAAATTCAAAATTAAGGGAGATACCTCTGTAAATGACACTAAAATACAATAGAAACTGTCGGATTTTCAATGTGGATTATCTGCTAAGAGCAGAAAGATTGGAATGTCATCACATAGACCTGTAAAGCAACTTAATAACAAAAATGAAAATGTGTAGCCTTTGTTGTAGTTTATCTTTGCATGATCCTTACAAAGAGTACTGCTCAAATGGAATCATTATTGTAACAAATCGAAATCTTTGATGAAAGTTTTCGGATGTTTCTCGAAAAGCAGAGGACGCTTACCCTACCGGTGCACCTGGTCCATACTCACAGTTTTTAGTGGAGTCCGAGTTGCTCATTTGCTTTTGTTACTTTGTATGTATGATTTTAGTTACTTTATGTTCTTTGTTGTGTATGTCTGTTTTCCATGTCTGGTCTTTGTCCCTGGAATACATTCTTTTGATTACCGCTATAACCTTGGCTCCCTTGATTACTCTTTTACTCGGACTACATTGCTGATGTTCTTGACAGTATCTTCATTATATGATGTTACTAATGGAACATAAACGTTTTGATCCACACGTTAAACTATACGTTTCATTGTGCATTAGATTAAAATAGATCTAAAATAAAAAAAAATTAATCCGTCCAAAATTGATAAGTATCTACTCACATATTACAAGTTAACGTAACTAGCTTGCTCCAGGGTAGTTTAACTTTCGTTTGGGCCCCGTGCAGGTCCGGGTGGCAAAAGAATAAGCCTGCAGCAGCGATAAGCTTGTCGTAAAAGGCGAGTAAGTAGTGCTTTTACTTCGTTTGCGCTGAGTTACACTCGATGGCTTAAATATTCTTTCTCTCATTCTGATATTTGTATCAACAGCAATATTCATAAAGACAACATTTCATTTTCTTTCATTCACAATGTGAAAATAAATTAGATGACATTACTGTTAACAGATATCAATTTTAATGTAAATTATGACATATTACGTCATCAAATTGTTTTAAGTACTTGTAACCTTTCGGTTACAGCATTACTATTGATCATAACAAAATATTTTTAACCAATTATTTGTTGTTTATATTACAATGCTTTTTAAGCTACTGTCCTTTGTGTTTTGTCCAAATGATGTTTGTCTAACGGGAAATGTGAATCAAGCGAGTTTTCGTTAAATATTGGTGAACTTAGTCGATCTATACCGTGCACATATGTCTATAAAAGCTGTTAGATAGAAGCTTGCGAGTCTATTCATGTAACCACGAGATTCCACGAGAATTTGTCCCTGACCCCAATTATAAAGCGTAGGAAATGATTATTAATAATTCACAAGATTATCATTGAAAAACACATATAAATTCGATGATAAAGATATAATGATTAACAATAACTCAAAATAGAAAACTGCTTTAACTTTGAATACTATATATATTTATATATTAGTGCCAAACTACATACAAGTCGGCTTTTGGCTGAGAATGCATTCACCAGAAGAATTTCCGTATAAAAAAATTAAAGAACGTCAATCTGCACACATAAGAGATGACGAATGAAATGGTCACCGAATTCATAACAAAAACACTTTATACATAAAACTATACATTCTGTGTGAAACAATTGCTTTCAATCTTTGTTACGTATTAAAAACATAAAATTATTCATGTTTTTTTGTGATTCATAACGCGTGGTTAAAATGCTTTTCTTTTTCTTTTTTTTTTTTTTTTTTTTCAGACCCTTATATCCTTACGTTATCTTCACTGTATCAAGCATGATCCGAAGGAGCACTCGTCACAATCTGAGACGTATGTAAGAAATTCGTTTGATGAGACACATACAGTTGATTTTCTGTACTAGATACACTTAAGTGAGTTGTCCTGCACTACCGAAATCTTGTACTAACTGGCATTTCCAAATTAAACCTTTGGTGCTTGATATTGCTTCCTCTTCAGATATTTGTGGTTTTCAATACTTTTTGTATACAAATTATGTTAGATCTCCATATTTATTTGGTTCTTATTGAAATACCTCTTTATCATTTATTTGATGGAGTTTTGTTATCTATCAGAACTCGTATGTTTGCACAATATTACTGAAGTATAAATAAGTGTACATGTTGTGTATCAGAATGATAACAAAGTAACAAACAAGGGTAAATCCGTGGTCAAAACTACGCGAGAACATCAAACGACAACAAAAAAGAAACAAATCGTGCTTCACAGAAGAACCGAACAAAAATACGTAAAATGGAACAGCACGATCTTCAACAGTATAGATATTGCCATTTCTGTGTTTTGTTTTGCTAATGTTTATGCAATTTCATATTTAGCAGGTTGTTGCTATTCTAATATGACACCCTACAAATATAAATGATTTACTATCTGATATCATGAACAAATGTGTTTAAAAAACAATCTTGTTTAAACTGTTGTTTTGCGAAGGGAAAATAATAGTCTTGATACGGAATTTACAGAATGATATGGCTTTTAGTGGTCATTACACAGATTTGACTGGTCTTAAAATGGATTTTAATGGTCTTTATACAGAATTTACAGGTCTTAATATGGACTTTAGTTGGTCTTCATACAGAATTTCAACTTCCGCTTTATGATTAATTGCTCTTAAAATTGTCAAAGTCTATTTCTCCGTTTCAAATGATCGTCGTCATTATTTTTGAAGCACGTGCAATTAAATACATGTAAAATAGTCTTTGTAATATTAGAATAGAAATAATTCATTTCAGGTATGGTGTTTACACTCACTTACACACAGATTGGTCTTCATATTCAAAATTTTACCTCGCTTACAGCCCATATGTAAATGAATACAATACCATACCCCTATTAATCATTTCATTTCTTTATTATACATTTCGTTATCATATATTGCTTAAGGACAATTGCAAATGTCTGATATATATAAAGACAGCTCGTTACTTCATGAATTTCGTTTTTCCCGTTGGTATGAAATAATCTAGGTTTGAAGATTTGTAATGTTAAGTAAATAGAAAATTGGCCGTGAGTGAAATTTGTAGATTAATCAAACTCGCAAAAAAAAACATTGTAGTTAAAGAAATATTAAATGTATATCATGATAACTATACCAAATCATAATTAAAGCTCCCATCCCCGTACGTAAAGTGCATTAATTCCTCTGCTATCGAATATTCATTGACAATTTGTCAGTTATAAGCGGGTTTTTGTTAACCACTGGTAGCGTTTAATTAACAATAAATTGGTTATGATCTTATTCCTATTCAATGTTTGACCAACATAATTTTTTGTTGATACGCTATCATATTAAATAGCTGAGATCTTCTTGAACAAACCAAGTTCTGTAATGATATGAATGTAGTAAAATAATAAAGCCTTAAAAAGAGACGCTTTTTAATGCAAAGACACAACCGATATGACAATATTATTTCCCTCAAGGATGCTTCCTCTTAATCTATTTGAAAATACATTTGATCTCTGTATCATTGGATACCGCACAGACATTTTTCAATAAAATGTTAGAAAAATGAGATTTTTGCGATAGTTATCTGCCCATGAAATGTTCATTTTCAGAGTATTTCAATGAAATTATAACTCAACCAGCATGATATTTACCATTTTCTCCTATTTCCTAGATTCTGGTGTTCAAATAGTCAAATTACACTTTCAAAATGGTCGGTGTTGTCGTACCATGTTTTACCGTCTGCTTTATTCTTACAGAGACCGGAACTTTAATATTACTAGAAGAAACTGAAGCTCATTCTCGTACACTGTAATTATTTATTTAATCAGAGATGGTAACTGCTCTTAATCTATGCTTATAGGGGGCAGCTATCTATGCTATTAGATAGTATCCTTTAATGCAAAATGACCAGACTACAGCACTAATCAGGATTTAATGTGGCATTTATCTGATGTTTTATAAAGTATGCAAGTAAAGTAAGATTGTGAAGGATGTGCTGCTTGTCCCATCTACGTAATTAAAAAAGTGGTTGTGAACATTCGTTTTATATGTAAAGTTACGTTTACACTTCTGTTAATTGTAACATAAAGATACTTTTTTTTAAAAGATTTTGAAGAACTTATTTACTCAGTTTTTAAATTTTTGTGCGCTCATGTCGATTTTAAAAAGATACAATATTGATATGTTTTATTATTCATTAGGTTTTAAATATATATTCTGCTTCACACAACTTTGGTTTCTTGCGTGAACCCACGTAAAGACAAGACACGGAATTACATGATAGTACCATGCTAGGGAGGGATCATGATGCATGCTGGGAAAAAATGTCAACCTCCCTTGTTCATGATTACCACTTAATTAAGACTAATTAGTGAGGCTTTGAAATAATACATGTCCATATAGATACTACTAAATTAGATTAAATCCCTTTTGGGGTTTCTATTCCTTTTTAACATCTAATTTCAAGATTCTATTAGTTGAGACATTTTCTGAAACATTTTCTGAATCACAATAATGAAATTTCTACATCAAACACATTTGAACACGACTTGTTTTAGGCTGTTTTTAATATCACCTTTCGTTCTCAAACAATATGATCTATTTTAAACATTAATTTCCGTCGCTCATTATTTAACAAATCATCAGAAAAACTAAACACCATGATTTAAAATAGTTATATGAAGAACTTAAATTACACATGCAATGTGCTATTCTTGTGATCTAGTGAGTCAGTTATATTATATCAAAGTTTGTTGAAAATTGTGTACATACTTCAGATTAAAAATATTACTTTTAAAGAATATCTTTGAAAATTTCACAACATAGTTTCCAATAACTGTAAATACGAACGACTGATTACATGTACGTTTTAATGTATTAAAGGAGACGATTATGCTATCGTGCAAGTCGTAAATACCGACACTAATCTGTTAAATATTCGTAAAATTACATTGAAAAAAAAATAATTTCCTTTTCTTAACTAACTAATCGCGATTTATAATTCGGGAATTTGAAATTCCTGTGCATAAGGGCGGTTCAACAGTGATTTTTGACGTGTTGTGCACTGCACAGTTCTGATAAATGACTGTGTTAAAACGATGAAAAACTGTCATGAATTAAGACAGGTGATGACAGTTCACAGTAACTAACCTACACCTAACATGTACTATCATCTCCTGTCCAGGATCGTGATAGGTGTGAATAATAGGTGTTAATAGAAATGGGTCCGGTCATAGCCTGCCCTTATCCGTAACAGTTCTTGATAGGTAGTGACAATTTTCAGTGGACTATTATGGAATTTGGTAGATCATTACATGCGTTGACAGATGGCTACAATAATTTAGTTATTGTCTGTAACTTTGTTGAATTGTAAAAGTTCATGAAAGATATATATGGACATTATTTTCACTGCCTGTTATGGACTGTCCTGAAATGTTATTAGCAACAATCGGTGAGAACAGTATACATCGCCCGATTAAGAACAGGTGTATCTTGTAACAGAGATTGACAAGATTTTTTCGACCAGTTATGTACTGTTATGGTTTGTAACGGATGAGGACTGGTCAAAAATTAAATATGAAATATTAATAAAAACAATGTTATCTTATCTAAACCAAGGATTTATTTATAACAAAATAACTATCGTGATTTTATGAAAAACAAAATTTGTTAAATAAAGTGAATTCGTTTGAAAGAGACGGGTACTCATAAACACCGCAAAGTCTGGTCTTAGTACACCTGGACCGTAAAAATAGCACTAAGACCAATAAGAAGACACCTTTCATAAGTAAATTTAAAGTACTACCGGTGGAAAGGGCATGTAAAACTGCATGAAGTGCACTACGTTAATAATAATAAATTATTAACCAACTTGTATAGAATATGTACAGAAATGCCCATCCTTAATAAACCGGTAATTTCGACAACTGGTCATTACGAAACCGGAAATTCGTACAGCCGGACATTACGAAATAACAGCCATGCATTACGAGTTTCAAAACAGGGCATCAATACAGGGCCAAAGTGGCGTACATTTCATAAAACAAGTGATACCTTTTATTAAGAGTGGCATAATAATTCAATTAATTAGATTATGATATTTAAAATTGCTGAAAAATGGTACTGAGACTAAGTATATTGAATTAGTATGATCAAAATGCACCTAAAAAAAGTTTTCACGTAAAAATGGCAAAACTATTTGTTTGCTTTTGTGAAAATTCCCGGGTCACATACTAGGACAGTGTCAATAGACCTAAAAACGATGAAAGGAACAAACCAAATATTCCGTAAATTATTGATATCTGATGTCGGGTATCGGGCGACTGGTCACGTGATTGCAATTTCTCTATATGAATTATTAGGTATGTTTATATAAATTTACGATTTTCTGGGGAATTATTGGATACGACTACAAAATCTTCATAATTTATTTTCATAAATACTTGATTCATCGAGATATGAACTTATTTTTAATTAATGTGAAATCATATGTATTGGTAATAGATTCTGACTATGTTCTGAAATAAAGTTGGTTAATAAAAGTATCAATGCATGGCTTTTACCATATTGGCCCTGTAACATGCCGTTGGTATTAATAATGGCCTCGGATAGCCTCGGATGGCCCTCGACGTTACCTCGGTCCATTACAGCTATTTATTTAACAAATCATCAGAAAAACTAAACACCATGATTTAAAATAGTTATATGAAGAACTTAAATTACACATGCAATGTGCTATTCTTGTGATCTAGTGAGTCAGTTATATTATATCAAAGTTTGTTGAAAATTATGTACATACTTCAGATTAAAAATATTACTTTTAAAGAATATCTTTGAAAAATTCACAACATAGTTTCCAATAACTGTAAATACGAACGACTGATTACATGTACGTTTTAATGTATTAAAGGAGACGATTATGCTATCGTGCAGGTCGTAAATACCGAAACTAATCTGTTAAATATTCGTAAAATTACATTGAAAAAAAATAATTTCCTTTTCTTAACTAACTAATCGCGATTTATAATTAGGGAATTTGAAATTCCTGTGCATAAGGGCGGTTCAACAGTGATTTTTGGCGTGTTGTGCACTGCACAGTTCTGATAAATGACTGTGTTAAAACGATGAAAAACTGTCATGAATTAAGACAGGTGATGACAGTTCACAGTAACTAACCTACACCTAACATGTACTATCATCTCCTGTCCAGGATCGTGATAGGTGTGAATAATAGGTGTTAATAGAAATGGGTCCGGTCATAGCCTGCCCTTATCCGTAACAGTTCTTGATAGGTAGTGACAATTTTCAGTGGACTATTATGGAATTTGGTAGATCATTACATGCGTTGACAGATGGCTACAATAATTTAGTTATTGTCTGTAACTTTGTTGAATTGTAAAAGTTCATGAAAGATATATATGGACATTATTTTCACTGCCTGTTATGGACTGTCCTGAAATGTTATTAGCAACAATCGGTGAGAACAGTATACATCGCCCGATTAAGAACAGGTGTATCTTGTAACAGAGATTGACAAGATTTTTTCGACCAGTTATGTACTGTTATGGTTTGTAACGGATGAGGACTGGTCAAAAATTAAATATGAAATATTAATAAAAACAATGTTATCTTATCTAAACCAAGGATTTATTTATAACAAAATAACTATCGTGATTTTATGAAAAACAAAATTTGTTAAATAAAGTGAATTCGTTTGAAAGAGACGGGTACTCATAAACACCGCAAAGTCTGGTCTTAGTACACCTGGACCGTAAAAATAGCACTAAGACCAATAAGAAGACACCTTTCATAAGTAAATTTAAAGTACTACCGGTGGAAAGGGCATGTAAAACTGCATGAAGTGCACTACGTTAATAATAATAAATCATTAACCAACTTGTATAGAATATGTACAGAAATGCCCATCCTTAATAAACCGGTAATTTCGACAACTGGTCATTACGAAACCGGAAATTCGTACAGCCGGACATTACGAAATAACAGCCATGCATTACGAGTTTCAAAACAGGGCATCAATACAGGGCCAAAGTGGCGTACATTTCATAAAACAAGTGATACCTTTTATTAAGAGTGGCATAATAATTCAATTAATTAGATTATGATATTTAAAGTTGCTGAAAAATGGTACTGAGACTAAGTATATTGAATTAGTATGATCAAAATGCACCTAAAAAAAGTTTTCACGTAAAAATGGCAAAACTATTTGTTTGCTTTTGTGAAATTCCCGGGTCACATACTAGGACAGTGTCAATAGACCTAAAAACGATGAAAGGAACAAACCAAATATTCCGTAAATTATTGATATCTGATGTCGGGTATCGGGCGACTGGTCACGTGATTGCAATTTCTCTATATGAATTATTAGGTATGTTTATATAAATTTACGATTTTCTGGGGAATTATTGGATCAGACTACAAAATCTTCATAATTTATTTTCATAAATACTTGATTCATCGAGATATGAACTTATTTTTTATTAATGTGAAATCATATGTATTGGTAATAGATTCTGACTATGTTCTGAAATAAAGTTGGTTAATAAAAGTATCAATGCATGGCTTTTACCATATTGGCCCTGTAACATGCCGTTGGTATTAATAATGGCCTCGGATAGCCTCGGATGGCCCTCGACGTTACCTCGGTCCATTACAGCTATTCTTGGCCATTATTAATACCTCAGGCATGTTACTGGGCCAATATGGAAAAGGCCATACATTAATACTATAGTAATAAAATCGTCAGATATTTAGTCTTTTGCGCAGTTTTCTCGGCACGTTCCAGCAATTACGTGTGTAACAGACCGTGACCACGACGCTATGATGTCTACAGTGTGGATAGTTTTATTTTTAGTGGAAAATTTGCTTAGAATATTTAAAATCAGTCATGTGGACATTCGATAGTACCTAGATTTTAATTTAGTATTCAACCGTAGACAATTTATTCATTAAAGATTTCATGTACTTTAAAATCGTTAAAACTATTTAAAATTAAAACACGGGTACGAGGGAATAGATATGAAAATGAAAACCCCTGAAATTTATTCAAATTGAGCCTTAAAAGTAAACTCGTGTATTTTCGTCAATTTGAGAAAAAAAAATATATATATATATATATATATATATATATATATATATATATATATATATATATATATATATATATATATATATTAGAATTTGCTCGTTCCTATTTAAAATCAACCATGTGGACATCCAATAGTGCGCATATTTTCATTTATTATTAAAACTTTACGAGACAAATGTACATAACTTCTTATTTCATTTAATTTAAAATCGTAAAAGAGTATCCATGCTTATTTGTTTGTTTGTTTGTTTTTGTTTTTGTTTTTTGTTTTTTTCTTCTTTTTTTGTTTTGTTTTGTTTTTTGGTTTTTTTTTGTTAGTTTGTTTGTTTGTTTGCTCTGACCTCAATAGATTTTATTACATATTTTTACTTGAAAATGACATGTTATTTAATGCATTAGAACAATGTTAAGGTAACGTAAAATAGTTATGTCAGTCTGATTTTACTTTTAGTTTCATAGTTCTTCCAAAAATATAGATATGTTGATTTAATTTGATAGGGTAAAAAAACCGAATCATAATCACAATTGTCAAAGAATTCCTAGATTTAACAGCTAATATCATTAAACAATATCTCTCCCAGAGGCAGATTTAACTGGATGTAAAGAGAGGTCTATGAATTATACAAAAAGGAGCCATAAAAAGGTGTTAATAAAACGGAGTTTTATTAAACGGACTTTTCTAATCCATAAAAATTAATTTTAGTATAGTTTAGTTTAGTGAGATGTATATAGGATCTCAGGTTAACTTCAGATACGGGTCGTGTTAGGAGTGGACTTTCATTTTTTCGGGAGGCCAGTTTTTGGTCTATTTTCTCTGAAGATTTTAGGTTAGTAATAAAATGTATCTCGTGGAGTTTCAGAAAAAAAATGTCTGGTAGATCGAAATCATTTAAAGATTAGAGAGACTTCTTGTCACAAATATTAAAGAGATGAACGAATTAAGTACTAATCTGTTAATTGTTTTTTTTTTTTTTTTTTTTTTTTTTTTGTTGATGGTTTTAGGTCAGATTTTTCACATCCTTAGGCGCCGACCATTTTTGTACTGAAAGAGGGGATGTTGTAGTTTTTTGAGAATAATTTTTTAACTAAAAATGAAATTCCAGTCTTATCTGGACGTCTTTTTAGTTAATTTGATATTGGCTTCAGTCCTGGAAAGTGGTCAAGCAAACCGGTTCATGACATATAAATGTTTTGTCGTTTTGTTTTGTTTTATCATTCCCGTAAAAAATAAAATGCGTTTTTTGTCCCTATACATCGCTACATTGCTATTTTTTCCCTTTTAAACTACAATTAGCTAGTAATATTTACTTCATTATTATAAATATGCGTTAACATTGTGGAAATAATTAAGGACAGAAAATGTCATTGTTTGTTATAAAGCATGAAATCATGCCATCAAATAATGATACTTGGTAGGATAATATAAAACATACTTTTTTCAAATTGTATGAAAAAAACTAATTTGGACCCATAAGCTGTCACGTTATTGATTTAATGATTCAAAGAATAGGAATAAAATGAAAACAATTTATAAATAGATAAATGGCTTAAAAGTTGTAATCCGAATCATTTGTACTTTGTTGAAACGCTTCATGATTTAATCTCACAATCATGAATATAACATTAACTAAGACTTAAATATTTCTTTTTTATGTCAGTTCATTTATTGTTTATATTGAAACCAAAGTTCTACTGAAGGCATGTCAACTATGTTACATTATAGATTATATATAAATAAAATAATGCTACATAATTTATAAGGGAACCGTTCAACTCAAAACTTTTTTTTTATAGTTAATGATGATAAGTAGAATAGACCCTTGAGTATTAAGTTAATACTATTAATAGCATGCTTTATATTCACTTCTGCGAGGTAAGGGTTGGGTAGAACAAAAGAACTTTGCTAGCGGAAGTGAATCTTTAGCAAGCTCTATGCATGCTCATTGACTATCCTACAATTGCTTTTAATGCTAACCCATTTGTTAAGGTATGTTCCTTTTAAATACAGCTGCCGAAATCAAGAAGTATAGGTTCTTCATATACCAAGTTATCTTTGGTAGTTTGGTCATACAACATATTTTGACCATTTCCATGGCTTGTTTATATGCAATATGAAAATGTGCTAAATATTGACCTTAACCCCATCACTTTTCAATGTGCTGTGTGAAAAAAAAAGATCTGAAATTTCATACTCTGCCTAAAAAACATTATAACATATATCCACCACTTATTAAGTTTATACCTTTATTTGTTTCTTTTGTTACACCCTTCTGGAAAAGGGGTGATATGTGAGACCTGTTTTTGCATACTATAGAAACGAATATAAACTCATTCAAAAGCAATGTCATTCAACATAAAACAAGGAAAAACTATTGAATGTTATGAATTTAACAATATAGCAGATGTCTCACAAGTAAACCTTCCTAAAAATACTTTTGAGAACGCTTTACTCATAATAAATAACAACAAAACCGTATTTTCCAAATAAAACACAAATTAAAAGAAGTCAGCAAAGATTTTATTTTTGTTCCTGCTGATAGAGCTGCCAGGTATTTTATTGTTATTTGTCGTAAATTTTATATTGAAGTTCTACAAAAAGAAATTTCGAATTCACAAAGATTCCAACTGACTTGAATTTCAGAAAGTGAAATTATGAACACAAACACGTCGCTTCCTCTTTACAAGCTGAGCCAAGTAGCATGGAAGTGCCTACTATGTACTGAGTTCCCAAACTTTACATATCACCTTATAAATATAGATTCATTTCCTCTTCAAGCTTCAAGTCATTACTCTACAATTAGACTTTTTATTTTACTTACTAGTGCGCTCTATACCATAAAAAAATCAATTATAATTTTGTAACATATCTTATGAAAATAATGGAACAATTTTTGGAGTGTTAAAAACTTGCTTGAAGTGCTTGGTATATTACATGCCCATGTAGGATCTTTCGAATATGTTCAAAGTTTTGAATACATTCCATATAATCTTATAAAACAAAAATTCACATATCTTATTAAATCGTCAATAAATAAATCTGGGTGTGAATATACCGTTTACCGTCAAGCTATTGGAGTTCCAGTGAAGACCAATTGCATACACATTGCATACACACATTGATTGTAGAACTCTTTCTGTAATGTTACATGTAATAATGTATGGCTTGAATAAATAAAAACTCTTCCAAACAACATTTGGTAGAAAAAAAATAAAAACAACTTTTGATATTTGGACGTTATTTTGCTCTTAACAAAGGAGACTTCAATATTCTATATATTAAAGATATATATCCTGTGGAAATGTCTTTGAATATAGCACATATTGATAATAAAAAATTTCTGTTTCTGATCTTAGTATTCATATTGCTAATAGTAAACCTTATACTATCATTTACGATAAAATGGGTGATTTTAATTCAATATTGTAAACTATCCGTTTTTAGATGGTGACATCCCCTTGTCACCATAATATGGAGTTTTCATACCACAATTGGTTCAATTTGGTCGTAAATGTAACAATATTTCGGATTTTACGAAAGGAATCTTTATATAATCGAGAGTTACTGCATCAAAGTTTTAGATATCACAAACTCGTAAAACATTCACAAAATTTCAACCGATACAAGGAACTCACTCTCAAATACAGATGTACTTGTAAAGGATTAATACGTGCGGGTATTTTTCACTCTTTGTTCTACGGTGATATTCTACACAAAGCACGAAAACTCGTACTCACCCAAAAAGTTACTGTAAATGTTCGATATTTTCTCGGTTGACAGAAAAGCGCGAAACGTTGTACACACAAAATTGATCTTTAACACTATATAACGCTAGTCATAGTTTTTGAATCCCCGAAAATGCTCTCACATGACTGAATCCGCGAAAATTAGCAATCCCAAAACTTAATACGTTTACAATAACTAAACCGTTAAAAATACTCATTCGTAAGGGATGTAGTTACAGTATAATAATGTTGTTCAATAGCATATGTAGATATTAACCTGGGTTCGCTCAAAGGGACTTTACATAGAAATTATAACACTATATTTAAAATTCTTTTTTTTTTGGCATGACATGGTTTCTGTCTTATTTGATGACCTATGATTTATCGTGCTTCTCAACTCACCTCGCATGACAAGAATTGGGATTGATTTTTCAAACGATAGAGACATAACGTTTTGTAAGTTTAAACTGGTCTGGAGCTGGCATGTCAGTTCACTACTAGTAGTCCTTACTTTGTACATTTGTGTGATTTAAATTCAGTTTATTTACGTTGTAACAATGAACTCGGACTTTTTAACGTATTTTTGAGTGATGGCATTGGAAAATATTCTTTCGACAGTGGCCAGATTTTAAAGGGGGGAGTTGTGATCAACCCCGTTGCATTTATTGCACCTGTCCCAAGACAGGAATTGAATTTCTTGCCTCTGTATGTCTTGTTTAGTTTTTACTTGATACTTGAGTATATATGGACAACAATTACGCTATACCTGTGTATAATGATGGTTTTGGACCAGCTGCAGCTTACCCTGTGGTATGAAGGTTTCTTGAAGTCCAATTTTATTGAATACAATATGTGGCTATGGGCTGACATTGAAGTACGGTTGTTGACTTTTTGGCATATACACCATACCTATCTCGTTATATTTTAAGAAATCCAATGTGCCATGATAATGTGTTTTTCGTTAACTTAAGCTTTGTGCCCAAAATATTATCCATAAAGCATGGAGATATGTTCATGTGACCTCTGTAAGCGCCACAAAACAATGAAAGCAATACTATCTTCTATTTGTGTCACTGAAATGTTAAGTTCTAAACAATAATTTCAAATTGGATTTGATGGAGAGTTTTTCACATAATTAACCAATTACATTATACTTAACATCGGTAAAAAGATAAGACATAGATTTAATTCTTTTTGAGAAAATTAATTTATTATCTATTTGGGGATTTCATAATGAGTGTTTGTCATCACAGGCCTTTAAAATGGACTAATGTCATTCTTAAATGCTAAAAATGTTAGAGTTATTTTTTGTAAGAGTCCGTATGAATCGCTTGTATGCATGTTAAGCAAGCAAATTTGAAATTGACATATCACAGGCCTATTGCTTCAACATGCATAGTTCCATCATGCATGAAAGATACCTCGCGAGAGTATAAGTAATAAACGTTTGTATTAAACGTTATCATAAATATCTTAAAAAAATTTAAGCTAAATTATTGGTTTCATAATCGAACCATTTTCGTATGAAATTGTGCATGTATGCTATAGGCAACGTATCAAACAACAATGTTTATTCATAGCATATTCAGCCTAACATATCCTTATATGGTAAGAAGACACATATTTAAAGCTATAGTATTTGTCTCTTACTAGTTGTTATCAGGACTACCCCCAAAAAGCGTATTTGAAGATTTTGAAATTTCGCCTTTGATATGAAATCGATACCATTTATAAATGGTACGCATTAAATAATTCTAAACAGATCCAATTACCTAGTAGGTTCATGCTATTGACTCCCAGTTTATTTTAAACAACATATACCGACTAAATGGATCTATAAAGCCATTGATTAAGTATATAATTATTAATATGATGAACTAAATGATATATGCAGTGATACTGATCAAAGTAACACCTGTTGGAGAGTTCTTTGAATATTTGATTATATATATATATATATATATATATATATATATCATTAGCTCTGTGAATTAACTCGGGATCTATAGAATATAGGAGATAGGTGTTGTAAACAATAACCGTTTGACAATGGATATCAAATTAACATGGATAAATTGTATCGTCATTTCCTTTGCAGGACAAATAATAAGTTATGAAGGTATGTTTAGAATAAATCATCAAAAATAATAAGTCAACAATTCTTGTTATCGCGTAATAAAATTACTTAAAACCAATAAGGAATGTTCATGATTTAATTATGCACCCCAAATTTAGCATAAAAATAAGACACCATATGCAGATGGTTGACACTTAATGACGACCAAATTCATACAAAATAGAAAAAAAATGTAGAGCTTGAAACTATTTATGTAAAATATGTAACCACAAGGGCTTCCAGTCGGTCATATTGAAAAATGAAATGTGACTGTCATTCAAAGATGACAACCGGCCAAACCTATTATTCAGTTTTTGATTTAGACGGGTATAACTGTAAATTGATAAAGAATGAGGAAAATATGACGTATGACAAATAAAAATTTGTCATTTTGTAATAGCGCTGTGTTGTTTATTATATATCATATTTATTACGTTTATTTTCAGCATTAACTTCAGTGTTATAATACATGTAATATTGCATATCATTGACGTCAAAATGACCCGCAAAACACCTAATGGAACTACAATTCATTTTTAAAATTCACTAGTGCGTTTGTCAAAATATTTTTAGTTAATAAATAATTTACTTACAAACCTTTGGAACGGATGTTTGTGAATATGAGTGGTATTTATTGATAAACACATGTAAAGGAGTATTTAATTTCATAGGTATCCTTGTATAAAATTTTGAGTATCTTAGAATAATGTTATAGCATTTGAAACTACTAAAACTTCTTAGACAGGATTATGCAACCAAGATATTAAAATCGTTGTTTTAAGTGACAACATGACCGAAAAGATGGATATTGATCGTCAGCTACCAAATGAGGGATGATGCGAATGTTTCCAATATGACAAATGACCTCGATCTCTCACAAATATTTTTTTCCCTTTTTAACCGTTTTGACCTAGAAAAATAGACATGCTGTAAACGTACTAACTTTCGCGGTGTATTAATTGTGCTATTTTCGCGCTGGACAGAACAGGTTGAAAAATAATACAGGCGAAATTGATTTTTAACACTATATAACGCTAATCATTTTTTAAATCGGCGAAAATTATTAATCTTTGCAAAATTGCTCACTTGACAGAATCCACGAATATTAGCAACCGCGAAATTAATACCATATTTACTACTAGTCTGTATTATCGATACATTGTCATTAGGTAGTTAGTCTAACTTTTACTATTAAAAAGTACATGTCTTTATTTTGCCTTATCATATGTGACTCTCGAAACTTACAGCGGAAAGAACTATTCATCACGTTTTAAGTTAAAAACTAATAATGTCAATATAAGCAATCCTAAAATTACGTTTTGCTTCCTCCGTTAGCCAATCTAAAAATAATATATATATATATATATATAAAAATTATATGCAAAAAATATTGGTTTCCTTAAATGTCGCAATGTGTTGTTCAGAATGAGATGAATACATTGATATGCAATCAATAATCTAACATAAATCAATGTTTTATTGCTGAAGAGTATGCCTGAGAAAGTTGATATATTTTCCTTGTCAGAATGACGACAAGACTTTTTTTATACAAAAACATCAAAACATACAAGTATCTAATATTTTGTTCTCCTTTTGGTATACCCACTTTTGTCCTATTGGAGGATTTCCCATGATTTGCATCTTCGATAATTCTAGAAATGAAAGTTGCATGACAATCAACTTTAAATTTTCGTCATCAACAGTAAATATCTAACAAAAAACTTCGGTCGAACATTCTTTGGTACGTTTAATTAAATACAAGGAACGAAGCCTCAGTATTGCAAGAGTTTCAAGTACCTTGCTACTGATGAGATGTTAGTAGCTGTCTGTAAGAATCATGCAAAATCTGAAAACTGTGATATATCCCATAAAAGGCTACATATTTTTATTTTGTAATAAAGTTGTTCATAGGTTTATATTATGGAATGTGTAATTATTCATTCAAATCTGCCTGCTTTTAGGAGATAATCAACAATGAAAATAGAGTTCATTGTATTTGAGTGTCATTTCTATAGTTATATCCCTTGATTTTGAAATCTACAGTGCATTATATATAATGTTTTATCTCCTAAGAACACGGGTTATATGAAAACCTAATGTTAAATTCTGTTTACTATGACAATGCAAAGAAAATATCAAAAATAAAAATATGTAGGCTTTTTAACCCATAAATCACATTTTTCATGATTCTTAGCTGGAGTACTACTTAATTTTTGAAACACTTGTACAATACATCAAGGTTGCAATATATATCATTGTTATTTTTGTATTTCACAAATTTTGAACAAATGCAATTTCAGAAGACAGCTGAAATGACATTCGGGTTAATTGAGGTACACGAACTTTTAACATGAAGTTCATGATACGTAAATTTTGCATAGAAATCACGTTACCTCCATGTGAAATTCAAATTAAATTTACTTGAAGTGCGATGCACGTAAATTTCAAGTGAACAATAGTTGCTTGTGTACTTCTATGATTTCATCATAACATTTTATATCATGATAAGACAGCAAATTTACTACTTTACCACACTTGTCCAGAAACTATACCTGTACGCTTTTAACATTTTCTGCATGTTTTTGTCTTTGTCTTTGTTTTTGTTTTGTTTTTGTTTTTGTTTTTGTTTTTGATTTTGTTTTTTTTTGTTTTTTCGTTTTGTTTTTTTGCTTGCAATTTATATTTTACAGGCTATTTGTAAAACTTCTAGAATTATTGTACGGCCACAATATACATCAATGTACATAAACAATATGTAAGGGTAGTCCTACAATTTGACACGTTACTTTCATGATGTTTATTCATTAATTAGTTATCTTATATATTAACATTGCTTTTACCATTGTACTAATTTCGATAGTCAACACAACATTATGACGTAAACCCTTTTAAACATTAATTTAAAATGAACTATTATCATTTAAATCTCGATTGAATATCTACTGATGAACAAACATCTGTTACCTACTCATTGTTCAATTTTCGTTGTCTATAAAGTGAAATAATTGCGATCACTATAATCACTATTGTATTTTATATCGATAAAATAAGGCATATAGAATCAATGTATTCAATTTTTGTGTAACAACTGCGTTGTATACATAAACATGTACTTGCATTATTAAACAACAGTGTGACTAATCATCATTATCCATAATTGCGTGTTTTAGTGCGATCTTTCCATTGATTTTGGGCTTTGTTTGTGGAGCTAATAATTATATCTGCGGTTTGCAATTCTTTCATTTAAATATTGGAGGTACGGCTGCGAGTTTTATCTTAATTATTACATCTTTTTTAAATTGAAATCTATCAAGCCACACACGAACGCACACAGCAATCATAAAAATGCATTAATAAGACAGAAGTCGCAAATTATATATATCTATTGCCTTCCACAACTATATAACTATTGGAATCTGAAATGTAAAAACATCCGAAACGCTCACATATGAGCTTAGTTGAAACACATGCAACATCCGGTAATATATAGTGATGTTCCAATCTCTACTGTTTACTTGTTTAAGTTGATAAAGGCTGCATCCCAAACTTTTTTTTTAAATTTTGGTTTCAACATTTCACAAATTATCAATAACTTATTATAATTTCATAACTAAAAATTAACTGATTTTGTGTTCGCACCATATTCCACTTATAAGCTGTAATTAGTCCCGGTCATTCGAGCAAAATGTGAACATTTCTAAACTCATGGTTAACTGACTGTGCCCTCGAGACTATGATTATAATAAAATAAAGTTAAAGTCTTTATTTATTTTTAATCATGTTATTTCAATTGCATCGGAAAGTTTCGATAACTCTAAAAGTTACATAAATTAAATATAAATTTTGCCAAACCAAAGATCTTACGTTAATTTTAGAATAAATAAAAGAGTACATTTTATTCACCATTTAAACAATTTCTAACTAGGTGATCAGTTTCACATTGTAGGTCCGTTTGATTAGAATAACCAAGTGTTTGATAAGTACAACACCCGAGCATTAAAGAAGTTTTAATTAGAATAACACAGGCCTTATTAACATTGTATTTTAATAATATTGATGATAATACACATAATTAATGAGAGAGTAATCAAGGGAACCAAGGTTATAGCGGTAATCAAAAGAATGTAATCCAGGGACAAAGACCAGACATGGAAAACAGACACACACAACAAAGAACATAAAGTAACTAAAATCATACATACAAAGTAACAAAAGCAAATGAGCAACTCGGACTCCACTGGGAGCATGGACCAGGTGCACCGGTAGGGTAAGCGCCCTCTGATTCTCTAGAATCTCCGGTTGAGTTGCTCATAAAAAGTCAAGTTCGGGGTAAACGAAAGAGGAAAGAAAAACTATGACACTTTGAACAAATCAGTTTTCATGGCGCAGATTGATACACCGTAACGATCCACGAGTTCATGATGACGACCATAAAACTTCTGTAGTGATGACTTCAATCATGTAGCAAAATAACCTTATTCCAGAAGCATATTTGTTAGAATTCTAGCGCAATACAAACAGTCTGCGTAGTTACGGCAAGCTCTGGCATAACGCATGAGTTGTGATATGAACACTCAATACGCAGACTGAAGGGATGTTGAAACAGATGAAAGGAAAGTGGACAATTCTGAATGAAAAGTCATCACGTTTGTGGTAAAGTTTGGTCATTAGTTTCCCTTTATCGTCGATTACTAAGTGTAGGTCAAGTTATGAGGCTGACTTCACAGTGTCTGTAGTAACCTTTATCTCAAGTTGTTTGGGGTAGATGCGATGAATCAAATCCCCAAAATTAGGATTGTTTAAAGATAATACGTCCTCTATAGCGGAAAGTGAGATTGAAGAATCTAGCTAAACGATACTCTTTCTTTCGGATCAGATCAGCTATAAAGTCAACTTCATACGAGTGAAGGAAAAGGTCAGCAAGTAGAAGAACACAATATGTTCCAACTGGAATGCCGACCGTTTGTTGAAAAACACGTCCACCACACCAGACAAATATGTTGTCAATTAAAAATTCCAGCATTTTTGTACACATCTTCTTCTGTATACTTGGAAGATTATTTGGAATTATTTCTTACAAAGTATGAGGAATCTCTACCAAGAGCTATATATTTGTATCTAGGTGTACCATCTTTTTTGGGGGATTTTAACTGAGTATGGGGAATAGAAGTATACAGTGTTGAAAAATCATAGGTTTTTAAGCTATTATATTCTGATAATAGACTTAAACTGATTGACTCCAAAAGATCTTTCGAATTTTTCAGGATCCACATTGAATTAATACTACTACGGGAGTAACAACTGCTGTGGTAGGACTTCAGACCCTCTTTGACAGCTGTGAGTATAGAAGTTAAAAGTTCTGAAAGAGGTTTGGTGGTCCATTTTGCAGATCCAGCTATGTAACGTTGTTTGTATTGATTCTTGTGGAGTTAAGGAATCCAGTACATAGACGGTAAATCGTCGTCCTTGGTAGAGAGACCAAAAGAGGATAGCACAGATTTATGGTTTTCCACAATCTCTTCTTTGGAGAGTGTAATAGCAGTATAGGTCTTATCACTGCTATTATTTTCTACGTCTACCTCTGATAATAAACACTGGATGTAAAACGTTTTGCAGACAAAAACAATATTGTTTTGGGCTTTGTCTGCTGATACGACAACATATTTATCATGTATGGTAGACAATGTTTTTGCTACATCGGGGTCTTTGAAAACTGATGTAGCTTTGGCATTCATTGACCTCCTTAAAACTTTCATCCGTTTCAAAATTAAAGACCTCACGGCCTTTAACCACTCTGACAGAGAATCAATTTCTTGTTGTTCTCAATTTATCCATTATCTTGCGTAGTCCTCCATGGCATCCATAAGAACTTTAAAGTTATTATTCCAATTTATGGATCATGGTTCACGGTATTTGGGACCTTTAGAAAGGATATTAAGCAGAGATTCGTTTTCGTTGATGGACAAATCTCCCGCAACGACGTGACCAGGAGGACTATATTTGAATGGGGAATTTTTGCAGTCAGGTGTTTTAGCCTTGAAGTCCTCCAACTTGAGGTTCTACATCATGTAACTTAGGTGGCGTATAGTTGCGATGGCCATGACTCCTTTCCCGCCCTGGCTTTTCGTCAAATAAATTCATGCTATTGTTATATTGGTTTGAAAGGTTTCCTATACTTTTGATGTTGTCATTGCATCTGTAAGGTATTGCAGTACCTAGTCTGCGTATCCAGTACTCCTCTCTTCCCCTACGATAGTTTTTATTTATAATGGGACTTTTCGGTAATGTGCTGTTGAAATTAGATAGACACAAAATTATGATTTTCAGTTGATTTTAGACAAAAAATGATTTATCTCATGCTGCATCCACCACCTGAGTGTAAACCATACCGTTACAAATGGGAGTCAATATCAAATTGAAAATGTCATGTACGCGGTGTATTCTGAAATTCTAAACATTGATCCCGTGTATTTTCATTGATAAATATCATAAAACAAAATCTATGAAAACCTCTTATTTCTCAAAATATTCTTATATTTTGTGCACTGACTTTTCCTGCTTAACAAATGAGTCATTTTAACGCGACGGTATTATACAGTGAAATAAATATGACTGAAAAAGAGAATGATTTTACGGTTGAACAAAGGACATATTGTAAAATACGGGAGGTGTTAGGAAGTTCGGTCAACGAAATAAAAATTGGATTGTAAAATGTTTATGCCATATCTTCCCTGTCTCATCCAACCGTTTTATGTTGGTTTCACCGTTTTAAGTCAGGACAAAAGGCCATAGAAGACGACCCAAGAACTTTCCCCTTTCGGTAAAAAGTATGTGGGTACTGTGACAGAACTGAAAGCTCAAGATGAAAAGGTATAGAAAGATAGAAAATGGTGAATTGCCTCAATTGGCAAAAAATAACTAAGACGATTAAGAGAGTAATGTATATCTTTTTTAAGCCAAGGGAGATGTTGCTCAAATTCCTGTTCCGAAAGGCTTAAATATTGCAAGAAACTTTTATGCTACAAAAGTTCTACCGGATGTAGTTAAACAATATAAACTTGTCCGTCGTCCATGCACTGGTACCGTGGTATCCAGTTACCTCACCCGCGCACATGTCTGCCATGGTTACAGAATATCTGGAGGTGCACATGTACAGTATTAAAACTATACCACATCATGCAAACAGTCAAGATCTAGCACCCTGTAACTTTTGGCTAAATCTATTCATCAAGAAACATCTACGCGGGAGGAGATTTGAAAGCCGGTCAGCAGTCGTTGTTTTTTTCAGTGTATGAACAGTATACCTCAACGTGACTATAAAACACAGCGTTTCAAAAATGAATTGTCAGACTAAAAAGTGTGTAGATGTATTAGGGTAATACTTTAAAGGACTTAAATAAAAATTAAAACTGCGATTTGAAATCTGAAATATTTTAAACTTATCAAATGTCCCCCGTAAGTCATCTCAAACATCCAAGACTACTACAAACAAAGAAAGGAATAAAAACGAAAAATTAATTTTGCAGTTACTGGAACTGGTTTAAATATAGATTGGGATTCCTGTCTTCCAAAATACTCCACAATCAATTAATGTTTTGACTGATTTTTCATTCATTACTTTGATTTCCTGGGAGGAACAAGCAAAACAGTGGATAGATTTTTTCTGGAGTTATTGGTCATCAGTAGGACACTTTACCAAACAAACAAGGAACAAGGCCAGTAGTACTGATTTGCTGGACGATAAACATTTTAAAGACTGAAAGCGAGCTTAACCAAATGTTTGTGATATTACGACTTTTGTGTGGTGAAGAACTTCTGTTCGTAACGCTCTGTATGACATCTAGACGAACTAAGACATCATCATTTCAAATTATTGATAACCAGGTCAAGTATTAGAAAAGTAGCTATTGAACTTAAAGAAGCCTGCATTGATAGGACTCATTACAGCACATTAAGTCCATAGAGAAATTAGCCATTGTTTCAAGGTGGTCATTGACACACCAACAACATCCATATTCATGCAAATATTGATACATCAAAGGGAATTTGATGTCTGAAATCAGACTTCCTGGGACATAACAATACCTATTAATTGTAACGATTGGCCTTTATTATTTACACTTGGTGGTTATCTACTTGGAGATATAATATATTCAAATAAGAGTCATATTTGCTTATACTGAATACCTCTAGACACTCTTAAGGAATTATTCAGGCACCAAGAATCAAGAGAAAATCAAAAGAATTTATATCATGGATAACGACAAGCCTGCAGGAAAAAGATACACACAAAGCAAAGAACATAAAATAACAAAATAATACGAACAAAGAAACAAAAGTAAAAGAGCTACTGGGACTATACTAAAAACTGGGAGCATGAACGAAGTGTATCGGTTCTCATGGCCCAAATGGATACTCGGGAAAGATCCACGAGCTTATGAAGACGCCCATAGAACCTATGTAGTAATGATTTAAATCTTGAAGCAACATTTTCTTGTTTTAGAAGCCTAATTGTAAGAAGTTAAGCACGGTACAAACAATCTGCTTAGTTACGGCAAGCTCTGGCATAACGTATGAGTTGTGGAGTGCAGAAGGATGTTGCCACAGATGAAAAGAAAGAAGTTGACAATACGGAAGGAGAAGTCATCGTCTTTGTCGTTTTATCCTCAGTTTTCCTTTACAATCGTTCTTTAAGTGTGCATTAGGGAAAAAGACTGACAATATATGGTCTGTGGTGTCCTTCATCTCAAGTTCTGATAGGCAGATGGAATGTTTATTATACCCAAAATTAGCATTGTGAAAAATCAAAACGCAATCTTCATAAATAGCTGAAACTGAGATCGAGCAATCTGGATAAACGATGTTCTTTTTGGACACGATTAGCTATAAAGCCAGCTTTATACGTATGTAGGAATATGTCAGTGAGTGGCGGAGAACAATTTGTTTACACTGCAATGCTAACCTTTCTTGAAAAAACATCCTCCGCACTGGAAAAAAAAAACTAAACAGACATGGTGGAAAACCACAATTGCACCATCGTATAACCCTATAAAAATAGTAAATACTGACAGAGATCATCAATAGGTCTTCAATACGGGTTAACACATTTTCTCGTAAGCTCTAATAAGCCCGACAACAAAAGTAATAAAATTCTCGGTAACCGAACGTCATCAAATAAAGATACGAAGACACATTGATAACCAACATTCACATGAGGGCGAAATCATTCATTTCTTACCAAGTATCACGCTGCAAGTGCAGCAGACAACGACAACATGCAAACATCCGAAATCGACAAAATTAGATGAATGACTAAAAATCACAAAAATGGTTTATTCATAAATTATTTGTTGAAAATTTTGAATTTAATCTATCACAAAGTAAAAATCGCGCGACAATGCATAACACGGGGCCAAAAATTTAACTAGAAGAATTCAAAAGAAATAAAATGTAGAAAAAACGACATCAATCGACAAACCGAACCGTAGAAAGGACATTTGCATACATCGAATAAAGGACATATTTTAAAAGCATTTTATTTCATTAAGTAAAGACTTAAACTAAAAATAAAAAGTGTTTTTGAAAAAAGACGGATTAGATACAAGAGCAAAGTAATTAAATATTGCAATGTTCTTTGAATAGAAAAAAAAAACATTATCAAACACATCAAGTTCCGGTAAAGGATAAAGTAAATCTTACCCCTCCAGGAATGGGCATCTAAACTTCATTACAACACTAAAGCGGTTTAAACAAACTCTCAGGATTTCAATGTGATTAAAACTTGTATTATAGAACCATAGTGAATTCTTTGACTTAGCCACTTTGACTCGTGTCAACGGAGTTTATTGTGGACAAACAAAGACAAATATCAGACAAAAAAAAATCCAGCATATGGACAACATCTTCTTCGGTATATGTTCTGGAATCTTTTTAGGGATTTTAGGGAAAAGTAGTATAAAGGATTGAAAAATCTAAGATATTCATGCTATTGTATTCTGTTAACAATCTAGCATAAACTAGAATAAATGGTTTCCAGAAGAACATGAAGGAAATAACTTGTGAAACACTGTCAATTACAAAAGTACAGCTAGACGCAGGTATATGTCGAACATTCCATTTATATAATTATCATTTCCCTCTACAGTTCATTGGCTACAATCGCTGAACTTTATACATCATTTTCACTTTTTACATCTATGTTTTTAATAAATATATGTACCTCTATACTATCTTCATTTCTGTCATCTAAATTTATTTAATTTCAACATCAGAACAAACGTGAGTTGATATTTTCCGATATTCAAATCTCAGGAGTTATAAAACTTTTTTTTTCAATGACTCCTTTAAAAACATTTGGTAGCTTAAATTTTCTCGTATCCGTGGCAAAGAAATTAGAGATCATCCGGCTTTGATATCACAAATTAATATAAATTAGTATTATAATGTATTATAGAAAAAATATCTAGCCGTCAAAAAGTACATGTAGATAGGGCGACTAAGTCTTGATGAAAAATATAATTCGAATCTGGTTACATTTTGATGTATTTAACATACATTTGTTATCGGCTTACGACGAGTAAGTCTAAAAGGACTCAATGGCTGACACAAAAAGCTAGTGAAAAGAGTAGAATTACCCACAGTTTTGGGTCATGGTTACCAAGTATAATATTTCTTTCGTCATAATCGATTTCCCGCTACTGAGCGTACCTTTAAGATACAAATCGACCAATATCAGTTCAATATATCACTGTACTGACCGAGCCCGATTAAGATGTTTTTTTTTACCTGGTTTCGATAACGTAAGATGGCGGATGAGCACTTTGACGAAAGGTAGGTGTCTTATATATATCTTTCTGGTACGACATTATGCAAAATTGTAACTGCATAAAATTGTAACGCAAAAACAGCAATGATATTTTATTTTATAAACAATACTCGTACAATGTATACGGGTGAAAATGCCTTTATCTCAACAGGACATTGATTGAAATTTTGTTTATCGTGAAACAAATGAAATCAAAAGGTCTAGACCAGTTCTCCTCCTTTTTGTCTAAACCGGGAATTCGTTCGAATGTAAAGTGCTCAAGATCACTGAATGATTGATTAATCTAAACAAGGGACTTGGCTATTTTGTAAACACCATAATCTGCAGTTATACTTAATTAACTGTAAAGTTTTCATACAGGAATGATTATTGTGTGAATTCAATTATAATGAACAAAGGTTTCATTCAAAAATATGGCTGCTAATAAGATGAAATGATGGAAAGAATGCTCGACCCTCCGCTTGATTTCGATTTTTTCACAATAAACAAGATTTAAAGCTATGTTCAGTTGAAGTCAATTGCATTTTCGTCTGTATACGAGTATTGTGAATAAAATGAAATATCATTGCTGCTTGTGCGTCTCAATTTACAGCAATTACAAGTATCCATAATGTAGCAGAAAGATATATAAGACACCTGTCCGACTGCCATCTAACGTTATCGAAACCGGGTACGTTCATGAACGTGAAACATTCCTACAGTTATATTGGACAGTGAATCAATAAAGAACGTGGTAGTTTTTTTTTCTTTTGTAAAATAGTACCGCTTATAAAATAGTAACTGCTTAACTTCTTGTGTATTGATTCAATTTGGTCAACAAACTATGTTTAATATTGCTCTACAATGTAATATATTATTCCAGATATATTTCTTGATGAAAAAACTGCAAAACGTTTCCTACGACAAAAGAGGTCAGGTAGCCTATATGAAGAATGTAAGGACACATGTGACTACGAAGACGTCCGCGAAAAGCATTCGAATATACAGGGCAAAATAGTAAGTTGCTATCAGTAGATAAATTTATTTATTAAGATCAATCAGAGTGTTAACATCATGGCCGACTAATCAGAAAGGTAAAGAAACATCGTAATTTATGTATAGTTTGCATGATTCTTTTGTGTGTGTGTGTGTGTGTGTGTGTGTGTGTGTGTGTGTGTGTGTGTGTGTGTGTGTGTGTGTGTGTGTGTGTGTGTGTGTGTGTGTGTGTGTGTGTGTGTGTGTGTGTGCTGAAGAGAAAAATATGAACAGGAGTTAGACATAGTGTGATTATTTTGCAGTGTATTTAAGCAAGTGACAAAAACGTTCTTTCCCATCATAATAATGCATAACTAATTGAATATGGGATCTTTCTGGGTGCATTGTATCAGCGTTTCAATGACAAGAACTTATTACCACTGATTCCTATGTGAATCTATGCTTATACAATGCAAGGAACACCGTTATAGAAGTAAATCTCGGACGTCAAGCTATAAAGATAATGTTAATAAAAAATCGAGACGTAGACAACGAAAGGTATATGACATCCAAATTGTGAAAAAGGGCCAGGTGAACCATTTTGGTTCAACTAAATATGGTTCTACGGAACAAGGATAATAAAAGCATATTTTTCTATTCTCTGAAAATGTATATTCCTTATTTCGGATGACTTTGAATTTCCTTGAAACTCTGAGAAAAAATGAAATAAAGATATTGTTATTCATCTTAATATATGGAAGGTGACACCCTTAAACAATGAAATATAAATTCAAACACCTTTCATATTATTGTGAGCCCTGTTTTAATTAATTTCCAAAAAGGATAAATTTGTTATGATATATGGTTTTTACCGTTCTTATTTACATGGTTTGAAATGTGTATAGACTGAAATGTCCGGCTTTGGTAAGGAACTATGGGTTGCCATGATTCGAAATATCTTTGTGTCGAATTGTCTGGTATTGATAAGCTGATTACGTCATTGTCGTAAACATTGTTTTGACTATCCCTATATTGGAAAAAGCTAACATTCGATTTGTATTTAATCGTCGAAGCTTTTGTTTCCGAGACTGGTGTGGTTCTAAATTGCATTCACAAAGATACGAGACTGGAGCTGCCATTATACTCTTTTCAAGCCCCCGATTTTACATGTACAAACCGAATACTGATAGTTTTTGCCATAAGTATACTGAACATAGTTGATGATACAACCATTATGCTTCTTTCGGGAGCGTATTAAACATCATTATGAATTATCAATATTTCATTACGTGTTCATAATTTAAACATGTATATATAATAAATTGGGAGAACATAACCTTCAACCTCACATTAAGAATTTGATTTTACAATCTTGAATGTTAGCTGCCTCAACGTAATATTTTATTTTATTAATCATTTGGTAAATTTATGTATTCGACTTTCTATAATGATTTGTAGAACATTATCGTCTTTTGCACTGCAGATTGAATATATGGTAGAATTCAAATGTTCTCAAATGTGCCCAAACGCCATATCTGTTCCGTGTTCCTATCACATAAAAGAATCTAAGTGGGAGGACATTACAACGTTAGAATTAACAGAGATATCTCTGACATGTGGAGGTAAGGTAGAAAATAAAAATGATTTCTCTAACATGTAGAGGTAAAATAGAATTAAAAAAGATATATCTGACATGTGGAGGTAAGATACTACTTTCGATAGGTTATTCAGTTACGCTGGATTGATTGGTTTTCTCTAGCTTTTTTATTTACTTATATATTAATCAATCCATTCCTCTATTCGCTTATTTTTTACTTCTTCGATATTAAGTGATTTTCATATTATTTCTTTTTTCTTATTGCTTTGTTTAGTTTTACTTGTTTCATTGTTTGTTTTATTTTGCAGTCCGAATCTTTGTCCGAAGCCTTTCGTAGGCTCCTGTAACGGGGTTATATACCTACAACATTGAAGTCATCTTTACAGAAGTTTTATACTCGTCATCATTTGTTATGCACCATCATATCCATTTTAATTTCACAGGAACGTTTTTCAATATTTACTTTGTTTTCTTTCTGTATTAGAAAACTTTGAT
The DNA here is from genome assembly GCA_037379345.1 of Perna viridis. NCBI lineage: Eukaryota > Metazoa > Mollusca > Bivalvia > Mytilida > Mytilidae > Perna > Perna viridis. The sequence continues at coordinate 21,524,335 of CM074521.1, read as the reverse complement.
CTTTTTTAATTGTACTTGAAAGTAAAAAATAAGGTCGGTATTGATTTGAAATAACTAAACTTTAACTCAATTTGAGTAAAACTTATATCGACTCAAATAGAACAGATTCGTTCATATTTGACATAACAAACTTAATTGGATTAACTAGAAAAAGTTATTTTCACATGCAATTCATTTTGATATTTGTTGTGTATTCTTCTTTCTCCGGGGAGAGGTCAGCGTCTTGCTTTGAATTGTTTATGTTCTATTGTGTACCCAGAAAATGTGCAGATTATAGTACCATTTACATACCCTACATAAACATGTCATTCATAACATTGAGCCAAATACGTAAATTACAAAAAAATAAATACTTTTTTTTACGTTGAATGGAACTCATCAAAAATTCCTTGAAGTATTAATAAGTGAGTATGTACTATTTTGATCAAAGGCATTATTGATTTAACCATTTGTCCGTGTTAATATATTGTTGATTTAAAAATATCCCAAGTGAGAACAAGACATATTTGAACAGTCTTTTAATAGATAAAACCTTTCAACGATTTTGTAATTAAGTTTTACTCAATTGATAATATCACCCTTGTCAACCTTATTTCAAAGATTGGCATTTGAACAATCAAAAACATATAAGGTTTGAACCTATTTTGTGAAGATATTTCGTTTAGATCGAAAGAGCAAAAACAAAACATACATCTAGCTAAAGAATACCATCTTGCATATTTAGCCGAACTGTTTCTGTATGAAGCTCGATTATTTCAAGGAATAATACTGCTGTTGGGGTAATTTGTACACGTGATGTGTAAACTTTCTTTGTAGAGCAAGGAAACTTTAAAATAGACCTCTATCGACAGGGATATGTTCATCCTTTGATGGTCTTCACGTCAGTTTTATGGTCTTCACATTTCAATGTCCGATGTAAATGTGTTTATCTCGATGAGACCAGATATCTTCACTAAGATTTTTACATCTAAGCCTGTAAACATAGACAGGTCATACAACAGAACGTTTATCAACAGTGTGATATAAAATTGTCTCTAGTTTTAGTTTAAACTTTTGTTTTATTTCTCTAAATTGTCGTTCTATTAAATTCTTTGGTATTTTTGTCGATATTTAATCGGCGAAAGAAATCTGGTCTTACTAAGGACAGTCAAGGTCTAGCTGAACAGTTTAGTATCGCATTCTGAGTAAGTATACACTCCATAAAAACAAGTACATCGGTCTATGGAGGGGACAATCAGTAACGATGGAAATAACAAACTCCTGTATCTTTAACAATGAATCAATATTAACGACGTGTTCAATACATGGAAATAAATCAAATATGGTACATGTTAGTATACTTTCTTGATAAAGTGTTTTGTTTCAATATTCCGTGATGTTTACAATATCAACACATTTTGGTTTGAATCACTTAAGAATTTGGGCCATTTGTCGCAAAAGTTACATAACTTACATTCTCAATTTCTAAAACAAAATCTTGGTTTATTTTTGAGTAACTTAAGGAAGTAAACCTAAGATAAGGGAGAAAACTCTTAAAAATCAAAGTAATGTTTGTATTTAGGCTCTTTATATCAATCTCATGTAAGTATCGAAGTAATTTGGATTGATTTCGTTCTGTTTCAAATGAAAGCTTGATAGGCTTTGATGAAATTGAATATGATATAAACATATCACTGATTTCAAGAGTTATGTCCCTTACCCTAGGTCTACCTCCATCAAAGATGTAAAGGCGGTGTATGAAAAGCATTATAATATGCAAGAGGTTCAAGCCTAGAGGAATAATGCTAAGGTTGACGTCACTACTGTTGGCGTTACTATCTTGAATCTTCGAAGAAATACAAACAAATAATAGAAACCTACCACGCAACAAGTTATTGATCCAAATAATCAATACTTTTAACTTGGCAATCATACAATTTCAGTATGATTCAGACTGAGCTAAAACATACTTATCCTACCTTATGATCTGTCGACATATTGTTTGGATTCAAGTTTTTTTCTAAACAAAATTACCTTCTTCCATTAATTTATATTTTTTTTTTGTTTTTATAAAATTTTATGTCATTTTTTCTTGCATGTTTCTTTTTTATATTATTTGAAGAGGTATCAGAAGATGTTAAATCTTATCTATAAAAAACCGGTTACTTTTTTTCTATTCTATTTTCTTAATTAGAACCTACAACAATTACGTCGACAACAACACAAGTAACAACAACACATGCAACCACAACAAAAGATGAGACCACAACACTAGGGCAGACAACAACACCAGGTGAGATAACAGGCTACAAAACGACTAGCTCAGCCCTGGCAACAAGTATTACAAATGAAATTCCAACAACGACATTGGGTTCGACGACAACGGCACAAACATCAACAAACGACGTCTCATCAATAAAAAGCGGATCAATATCAACAACTCAACAAACATCAGTGCAGTCAAAACTTTCAACAGAAATGACAACAACGTCACTGACAACAAATATTCAATTAGAGTCAAGCACCATATCAACGGAAGAAACGTCAATTTGCACATGTCCATGCTCACAGGTGAATTCAAAATGGAGTTTTCTAATCGGTGCAAATTATACATTTGGTGAATTAAAAGAACTTTTAAAGGATGACATTGCTACACTAGAAAAGGAACTCAGCGTCGATGCATCAAGTTTGTCTGCATCAATTAACAAGAAAATATCTGCATTAGACGAAAGACAATCCTCTGAACGAATAGGGTACATTGGTATAATTATGATAATTGTACCTTTAGCTTTGATGGTACTACTAGATCTTGGTTCACTCTTTAGAAGGTGAAATCAATTAATAAAATCATATGACAAAAAATTTACCTAGATAAATTCGTATGGATGTGACTTCTGGTGACCTTAATACGGGCATGTGCTGTAAGGTCGCTTTTTTAAAGATTGATGTAAAATGCTGAATACAAAATACAAACGTTCCAATGATTTTTAATCCAGAATTTGTGCACTATATAAAAATAAAAGAGATATTCCAACATATATAGCAAATCCTATGAAATTTAATTTTGAAAGAGGTGTTTCTTTTTTGAATTTTTTGTTTTTTGTTTTTTGTTTTTTCGTTTTTTTTTTTTTTTGTTTGTTTGTTTGTTTGTTTGTTTTTTTTTTTTTTTGTTTTTTTTTTTTTTTTGAAGTAACAAATATTTTCTAATAGTTTCGTCGATTATCTTGAAATATAATGAATCAACCCTTGCCTGATGTTCAGATAGATCCATACATAATGATAAAGATGGGGCGCTAGCTAGATATGTACACATGTATAAAATAAGACAACAATAATTTGGGTTTACCAGTATATAAACATGAAACTTTTTCCATTTTGTGTTAATATTTTAATTTTAGTGCAAACGTAAAATATTTCGCAGATTTTTTGTATTCACTGGTGTAAAATATCTATTAATTTTTTTTTAGTATCTTGAAAAATGTAATCTGCTTAATAGTAAACAAAAATTGTCCTTGTAAATATATATTAATATTATATATATAATTTACAAAAGACGCAAGCATTAGGTTTCTAATCAGGTGCATGAATAACTGTTACTTTGTATTTAGATAAGCTATGGTTAAAACTTGATAGCGACTTATTTTTTTTTATTTGTGAATATTCAACATTCACTACTTAATAATTCCATACGAAATATGGATATCCTAGTTATCTGATATTATATTGGCAAATTTAACCTTTATAGGTCTTATTACAAAACAACTGTAACATAGCAACCTGCATACTTGTCCTTTTCGATTTCGTTCGATCATAAGTTCAACACAAGGTCTCTCAGCTCAGCACGCTTCTATGACAAAACCACTTCTGCTTCACCCTATTTGATTCATTTCCAACTGTCTTATTGTTTTCGGTCTCAAATGGTAATTTATCTTTCGGTTTCCATCAAATGACTGTTTCCGTGATGTCTCCACTTTGCATAATCAGGACATGTTCTAAAATTGGACGGATTTATTTGGTTTGGTTTACTAGAATGGTAGATTCTGTTATTGTGGGTAGATTGTACACGTATTTGATATCGTAAGTAGCAAATATGTTGCATACCTTTCAGAACAGCTATGGTTAAAACTTGATAGCGACTTATTTTTTTTATTTGTGAATATTCAACATTCACTACTTAGTAGAGATTCCTTATACTTTGTAAGAAAAAAATCCAAATCATCTTCTAAATATACAGAACAAGATGTTTACAAAATGTTGGAATTTTTAATCGACAACATATTTATCCTGTGTGGTGGACGCGTTTTTCAAAAAACGGTCGTCATTCCAATGAAACAAATTGTGCTCTTCTACTTGCTGACCTATTCCTTCACTCTTATGAGGCTGACTTCATTGTTGATCTGGTCCAAAAGAAATAATATCGTTTATATATATATAGATGACGTGTGAACATACCTAGATGATTATAGAGCAAATGAAAATGAAGTTTATTATAGAAAAATGTGAAAAATGACGTCTTGAATGTTGGATGAATCTAGACCATTTCAACATGAAAGGTAAATTATATTATAAATCTAATATATGTTTTCATTCATTTAAATTGTCCATCTTCTTACATGTACGGTAGGTTTATACAAAATTACACTATTTTCAAGTGTGTAAATATACAATGTAGTTACCTTTTTACACAAGTCTAAAAACTATTGCTTTAACGAAACAACAAGTCAATTAAACGTGTGAAAAGTGACTATTGGTTTAATTTTATTTGTCCTAATATCTTGTCGGTTCATTCCACCTATTCCAACATTTTGAAATTAAAGTTAAAAAAACAAAAATTTCATGTTGGAATAGGTGGAATTATTGTGTAAACATTGGACAAACAATCGGATTAGCTTGTAAAAACATTATTTAATTGGTGATGTTAATTACAGGTAAAAAGGTGATTTTTTGTAATAATATTGGACATAATATGTTTTGTAAATGTATCCTTTGCTTACTTCAGTACAGTTACTTTTGATTTTTTTAATGTTTATTGGGAAACTGTGCTATAAAAACTGATTTTGTCTGATATTGTATTGTTGTATTCTGTTATATTTGTGATGCCTCCTGGTATCTTCATGGAATAAATGATTTGAACATGAGAAAAAGAAATTAAAACTAAATAAATTCCTTTTTTTTATATTTTGTACATTTGATTATATATAAACAACATATTGAACAACTAAATTATTTAGCACTAACAAAATTCTTTGATCAGAAAGAAGCACAAATATAAACAAATTACTAAAAGCATACTGCAATATTGCAAAAGTTAATTCAAGACAAAAAGCACAAATATACTGTTGAAACACAAATAAAACATAGTAAATTTCAGTCAATGTGTAACAAGTAAGATGCGGCATCAGCATACTGGACTGGTGTGAGTTCCTGGTTTTGAAGTCTGGTTTTCAGGTTGGCGAGTCTGTTGTCTATCTCTCTGTATTTTCTTTTCTTTGGTACTCGTTTACCACCAGCTGAATACTGTATTAGAGTCAATGCGTCTATTGCTTCTTCTTGTTTGAGTAGTCGAATCATGTTGAAAATGTTCGGGTGTGGTGATTTTACAAGTTTCAACTTCCCATGCCAACCTTCAAGGTGATTTGTAGTTCTGGGTCCCTCTGTGGTTTTAACTTGGAATTTAAAGCCATTGTGGATCAGGTTCTGATTGCCTAGTCTGTTGGTGGTAAATCTAATGTCTAACTGTGCATTTGCCATGTTTTACTATGAATGACTACAGACTGGCTGACCCTTACTATTTAAGCTCATTTTAAAGCTTGGGATGTTCAGCTTTGAACTGACATTTGGCATCAAGATAAAAGTGAATACTATTCATAAATCATTAAAATAAATTAAAAAGTAATAAGCTTAGCTTCATCAACCAAAACCAGCTTGGCATTGTCAATTATTGGCATGTTAAATGGTAGAAAGTTAAAATGGTTTTAAAAAGTTTAATATAATTTTTATTTTTATTTTAATAAAACATATTCCTCATTTTCTTATATTATTAGAATTTAATTCATTTTCACTCAAAATTTATTTTGTAGGAAAATTTATAAACAGTAATTTTTCATATTTAATTCTCAGGTAAATTTTACCTGTAAAACTAATTAATTACTAATTATTGTAACAACATATTAGGCTATAACAACATCTATTGTTCTCTGCATGTTGGAATAGGTAGAATATGTAATTTCAAAATGTTGGAATAGCTAGAAGACACCATCTTGTCGTCCGTACACCATATTTAATGGTGGAGTGCGGTTATTTTCTGTGTTTACTTTTTTTTCAATTATTGTGTTGTTCTTTTTGATGATAACTGTAGATTTTACCTCAATTGCGCCTTCAGTTTCACTACTTGTTTTAACACATGATAATATGAGCCAGGTGAAACTTGAGACGCTCTCGGAAAAAACATAAATTCATATCATCTTTCATTTTGGCAGCCTGTTATGTTATTCTAGTAACCTTCAAAAACTGTATAAATCGTCTTGAAATGTGGTTTGAATTCCACTTTGATCATGGTTCGAAATGTATTTGGGCCGAATCATCCGATATTGACAAGTTGATTACGTCAATTTCGTAAACGTTTGGTTATCCCTATCTTTAAAAAAAATGTTTTCAAATACGTACATCGCTAACCAATGTTTTACAATACTGGTGTTGTTCTCAATCGTAATCACAGAATGCGATAATATAGTAGTCAGTTACTAAATCATTTATATTTTCATATGTATATTTGTTGTTATATGAGGGCCTACATGTACATAAAAATTAGACATGTTCGGAAAAGATCACGGGAAACATGATTCGAGCGAAAATCAATAAAGTTTACTCAAAGAACAAATACCAGACATGGAAAACAGAAACGCACAACAAAGACACGAATTGACCAATCAGGACACCACTAAAAACTAGAAATTTAGTATTCCACATTGATAAAGTAATTACTCACCCCACGCCTCATCATTCCATTGAAAGACAAGCAATTGGTGGGGTACATGTATGTTATAAGCCTGTCCGAACTTCCGATGTATATATTAGAAGTATCTTAGATAATTTTATGTAAATTTGCATATTGCCTTATCAGTAGGTACCACTTTTCGGACTTTTATTGAGAACTTTTTTGATGTTTTTTTTTTTTTTAATTTCTGACGAGTTGATTGTTCATTTTGCTTTGGGCGAGTATGTCTGACCCTTTGAAGTTCACGTGATACATCAAATGTTTTAACAAAGACCATTTAATTGATGAATGACCTGTTCAAATCCGAAATTGAAATAAGTGTGTTGATCTGCAGAACTTAAATAACTTTATTTTGGTTTTGAAAACAACCAACCGCATAAGTTGTGCTTAATCATGGGAAATACGTTCGATGAGTTGAAGTCAGTTTATTTGTTGTTATTTTTGAAAGATGCAAGAATATGAGAACATCCATTTTTACAAAATATAACGAGAAAAGGTATGGAAAACATGTCAAAGAGACAATAACCCCACCGGGATGAAAATGTCAGCCCGACCACCAATTGGTCATCAAAGAATGACGAGGAAACCCTAACACCACAGGACAGGCTGCAGCTGGTCCCAAAACATCTTTATATACAGATACAGCAAAAAGTGGCCCCTATATGCTCAATTAATATACAGAGCAGGAATACATGGCGGGAATACATGAATAGACCCATTTATGGAAAAAAGAAAATCTAATTTTTAAAAAGACATTCCAATTATTCCATTACGTCACTGCATGGATGATCTAATACATGTACCTTACCCATTTTTTTTTCTATTCAGATGACCTTTCTCGTCAGCAAAACAAACTGCAGCTTTCACGATTGTGGAAAAAAAGGCGATCCCACATTTATCATCTAAAAGGAAATAATTGCCTAGAGTTCCGTGTTCCACTCAACATGATATAAAATGAAATTGAAGGAGGCCCAAAACAAATCCACCATCCATGAAATTAAAAAGCCCAAAGATATAGATAAGAACAAATCTGTGCACAGAAAAATGAACAAATTCATACAAAATATGTTCTCATACGCCTAAGTCGTTCAAAAAAATAATAAATTAATAAATGAATGAATAAAAAAAGCTATTATATTCCGGTACGACTCATCGATCCTTCGTAATTTATATTATCAAATGCGGTTGGTGGTCACCAAGTCCAAAATGAGTTGCAGACTAATGCATTTTAATTTCAGATTTGAATATGTCATTCACAAAAGAAAATGGAGTCGATGTATTAGGGTGATCTGCAAGAGGTCCGAAATACTTTTAAAAAAAAAGACAATCACCTCATTAAAAATTCACAACAACAATGCAATCGAATTAGACTATTTCAATTGTCAATTGATTTAAACAAATTCTGAAATAATGGTACCTTCCTTTTATGTAATATGCCCAATCTGCATCAGATCATGACAAACAGGCATGCGAATTTTGCCAAAGCGGTAAAATTGTGGAATGGGAGATAACCTGATAAGGTATTACATTGTCTTCATTGGTTGATGGAGCATTTAGAGTTGTCTTTCTTCCTCCTTAAAACTTTCAATTATTTTGTTTAAGTATTTAATTGCGAAACAATTCGTCCTTCATGAAAGCTTCAAAGTTTTCAGAATAGTTGTTGGAAAAGTAAATAATATAATTAAACAGAGCCTAAACTGATTCAAAACAGATACCATTAAAGTGATTGTGCTCAGTTCTATAGATAATGTGTGCTAAATCAAGTCATGACTATCTTTAATAGCGTGTGGTGTTTAAAATTTAATATATTTGGGAGATAATCTTCTTAACTTACGCTATGTCTTTCATAGACACATTTTTTTCTTAACTTCCGAATTTGGAGTTCTTGTTCAAAGATTTGGAAAAAAAAAGAACCCAAAAATACATGAGATGAGGGACCTTATATCAGACTAATAAACACTCCCTGATGGTGTACGTGAAGATATAGTGAGTATCTGATCGAATAACAGAATGTGATATTGTTTAATAAAATATGGATAAACTACCTACATAACTAAAATGTTTGGTCAAAATATATATATCTGGTCCCAATCGCGTATGATGTCTAGCGGTAGCGTGCTCCTCTCGAGTGTGGGAGACTGACAATAGTTGTTACAGCTTCTTCGCTTCGCATGCTGTCTTTAGAAGACTGGTTGGTTCGGAGTCAAATTAATGTGTTTGAGTAAGTTGCTACATGTATGTAACGTATTACAGATACGACTATGGGTGTTGGACTAGTAATTGGCATTGTAAGTTCAACTGGTCAATAATACATTTCCTATTAAAATGTTTAAGTACAATTACAATTAATCGAGCCATCATTGCCCCCAATCAGCATCTTTTACCACTATATCAATACTGTCAAGTAAACGTATTAATGTCCACGGTTGCTAACTTGCAGAAAGTGAAAATATTCTCGGATAACAATTTTCGTGGTTTCGAAAACCTACAAGCGTTGTGTAGAGTTAAAAAAAAACAATTTCAAGGGTACAACTTTTCGTGCTATACTTTCCACCTGCAAAAAGAGCTAAAATTAGTACACCGCAAAAATGAATATAATTACAGAATATCGTATAGACATGAAAAATACTTTATTTAACCTCTGATACATGCGTGTACAAGAGGACAAAACACAAAAATGTATTCAATCAATATATACAGAACGACAAGATATCAATGTCACTTAGTAACATAAAGTAAACATACAGGTACAGTATATATTTTTCAAAGAAATCGTAGCTGATAAAGATGTGTGTAAGTTTCTATACATTTGCACATTACAGAATGACAACATTCCCTTTAGTTTATATTCTTTCGGGGTATACGAAGGTATTTCAGGAGGTAGACCTAGAGTAAGGAATATAACTCATGAAATCAATGATATATTTGTATCATAGTCAATTTCACCAAAGCCTCTCAAGCTTTCGTTTGAAGCAGAATAAAATGAGTTAATTAGATGCTTTCATTAGATTGATGTAAAATGCTGAATACAAACGTTCCAATGATTTTTATGAGTTGTGTCCCTTACCCTTGGTCTACCTCGGTAGTGAAATTCATTTCCCATACCATTGTTAAAAATATAATGGCAGAATCTATTTTGTCTCTGTATTCCTGACCACCGTCCAGTTTCAATCGAAAATTTAATTCGGTCAGTCATGTTAAGCCTAAGTACATGTAAATAAGGTTCCAGTTTAAATTCTTCTTATTAAAAAGGAATAGAATTTTCCCCTCCAAGAATAACTCATTTTGGGAAACCAGTTCTGCATAAATTGGTTATTATGATTTTGCTTGATACAACTCTCTGACTATCCTTTTAATGACTATCTGACTATCTTTTTAATAACTATCTGACCATCGGTATTTGATCATTCCTAACGAAACTAAAACCATGCACCATCGTCAAGTATAGATGTTATATATGAGATCCATTAAAATTGCAACGAATTCCATATATGAAGTTTAAACATCAAAATGACAATTTGTCATCAACATTTAACAATTTATTCCAGAACATGATCATTTTATACTTTACAATAATTTCCATAGTAAATCTTCCTAACTCGCCGTATACCATGAAATTTAGTGTACTGTTGCCTACTTTAAAATTCTCCTAGAAATGGATTTTATCTTTGATTTCAAGTGGCATTTAATAAAATATGTGTCAAAAAGCGTAATTTGCAGATCAACCGCGATGTTGATGTTATGTATTTATCTATATAATGCATATACAAACTGTTGTGATTGATCAGAAAGTTGTTTTTTTTTTCTTGCAATGTAAAAATTTCCGTTATAATTAAATACATGTACAATGCCGAGATAAGAATTCTTATGCGTACGTTGTTGGTGTCACATTCGATTGAACCGGGGCTGGTTACGAAAACCGAAATATTGCTATTAGAATGCGGAGTTATCAAAGACAATATAGACATGAAAATGTTCGAAAATGGTCGTTGTTTTAGGATTACAATCATAAATCATTGAAAGATGCCGTTAATTGTGGAGAGAAAGCATTATTCGATCACAAGAACGTCCATTTTTATATGTGGACGGGAAACATTAAGAAATGCTTGCTTCCCATTTCACCAATATATCTAAGTTGTTTCTTGGCGTATTTTAATAAAACAAACTTTTTTTCAAAGAGCAGTTTGTGCAGCAGACGATATTTTTCATGACGTAATGATTAGATTAAAGCGTATTACAATATCTTAAATATCCCCCTTTGATGTGGACATTGTAAAAATGGAAAGAAACCGATTTGAAGACAAAATGTTAGAGTTTTTTTTTAAAGTTATGCGAACAGCTTTTTTTAATCGGGACTTTTATTAACTATATTGACAATTTATTACATAACCCCAATGAAATTATATATAAAATGTTCAGTCAGTCTTTTTGTTAAAAACCTTTTTGTCCGTATTTCAATTATGTCACAAATCTTATTTTTTTCGACGTTGGCCATTGGCTACCTTCTTGCTTACGGTTGTAAAATATAACAACGAATAGTATTTTTACCAAAATATATTCACGCTTAAAGGACTGTATAAATATTCAGAATATCTTGTTTATTCTAAAAAAATAATGAGTTTTATTGTCTAATAGTAGATAAATACGCACGTATGTTGTGATGTCACGTTGTCTTTTTCCCGACGTTTTCTACATGTTGCGTGCTACCCAGTCTCTACCAAAAACTTTTTTCCTTAGCTTTGAGTGAACTAACAACTATGAAATTTTGAATTTTACATGTATATATACTGCAGATAGTATATTCTAAATACTGTAGATAGTATATTCTAAATATAATGGTAGTTGGTTGAACATGTATATAAGCGCAGCATTTTGTCTGTGTCTAACCAAAATATCACAACATCTAAAATTTGTATATTTTATTTATTCACACAACACCATGCGAAATTCGATCGAATTGTTCAAAAAGGCAAATAGTGTTGAGTCGATTTCTTCATATATTTAAAAATGTATTCATCCTCCTCTATGGTTTTATCATTTCATTTTTGTTTCTTTGGCTTAACAAATGGGGTATATATATCTATATGTAAAACCGTGTCTAACAAAAATGTCACAAAGCGCATTTTTGACGTTTCCAAAGTAACGTTCTGTTTTGCGACGTAAAAACTCTTTTAACGTCAATTTTAAAAACAACAAAAAGTATTGAAAAGTTACGATACTAGATTAAATTATTACGACTGAGGACGTAATGAATAAAAAAGACGATTTTAGCGAATCTGATAAAATAATGAATGAAATGTTGAAAAGAAAACAGGAAAAAGAAAGCCAAAAATAAAGAGCACATTAAAATAGACTATTTAAGATAGAAAAAAACTATATGGGTTTTAATATATTATGTATTTTCACACTTTTTGGTGCTACTGACTTTTTGCTTGTAGGTTTGTTGGCTTTCTGTTTAGTGAGGGTGTTTTAATTTTTTTCGCATCACGAAATTTATTTTCATAATTCCTAACGTCTTTCTCATAGAATTATATTTCCTTCAAATCATTTTTAAATGGTTGATGCCGAACTATTTACCATATCTGGATGTAATCTGATCGTATCAATTGACCAAAACGTGCGAAAAAATTAATATCAAATCGGATAATTAAATAATAAAAGATGTCGTATGTGTTATTTCATGTAAAAAATTAATTAAGCACACTTCTTTTTACACGCAACAATTATAGAACGATGTACGTCGCAACACAAAAAAGACGTCGAGTTTTGCCGATTTCGACGTTACCAAAAATGACACCAACACCGTACGCTACGTCAATACAATTCACGGTGTTTCCACATAGTCTTAAAGAGTAATCAAGGGAACCAAGGTTATAGCGGTAATCAAAAGAATGTAATCCAGGGACAAAGACCGGACATGGAAAACAGACACACACAACAAAGAACATAAAGTAACTAAAACCAAACATACAAAGTAACAAAAGTAAATGAGCAACTCGGACTCCACTAAAAACTGGGAGCATGGACTAGGTGCACCGGTAGGGTAAGCGTCCTCTGTTTTTCTAGAAACACCCGCCGAGTTGCCCATAAAAAGTCAAGTCCGGGGTAGACAAACGAGGAAAGGCAAACTATGACCCGTTGAATAAATCAGTTATCATGGTGCTGATGGATACATCATAACGATCCACGAGTTCATGATGACGACCATAAAACTTCTGCAGTGAAGACTTCAATCATGTAGCAACATAACCCTGTTCCAGAAGCCTATTTGTTAGACTTCTAGCGCGAAACAAAAAGTCTGCGTAGTTTCGGCAAGCCCTGGCATAACGTATGAGTTGTGATATGAACACTCCATACGCAGGAGCCGAAGGGAAGTTGCCACAGATGAAAGGAAAGTTGACAATTAAGAATGAAAAGTCATCACGTTTGTCGTAAAGTGTGGTCAATAGTTTTCCTTTACCATCGATTTCTAAGTGTAGGTCAAGATATGAGGCTGACTTCACAGTGTCTGTAGTATCCTTTATCTCAAGTTCTTTTGGGTAGATGCGATGTATCAAATCCCCGAAATTAGGATTGTTTACAGATAATACGTCATCTATATAGCGGAAACTGAGATTGAAGGATCTAGCCAAACGATATTCTTTCTTTCTGATCAAATCTGCTATAAAGTCAGCCTCATAAGAGTGAAGAAATAGGTCAGCAAGTAAAGGAGCACAATTTGTTCCCATTGGAATGCCGACCTTTTGTTGAAAAACACGTCCACCACAATGGACAAATATGTTGTCGATTAAAAATTCCAGCATTTTGTAAACATCTTCCTCTGTATATTTGGAAGATGATTTGGAATTATTTCTTACAAAGTATGAGGAATCTCTACCAAGAACTATATATTTGTATCTAGGTGTACCATCTTTTTTGGAAAAAAACAACGATGTATAATGTTTTTAAGTCGGGATTTTAACTGAATATGGGGAATAGAAGTATACAGTGTTGAAAAATCATAGGTTTTAATGCTATTATATTCAGATAATAGTCTTGAACTGATTGTCTCCAAAAGATCTTTCGAATTTTTCAGGATCCACATTGAATTAATACCACTACGGGAGTGACAAGTGTTGTGGTAGGACTGCAGACCCTCTTTGACAGTTGTGAGTATAGAAGTTAAAAGTTCCGGAAAGAGGTTTGGTAGTACATTTTGCAAATTCAGCTATGAGACGTTGTTTGAATGGATTCTTGTGAAGTTTAGCAATCCAGTACACAGACGGTAAATCACAATCATCGTCCTTGGTAGAGAGACCAAAATAGGATAGCATAGATTTATGGTTTTCCACAATCTCTTCTTTGGAGAGAGTGGTAGCAGTATAGGTCTTATTACTGCTATTATTTTCTATGTCTACCTCTGATAATAAACATTGTATATAAAACGTTGTGTAGACAAAAACAATGTTGTTTTGGGCTTTGTCTGCTGGTTAGACAACATATTTGTCATGTATAGTAGACAATGTTTTTGCTACATCGGGGTCTTTGAAAACTGATGTAGCTTGGCACTCATTGACCTACTTAAAACTTTCATTCGTTTCAAAATTAAAGACCTCACGGCCTTTAACCACTCTGACAGAGAATCAATGTCTTCTTGTTATCGTTTTATCCATTTTCTTGCATAGTCCTCGACGGCATCCAAAAGAACTTTAAAGTTATAATTCCAATTTATGGAGCGTGGTTCACATTACTTGGGACCTTTAGAAAGGATATTACGTAGAGATTCGTTTTCGATAATGGTTAAATCTCCCGTAACGACGTGACCAGAAGGACCATATTTGAATGGAGAGCTTTTGCAAGAACAGTCAGGTGGTTAAGCCTTGAAGTCCTCAATCTCGAGGTTCTACAATAATTGAAAATTTTGGATGCATTGGGTGAAGTATAGGAATATGAAATAATTGGTATGGATTTGTCTTTGAAATATGGGGGAATTTTGTTGGTAACGTTTTTGTGATGGAGGATGTTAGCCAAATTAATTGCATCTATACCTTTGTTGACAAAGGTAGTAGAAGAAATGATCGTTTTTCTTCATCTTTACTTTTCACACAAACTGGTTTAAAGAGTCTGTGGAAACCAATATCCAAAATGATGGCAACAAGTCTGTATAATGATGAGGTGGGGTCAGAAAAAGGAGTGCCAAGACTTGTTTCGTAAAGGGAGTGTAGTAGAATGAGAGGTATAGAATAAAGTTTGGTTTTAATGTGATGAAGTTCAAGACGTTTTTGTATGAAAGGAAGGAGACCATCTATGGAGACATCAGGTAACTTAGGTGACGTATAGTGGCGATGGCCATGACTCCTTTCCCGTCTTGGATTTTTGTCAAATAAATTCACCACATTCATGCTATTGTTATATTGGCTTGAAAGGTTTCCTATACTTTTGATGTTGTCATTGCATTCGTAAGGTATTGCAGTACCTAGCCTGCGTATCCAGTACTCTTCTCTTTCCCTACGATAGTTTTTACTTAGAACGGGACTGTTCGTAGGATGGTAATTTTTTTTCTCTAAATTATGAACACGTTTGAACTTCATTCTGTTCAAAATTACAATTTTGGTTTTCTTTGTATTATTCTTAGTTTCCATATCTCACAATTTTGTTGAAAGGATTCCAGGGTTCGTGACAAACACTCTGTAGTTTCAGATAATACAATTGTGTCATCAGCATATAGAATGATTAAAAAAAAACTTAATGTTACCGGGTTCAGGCTGTATCAATAAGCCTTGGAGGTGTAATATATATCATTATAGAGTAAGACTCAATAAAATTGCCTCTTAAATAATAATTATTAATTACAAACATAACATTGCTGTCAAAATAGCAAAAGAAAAAAATTTGCTACGACAAGTACATGTAACTATCTTGAAACTTGACTCACATTAATTAAGAATTGGCAATAATAAAAATTTTGTATATTGCAAAAAAATATACATTTTCCATATGCATACTGTTTATTGCGCGAAGTGCAATAAACACGATATGCACATGGAAATTTTTTCAATAGACAAAATTTTTATCACAGCCAATTCTTATGAATTAATTTAAATTTATATTTTTTATCTGTAAACATGAGAAAAGTAGCTCTGAATTTAACTGAATAGGGGCGTATCAATATTTTTTATCCAATGAAATATACAAAATTATGTTATCCAATCCGATTACAGTATTTATCTCAAATTAATTTATTTAGTTTGTTTGTTTGTTGGGGTTTAACGCCCGAGCAGCAATATTTCAGCTATATTCAGGCGATGAACATGAAATGGATGATAAAATGAACATGAAATGATGATGAAATGAAAAATGGGATGGGACAAAAGAATAATGGGGTCGAGAAATTTTGATTGCCACTGGAAATAGGGAGAGGTGTGTAGGGTCGGGCAATTTAGCCTCCTGTGGCGGAGCCCTATGGTTCCTACTCCATGGTCCTAACCTCCATACTGACGAGTGCACTTTTAAAATCTTTATATGTGCAAAAACGCTCTTTTTTTCAAGACAAAAGTTAATGTTATGAATGCGTGTATATCAATCGTAGAAACCCCTTTCCTAAAAACAGGTTGTATAAGGTCAACGTGCATAATAATTTAATTAATTATTCAAAATAGCAGAAATAGTTTTGCTGAAACCAAAGTGTAAGTCACCTATACATGTCAGGGCCATGTCATGATCTTTGATCCTTTATTGTTGACAATTGTTATCATAATACCAATATGTCAGCTTTCTGATATATGACAAGTGTCCAAAATTAGAAATTAAAAAGTTTAAATAGATGTGCATGAGATTAGATTGAGGTTTTTTGATATATTCATTTATCACATTGTCGCGACCTGAAGCCTTATTATTTTATTTGAATTTAAGACAATTTTCTTTTCATTTCATCTGGACCATTCAAAAACAATTCAACACCATTTGAGATATAATTCAAAATCAAAATATTCTTGCTCTAAATGGCTTTCATTTAGATAGTTAAAATGACCATGTAATGCTTTTAAAGACTTTGTTCCTACCAAGACTTTTTTAACATTTCCTGTAAAGCTTTGATATCCTTCGCAGTATTGTCAAAGTGATTTAAATGTCTGATTAGAGCAATATTATTTAATGAATTCAACACATAATTAGTGGTAACACACTGGATCTTTGACCTTGGCCCAGCCTTACGTTTTATCAATATTAAGGAGGTAGACCTAGGGTAAGGGACGTAACTCTTAAAAATCATTGCAACGTTTGTATTTACCATTTTACATCAATATCATGTATGCATTAAAGTGTTTTGTTTGTTTGGTTGTTTTTTTGTTCCTGGCATTGGGAGATATTCTGAGTATGGTGTTTTGTTTGTTCTTTGTTCCTGGCATTGGGAGATATTCTGAGTATGGTGTTTCGTTTCGTTTGTTTTCGTTCCTGGCATTGGGGGATATTCTGAGTATGGTGTTTCGTTTCGTTTGTTTTTTTGTTCCTGGCATTAGGGGATATTCTGAGTATGGTGTTTTGTTTGTTTGTGTTTTGTTCCTGGCACTGGGAGATATTCTAAGTATGGTGTTTCGTTTCGTTTGTTTGTTTTTGTTCCTGTCATTGGGGGATATTCTGAGTATGGTGTTTTGTTTCGTTTGTTTATTTCAGTGCATGTATTTTATTTGATTTTGTTTTTTTAATTTTTTTAATGATACAAGTATTACTAGTATGTCATATACATACTGCAAAACTGTAATGAAGCGAATTTCGGCTGGATCAATCCTCTCTTCGGGTGGGTAATGCCATGTCATTGACTTTGCATTCACAATGAACTTGAACCAAAATTTACATGTGTATCCAGTTTTATAACTTAAAGATTGAATTTCAGATAATTAGGAACTTTGGGCATGGTTTTCTAATGAGAATAAAAGTGTCAATTTCTAAAAATAAATGAAGTAATGCTTTAATCAAATCAAACAAGGCCATATATTATTAATGATTATAAACAGATAATGCACTGCATATTCTCAATATTTTCCTATATTATATCGTTCACACATATTACGATTCTTATCATTTGTTCTGTCCTTGGGTTTCGATTGAAATTAAGAATTTTTTTGTACAATTAGATCAAATTTATAGACAAAGTTATATATTACAATAATTTCATTTTTATAATAATCATCTGTTTGTTACAGTACTTGTATTGAGTAACCTTCCCATTGTATGGTATCTGGGTGGATGGGGGTGGGGAAAGGTTATTGTGTATGGGGTGGGGATTTTGAATAGGGAGGACGATCAGAATTTCGAGAACGATGAGCATACACGTGTTCTTTTTTTTTCTCACACACAATAAAAAAAAATACGGAATGATTGGTCATTCTCTCTATTAACGTTTTTTTTAAACCTGCCTTCACAATTAAAAGTCTAAAAGTCTGGGGTTTGTTATTCAACTTGTCATTAAAATTATTGTGTAAATAGTTTTCATGAATGAGTCATGAAAACTTAATTGAGTGATTAGTTTATGACATGATTAAATTTCGTTATTAATTTAATCATAATTGCATTTGTTAATTATCGTTTTAAATTTTAATTGTATTATTAAAATGCAAGTGCATCCCATAATGCACTTTAAATATCAACTTCTGGAACTTCCTGTTATTTAAACAAAACCATATGTTGATAATGTAGCATATCCTTCTTAAATGTTGCATATTCATGTGGCAAAAAATAACGTTAAAAATGTACCAAAAGTCATTTTTGTCAATTATGAAAGGTTTTGTAAAAACTTACCAATTTTCATAGTCTTGCATTCAACACATAGTACTTCTACTTCTACCAGTTCGCGACCGCCATCAATTACTGATGATACTGTCACTGTCACTTTTAGTGCGCAATGCCCTATTTTACTTTTAGTAGCCATTAAAAGAAAAATTAACAAAGTGTGCTGTACAATTAACTGTGTAAGTAAAAACAACTTGATTAATTTAATCAAGTAAATGAGCCTTGAAAGATTCAAGACTCTTGGCAGAGGCAATGTCAGTGGGCAGGGCATTCCAGTCCCGGGTGGTTCTTGGGTAGAATGACTCTTTCCTCAGTACTGTGTTACATGATGGTAATTGGTAGGAGTGTAGGCCCATATTTCGACTGAGTCTTGCTGGACTGCTCAATCTGTTGGTCGCGTCGATTTTCACCAGACCATTTGCCAGTTTGTATATTAGTACGAGTCTAGCTCTCCTCCTACGTTCTTCTAGTGTTGGCCATTTTAGATCTTCTAGCATGTTGGTAACTGAAGAAGTGTTGTGGTATCTGTTCGATACATATCTGGCCGCTCTACGCTGGACCATTTCAATCCGGTGTTTGTCCTCTTTCAAGTATGGGTCCCAGGTTGTGCATGCGTATTCCATGGTTGGTCTAACTAATGACTGGTAAGCTTTCTCCTTAATGTTGGCATTCCTGGTGTTAAGATTTCGTCTCAAGAAGCTTAAGGTGTTGTTTTCTTTCTTGCAGATGTTTAATATGTGCTGGTTCCACGTCATATCTGATGATATAGAAACACCTGGATATTTCGCAGTTGTTACGTGCTCCAGTTCATAACCATGGAGGAAATAGCTGTTCTGAATAGGCTGTTTCTTTCTTGAGATTGACAGATCATTGCATTTCTCGGGATGGAAGCTCATTTTCCATCTTTGTTCCCATTCTGCCAATTTATTTAGGTCATCTTGTAGACTTATCCTATCGATATCAAATGTTATTGTAAGATATACAATAGTGTCGTCTGCAAACAATCTGGTTTTTGATATGATGTTTTCCTGCATGTCGTTGATGTAGTATAAGAACAAGCTGGGTCCCAAAACCGATCCCTTAGGAACACCAGATTCCACCTGTATGTATTGGGATGTTTCTCCTTCTACGACTGCTGCCTGATTTCGATTATTAAGAAAGCTTTTTATCCATCTGTTGGTGTTACCTCTTATCCCATAATGATGTAATATGTGGGTCAATAAGCTGTGGCACACTTTGTCAAAAGCTTTACTAAAATCCATAATCAGACAGTCCGTTTGTTTACCGTTGTCAAGGTTTCTGGTTATATCATCAACAAACTCAACAGGCTGAGTGTCACAGGACAGACCTTTCCGGAACCCATGCTGTAGTGGATGTAATATATCATGTCTGTCAGCATGTGCCATGATGTTGCTGGTGATGATATGTTCCATTATTTTGCAGGCGATACAAGTCAGAGACACTGGACGATAGTTTATAGCCCCACGCTTCTTGACTTTCTTGAAGATGGGACAAACGAAGGCTGTTTTCCAGATACTGGGTATTTCTCCGGTGTTATAGGACTCTCTGTATATGATGGTAAGTATCGGTGATAGATGAATGGCCAGTTCTTTCAGGACTCTTGGTGTAATATTGTCCGGTCCAGGTGCCTTGTGAGGGTTCAGGTTTTTCAATAGTTTAGTAGCACCCACTTCTATAATCTGGATATCTGGCATGGTATCGTATGTACCTTTCATACTACAGGTGCCAGTAAAAGATTCAACTGATACTTCGGACTTGGTTGAAAATGCCTTCTGGAATTGTTTATTTAAGATGTTAGCTTTATCTTTGGAATCTGGATGTAACGTTCCATCTGCTTTCAATGGTGGTATATTGTTGTTATCTGATCTTTTATGCTTTATATAGGTCCAGAAGCGTTTCATACCGTTTCCACTTCCAGCACGGACATCTGTGTCTGGTGTCACTATGCCCTCTATATACTGCCAATATCATTTCCTAAGTTGTCTCTGTGTTTCCCGTTTTAACTTTTTATATTTCTCCTTATCCGCTTTGTTGCCAGATTTCTTCTTTCGTTTATAGCATCGGTCTCTCTTACGGCTCCATCTCTTTAAGTCTCTGTTTATCCACGGACATCCATCTTTATTTTTTGCTGTTTTGTGTGGTATGTTTCTTTTTATGCCGTCTTCTAATTTAGACTGAAAAAGGTTCCACATAGAGTTCACTGATTCCCCATTGCTCTTCATATTGATGATTTCTTCATGGATGGATTTGACATCATTGACAACATTTTCCCATTTTGCTTTGCTATACAGTGGAATCTGTCGTGGTTTCTGTTGTTGTCTAGTTGGAATGATATCTATTTCAGTGTAAACAATGTCATGGTCGGATATTCCTGGAATGATCTCTGTCCTACGGAAACTAGAAGGGTGGTTTGTGATGACGAGATCTAAGGTATTGGTAGCTCTAGTTGGTTCTTCTACTATTTGTGTAAGACCATGAATGTTTAATATGTCTGTAAAATTATGATGAATTTTTGCATACTGAGTGTTCGCCTTTAGTGTGATTCCTTTCCGGTCCCAGCCAGGAAGATTAAAGTCTCCAGCTACCACTACGGAAGCATTTTTTATTCTGGAAGCTCTTTCCAAACTCTTGCCAAATTGGTTCATACTCTCTTCATTGGATGTTCTAGGGTTGTAGTAAGTGCAAAGGTATATAGCTTTGTGGCCGACCAGCTCTAACTTGCACCAAACTATTTCACAGTCAGTTTGTAGTTCCGGTGTAGCTGTAGCAATGTAGTTGTTTTTTACTGCTATAAGGACACCACCACCTGATAGATTGCGATCATTTCTGAAAATGGTATAGCCTGATGGAAAAATCTGTGGGTCTTTTATACTGCTATCAACCCAAGTTTCTGTGCCAAATATTATATCTGGGTTTGTACTGCTAATCATGTTTTCGATCAGATGTTGCTTTGTTTTAATGGACTGGAAATTTAAATTTACTATTCTTAGTGGTTGTTGTTTTACTCGCTTTGATGTTGACGTTGTTCTCGTTGGTGTTGACGTATGCACTGGTTTAATTTGGTTAGATGGAACTCGACTGGCAAAGGAGGTGTCTGATAACACACTAAACTGGTTTGATGTACTGAAAACTATGGAGAAGCAAAATGATGTATAGTTTGTGCAATTACAGGCAAGGCAATCCCAAGCGACAGCAGAGTCGTTGACATGTTCTAAATATAGGCTAGATTTCATGGACTGGCAATTTGCATGATACCATTGGTTGCATGTATCGCATAAAATGCCTTTATCATCCCATGTAACTGGCTTGTCACAAGTACCGATTGGGTAAATTGATCCAGATATTGATGGTCCAGGATTGATGTTTACATCATTAGCCATTGTGACAAGGAACATGGACAGGTATGCTAAGATGGTACTACGTCGATGTTTTGGACATGCATGCATATCCCTCCTATTGTTCTGATTAGTAATCACTCTAATAACAACACAGTCGTAATCTGTTGAACAGGTATGGTTGTTTACGATAATAAATGGGTGAACTTCATCTCTCAGATGGATAGATATGTATCGGATGATGAAGCCTTGTATTAAGATGACTAAGATCAGTTTTGGTGTCATAGACGCCATTATTGTTTACGGTCCCATCAGTAAATCTGACGGTGACAACTACTGGGTAAAAATTCTGTATGATGGCCTTCAAGATGTGTTTCTCTGTGTGATGTTTGTGTAATGCAACCTTACCCACTGACCACTACAATTTTGTAATCAATTTAGGATTTAGAAATGTGAAAAATATCGACAAATATCAGGAGCTGTTCAAAATTCCTGCCATTTTGTTGGGCATGCGCAGTCTCTCAATAGTATTTTATATTGTGGTAACTAAGTACATGTAAGTAGGAATATATTCATTTTAGCTTACTGAAAGTAAAACTTTCAAACATTTTAACATTGTATCAAGGTCAATAGGAGATAACTCTTTCCCCGGGTTTCATAAACAAAAACATGATTTTAAGTTTGATACATTATCCAATACATGATTAGCATTTTAAATGATTCCTTAATATTAATGACATGTTGAACGAAAAGTTAATTACATAATTAATTTTAATCACCTTATTAAGATACAGTGTATAATTACTTGAGGTTAATGACAAGTTGAACAACAGACCCCTGGTTTTCCAACGATTTTTTTCAGATCCAGATAAACATGTACGGTTTTGGCAATTTTTTTATGCATTATTACCATATTTGGCAGTGTATCCGCTTTATCAAAGTTCGTCACTCTGTAATTGTGCAAAATTGCGCAGTAATAACAAAGAAAATTTAAATTCTTGGAATGCCCTTTAAAACGAAATATTGACAACATTCCGCGGGTTATTCTCCTTGCAAAGTTTGCGCGTAAAGATATCGCTCCGCCACCGATCATACTCAATTTCATGTATAATATTTTCTTTCTGTAAGACATGGGCGTATAATGATATTAAAGCAATTTAATATACGTTGAACTGCAATATTTCAATGATTATGTGATATCAACTAATCAAACATTCACAAGCGCGTGAGATAAGAAGAGAGGAAAACTCAATCGCGAAGTTTTTGCCAATCTGATTCTGTTATTGAGGAGCTTAAAATGACAAATTTCCGAAGCTGTTATACATTTTGTGTGTTATAAGTAAAGAAAGATAGAAATATTAATTTTTTTTGTTAAACAATACTGTTGATATAGATATTTTATGAATAAAACTTAAAAACACTGAAATATAGTACTAGATCTTTATTATAGTAACATTTTTGATGTAGAACAAACATTGTGAGTAATGCCAGATATATTGTTTGTAAAATTTCAATCGACCAGTATTGACCAGTGTGGTAATATTGACCGGATGACTTAAAAACTAGTAAAAACCTGGGACAGTTATAACCTCTCAATTTTTATTTTTGCCTAATTCTGCACGAATTTATATGCACATGTAACAATATTATTCAACAAGAGGACATGTACATTCATATCATTTGGTTAAAATTCTTGTATATTTTTATGAATTTACATTGTAAAATATTACATTTATCAGGGACACTGTCGTGATTTTTTCCTTGATTTCTTTTCAGTGGTTATCATTTACAAGTTTCACTATGTAGTGAGAAGAAAGCAAAAGCAAAGCGGACCATTTTTGTGCTGGGATTTAAGCATGAAACAAAGTTCACGATTCTTAAGTTCTGGTACAAATGTGGGTAGCATGAAGTAGCTGTAAATGTGTACATATATAATGTATATGTCAACATCTCTTAATGAAAACCATACAAACATGAAGCCTAATTTCTTAGCACTAAATTATTTGCAAAATAGAAGAGTTACTTGTATTATTTTATACATATGTATGAAACAAACATGCAGAAAAAAATGTAAGAAATGCACATACATTATTTGAAAAAAAACAGATATAAAACAATCAGCTTAAGCGCAATAGTGATTTATCATAAAAAGTGTACGCATGGGGTATGGTATCACAAGTAACCTTTTGTTTTGGAGAGAAAAGGATGGATTTATACTCAAAGTGCATATGTGATAAGGACATCATATTTCCTGTATTCACCACATCTCTATATCATTGACTTTCCAACTTGATTGGAATCTTAAATTGCTCAAATCTATGAGATACAAAGTTGTTTTTAATTGACAGATCTTTAAACTGCATAGTAGTTTTTACAACTAGAATTTGTATCCTTGTTTGAATTGAAAAATTCCTAGAATAAATCATTTATTGTAAAAACGTTCACATTTTCGACCAGTTCAACCCAGGGCCAAAGCTAGGAACATTTGTTCATTTAATCTGTCACATAAAAAAGTCACTGTCAAAGTAAGCATAAACAAGAAGTTTTTTTTCTCATTTCTCCCTTTAGATGAGATCCTTGTTCAGTATCATCCAGTCCCCAGGATTCATTTTTACTTAATGCATCTCCAAACCGAAATTTCAAAGTATGGATCCGTTCTTACTTTGAAAATTCACTTAATATTGATAGTAAGTGATTCCCAGTGGATTTTATATTTTTGAAGAAATGCTGATTTAAGAGTGAAGTGTCAAGATATTTTAGCACATGAACGTACACAGCCAGGAATACCAAAAGCAATATTACAAATATGATCTAAACATACATTAATAAACAGGCACTATAAATATGCATTACATTAAAACAAATGGTTCTTCTTTTAAAGTGAATAAGTTTTTGATCGGTTTATTTAGCTTCCAATTTGATTACATGAATAATTTTCTAGGTCTTCATTGATTCAGTGCCTTAACACTTTGCTTTTTCTATTTCCTCAGAGACATATGGGTCACTCTTTGGCCATCGATCAAATTTGTGCAGGAATAATTGTTAAGGTTCTCAGGTCAGCAAACATTTCTACTGCCAAAGATGTCTAATTTTCATTGCTTCCATTTTCTAAAAACGTAGACTGATAACCAATTTCATTACTTAGACTTCTAAAAAATTATCATATTTAATGTCTGTCTGTCGTTCGAATAGAACCTCTGACACAAGCTTAAGCTTTGTGACCTTGCATCATAGTTTACTGTAAAAATGCGACTTTCTGAAGACAATTTTCTTGATTGATAGTTTTTATTACAGTTATTAACGAGTCGATTTTTTTCAAAACAAAGAGGTAGCGGTTTTCACGTTGTCTCATACCTCTTCATTTCGTGATATCTTACAGGTAAATTTAAAGCAGGTTGTCATTTGTAACTTTCACAGAGCTCATCGATCATGTGCAGTAAACTAAGGCTCCGTCACAGTAGGAAAATATGGAGGAGGTGTATCTAAGTTGTGAAACTTGTATCTCGTCCATCCTTGTTTATGAACAATAAAATATGTTTAAACTAAACTAGGAAAATATTGTGTCAGCAGTAGAGCGGACCTATGAATTCCTTCAAACTAAGATGTCGTTCGTTTTATTAACCTAGTAATACAGCTTACACGTCTATTGTGCTCTACTCATACAATGAAGATATTTGACGTATAATAAAATTTATCATATATTTGTTCGCTTAATAATCAGGTTCATAAAAATGAAACTGACGGTAAAGTTATCCAAACAAATAGGTGGTAAATTCGTGCCTACAGACGCGGATCCAGAGGGGGTGAAGGGAATTGTCACACCCTTTTTATGGGAACATTTGTCATATTCACGTGTAAAATTGATAGAAAAAAAATAGAAAATAATGTCGTAGCACCTCCCTCTTTTTTTTAGGAGCCCTTCCTATTCAAAGTGCCCCTGGCCTATAGCTCCTCCTTTATAAAATCTGTCATAAATGTACGACATCTTTTATAACTATTTTTTTCTTTTTTTTTTCTTCGAATATAACAACTGTTCTTTTTAAAATCTTGAATACTTTCGCAAATAAATGAAAGTATAATTAAAGGATACTGTAATTACATTCGTTCAAGTCAAGGAAAAAAGTACAAAAAGGAAGAAAACACACAGAAAACCAAAAACAACAAGAGATGATTATAAAGCAGAAGGATCATAAAGGGCTCCCAAAACAGGCCTCATCTGTAACTCCAAACTATAAAACTAAATATTTGGATTCCACATAATATTTTCCAACTAAAAACCAAATGTCATCCAAAAATTGGAGCATTTTGAATTTTTGGTGGAAAAATCAGTTGTCATGGCCACAGCGACTTATGAATTTTCTCAAAATATATAAATTGCAAGCTCTCGTCATGTCATTTTTACCTTAACAACCAAAATCCAACCAAATCGTGGGATATTACAATTTTGGTGGGAAAATCGCTCCTATTGGCATTTGCGACTTTTGAATCTTCGAAACATGAAAATTTTCACTCGCCATGGCATTTTTATCATTAGAACCAAATTTCATTAAAATCAGAGAATTTTATTTATTTATTTATTTATTTTTTTTTTGGGGGGGGGGAGTCGGTTACAATTGCAACAGGAAACATATCATAAGATATCATTAGACACAACTTCAGGTGTTACCATATATGTGTACAAAGTTGCGTGAGATTCTACCAAACGGTGCATGCACTGGAAGGAAAAAAATATTTTACTACACAAAAACAGCTACTGTTTGTCAAGTATGAATAGTTATAAAAAGCCTGTGTTAGTTCAGAAATCTGTAGAATTATAGCGCATGCGTAAGTGAGGTAAAAACCTCACCACACAAAAGTGGATGGAATGCAACTAAATTAATAAAAAAATAGTTGTATCTACTGTTAAATTGCTTATTATAAGCAATTCACAGAGAACGTTATTTCTCGCTTCGTCATGTTCTAGCTAGAATTAAAAAGTGCGTTAATTTGGCCATTTTATTCTTAAATTATCACCGTCTTATTCCACTGTCGCTGTTCCTTTTTAATTCAGTTAAGGACACAATAGCGATTATTCTCCATAGGTTTTACTGAATACATTTGGTTTTATGTAAAAGTCTTAGGCTTTTGATAAGCAACAAATGACTAAAGCTAACCAATGAATGGAAACAGGTAAAAAGCCGATAACTGATAAATTTTCTATAAACTGCTGGTATCGATCAATTGTGTAATTACTCTATATGATCGAAGTGATGAACGCGTCAATTCAAACTCGGGCCACAAGTTGGTAGGAAGTTTAAATTTCATACCATGTCTTACTATTGAAAACGTTAGTCGATAAATACTGACAGAAGTCGTAGGAACCACTAAATTGAAAATTCAGGAAACTCTGCCACTCTCTATCTCTCTCTGGTTTTATCAATAATTCGTGAAACTATTCACCCGGAACATGGAACTACACATTCGGAATACAAAAAGTTAAAATCGAACTTACAGTCTTTAAAACGTTTATTGGTATTCATGTGTGATTATCAATTCACTGTCTAATTTACCACACAAAACAAGTTTGTGTTAAATGTTTATATTTATTGTCCAAATAAATGGCGTAGCAACGAACTCTAACGATAAATGTTGTTCTAATATTCTCACTGATAATAACAAGAACTTTAATCCGTAAACGCCAAGTTAAAGAACGGGTGAAAATTTAATAAGATTGGTGTACCTAGTCGGGTCAAATTACTCAAGTGATTCTGTATTGGAGATTGATTAAGCGAAGCCATGTGAATCGAGGAAAATAGGTAGTGAATTCACTGTTGCAGCATCATGAATAATTTTATGACATGTGGAACTAGTGTTACATAACAATCAGTGAAAATGTCAGAAAAGACGGACGTCAACGCGGACGGACAAGCTCCGGAGCCCATTCAGGAAAATGGTCACTTTTCTACAGAGGATGAAGAAAAGTTAAAAAAGGTTCTAACTGGGTGTTTGGATAATTTACCAGCCCAAAGTTCAAAAATTGTTCGGATTTTTACTAGTTCGACATTTACAGGTAAGAATTTAATGTAAAAATCTCTTGACTGACAAATAAAATCTTTTCTTTATCTTGTCTCCTTTGATAAAATCCTCTTCAATTCGACCGAAATTTTGTATTCATACCAAACCATAAGAATAATAGGGTAAACAGAGGTTGGGAAAACGCTACAGAAATATTTTCTCTGCGTGAAACTGTTTCGTAAACAGTCACTAAATGTACATAACTTATTCATTAAATCAGTTCTTTTTAGCGTCTTTTCTATTTTTTGTCAATTATTAAAACTAATCCGCTCATCAATTTGCAGATGTAAAGTTACAAAAGTATTTAGAATTTAGAACAGAAAAGGCTATTCAGTATGATATACCACATGTTAGCACACACATGTAACTCAGTTCAATACATGTATGTTAGTATATGTACGCACAAAATGACCTTAAATTCCTATGTGTAAAATTCCATATGTATAATCAGCTGATCAATGCCATTTAAACAAATCAAAAAATAAATCCCGATTTGATTTTATCCATTTACTTATCAAATAGGGATTAATCTTTCTACAGATTGTATACATTGGTACAAATACGACTGGTGGCCTTTTCTTGTAATATTGATGTAACTTTTCCCAGTGTATGCTTCATTAGACACACAGTTGTAGTCGGATATTGCCCAAAGTTAGTTAAAAAAATAAATTCCATGAGAAAAGGCCGTCTAAAGGTTTTTTTTTACCGAAACCTCCTTTTCTGTTTATACATAGTGCGGCAAATTACACGTACATGTATGTATCCCATCATTTGAACATACTGTTACCATGAGCGGATCAAGAATCTTATTAAAAGGGGTTCTACAATAAAAAACATTCAGATTTTACTGTGTACAAAAAGAAACATTAAGAAACGGGAATGATTTCACTCTCATATATTCCCTGGATATGACAGGTGTAAAAACAGGGAACCCTTTATTCAGCTACCCTGGGCTGTAAGGGGATTTCGATGTGTTGTAGGAATTGTAAATACATTTATGTATTTTAAACAAAGGGGAGGTTCTGGTCTACAAAATTTAAAATAGGGGTCTAGGCTATCATTTGCCAAAATTTTCATAAAATTAACAAATGTTCTGGAAGATGGGACCCCAATCCCTCGACTCAAATTTTGTAAGAAATTAACAAAAACCTTCAATGTGAAGTCCAAATCCCCATACTCCCACTCTTGGTTCTGCCACTGCGCGATAATCGTAAGCACTAAACCTTTTTGAGCCCTGTCAATTTAACAAACTATTGAAAGTATATTTTTTTATCCACAAGGCTTTGTATTTCATAACT
Source organism: Perna viridis (assembly GCA_037379345.1). Classification (NCBI taxonomy): domain Eukaryota; kingdom Metazoa; phylum Mollusca; class Bivalvia; order Mytilida; family Mytilidae; genus Perna; species Perna viridis. Next base: position 21,494,885 of record CM074521.1, on the reverse strand, counting down.
ACCCACCATAGAAAACATATATTACAGAGTAACGATCTCTAAATAATGTCGGAATAAACTAAGGAATATATCTTGTGCTATTGATAAAATCCTATTGACGCTCTTTCCACAATCTTTTAAAGGCTTGATACAAGTTTATACTTCTTCCTATACAATCACTTTTTTTCTAGTTCCCTCGTTTGTGTTGTTTTGTTTTTGTTTTTGTGTTTTGTTTTGTTTTTTTGTCCCTAATAAATTTTTCTCATGCATATATATCTTTTCTTCCTACTTTTACTTAATGTACATGTATTGCCAAATCACATACTGTTTTAAGATTTATGATTTTAATAATATTGCCTGACAAATGTGATTACTCTCCAAACACTCTCATAGCAGTCCAATATTGGTGTAAGACTAACGATTGCACGAACGCCAAGACCTACTAAACATCTATCGTTTGACAGTAACATGTAAAGATGTAACTTAAGATTAGACAAACAAGTTTTATTTTTTTTATACCAACTAGAAAATAAAAGATATTTTTTTTCAAAAACATTAAAGTTGACTTAATTGGAAAAATCTAGACTTTAACGGTGCTTAAAATGGTCATACAATATTAAGGGTAGACACAAAAAGGTAGGAATGATATATGTACATATTTTATGGCCTCATAGACTTACATGTATTAGGGAGATACCACTGGTCGATGTCATTTATATAGGAGACTTTCTCTTAAGGATCCACAATATCGTGTGTCTTAGAATTCGTTGTATTTAGCTATAATTTTCCCTTCTCGACACACTTTCCATAAAATCAAAGTGTGTATTCTCCGAGATTAGTTAACAAAGTTATATCTGCAAAGGCAAAATAAGATATTGAAAATCAGCCTTTTTAGTTTGGTTTTAGCAAACTTTCTAAAATCTACTTCTCTAAACTACACCCCCAGAAACTTCAATTTAATAAAGTTACCCTAGTACACTGACACTGGGCCGGGCAAAAAAGAAAAAAATAGAATTTTAACCAGTTATAGTTTTTACTTCAACTACATTATGTTAGTTGACTTTTTTCACTTTTCATCCTCCTTCAACAATTCATAAGTACATTTTAAAGTGACATTTAAATAAATTCAATATCATTATCAGTACTGCATTACTGCATAACATAGTAAACCTTGGCAGAAGTTTGATTTAAAGTGTAATGAATGGTAAATTTAACGGGTCGTGTAACGTATATTCAATTTTGTTGAATGTGATGATCGAATTGAAATAGAGGAATTTAAAAAACATTAAAATTTGATCTAAAACCGTCCACAACACAATTCCCTCTATTTGTGGTGTCTAATGAGCTAACAGTACTTTTATTTAGGGGGACAATGCTTTATGGAAATTTCATATACTAGAAATAACTTTGTGAAATTACAATTGCACTCCCTCCTTTCTATGATACGCTATGCCAAGTTAATGTGCGGATGAAGAATTACTTAATTTTGAATATGTGTGGAGAAGGGATACAGCATTTTCTTTTTTGGACACGTACTCTTGTTATTTATGCATCAATTTTAAATTATATCTTACTAATAGGTAGATATAGAGATAATAACAAAATTACCGAACTCATATTCAAGCACAAATCGGAGGGACATATTTAAGAACTGGTAAAGTCAAGAATAAACGGGAAAATGAAAATAATCACCATTTCCTTGGCTTGGTACAGGTTAAACCAGGTTTTATAACTACCCAAACCTTCCGCTTCAATAGTGACCATAAGAGTTATGGTGTAATTAGTGTTGTGTACACAGAAGTCAAAATTGGTAAAACTGAAGGTTAAATTTATACCATTACATGTTTCCTTATCAATTCAATACATGTGACTAAAAACTAACATTTTGGGGCTACCTAAGATCTGATTGTGTGATCTTTTCTGTTGATGCAAACGTACTTTTTCTGCTCCAGATGAACATTTTAGAACAGTATTTAGTGTTCCCACGCCTATAACCAAAAAGGGTCGGTACGACACTTACCCCGCTAATTACAAACAGACACTGTCGAAGTCGGCGTTTTATAAATTACAACCAGACTTTTAAAGTTAACTTTTTCACTTTAAATAAAGCACAACAAAAAGATAAGGACTGTTGATGCAGCTGGTTGAAGCCCTCTAAAAATTCATGTATGACTTTGGGTCTGGCAAATGCAGAATGTACCTGAAATAACAAATGGACTCTTGTAAAGATAAAGAGCTACAATACATGATTACAATCACAAATCACCCATGTCATTTAGTAGAAAACATAAACTCAAACCACTTTCATTTCATCAGACAGCAAATGAGCACTTTAAACTACAAATTAAAATAAAGGACAGAATGCCACAGTTTACGTGATATCAAGTGAGTGTGAAGGACAAGAAACAAAGTATAACTGATACGCAAATACAAAAAAAAACTTAAAGTGATTTAAAAAGCCGTTCTCTACAAATTTACTTTGAGCATGGATTGGAGCTTCGTTCTATTAGAAATATCGATCTAGTGGAGCTTGATATTTGGCATTATGGTTTGGAAAAGGAAACCAAACGTGTCAGATACGAACGACATTCGTTCAGATATTTTGCATATAAGGGACACTTTACAAGATTGAATAAGGCGATTACAGAAAAGGGGGATTTCCCAGTTATTTCGTGAATTGTGCCCTTCACCTCCCACAAAAAATGCACGAAATAAAAAAAAAGATTTCCCATCAAATGGGGGGGGGGGTCCAATATGAGGCAGATGTCATATGTAGAAAGACGAAGTTGAATATACCGATATATAATTATCTCATTTGCCTTTTAATTGTATGTCTTTTACAGTTTTATGTTAAATATAGGGTTGAAGATGTCAGTTATGCATGAACATTGCGTTTTGTTAAAGATACGAAAGTACATGTAGTAAAGACCCTCACTCAACATTGCAGGTTAACTGCAGTGCTTCTAAGTTCTTAGGTTACGTAAGTAAACCAGTACTGAATACCACTATGAGGACTTCGTCCTCTATAATTTGACGGTAAAATAAAGTTAAAATGTATATTCATGGCTTTGATTGACTATCCTTGATGCGAACGTCTAAATACATATAGGAACTTTTCAGTATGTCTGTTTAGGAACTTTTTGTACATACAAAAGAATGATATTTTTTTTTTTTTTTTTTTTTTTTTTTTTTCTTTTTTTTTTTTGTACATACACATCAACCGACGTCTCATCTCTTCCTGCCATAAATGATGCATGAAATTTGTTGTTAAGTGTAAGTGCTTGTAAGAATCAGGCAAAATGGGAAAAATCAGAAATATGCATGTCAAAATCCCACCGACCGGACAATGAAATATCACTCAAGGATGCTTTCTCTATTTGAAAAAAAAAACATCATTTGATCTCTGCATCATTGGATTTGCTCAAAACTTTTCTATAGAATCTTAGAAAAGTGAAGTATTGGAAGAGTTATCTGCCCTTGAAATATTCATTTTCAGTACATTTCAATGAAATTGTAACTCAATGGTCAAGCATGATATGGAAAATCTTGTATGTTTTCCTTGATGCTGATGGTGCAAATAGTTAAATTACACTATCAAAATGATGTTTTCGTTTATACCGTGTTACCGACTGTCTGATTCTTACAGGGACTGACACTTAAAATGTTACTTGTCACCAGATCTAACCGGTACAAATCTGTTAGTTAGGGTAAACGCGGTTACTTTCGTGAAAATGCTATTTTTAGCGAGAGAACATTAGTTGTTTTCCAAGCTCCGGGAAACATTTGGTTTTTGACTTTCGTAATCTCACTAGTTGGATCAATAATATTAGTGACTAACAGTGAACACGTGCGAGGAGCTTGTTTTTGTATGCAACCAACGACTCTACACCTGGCACTTGTGCCCTCTAACATGACAACAGAGGCTGCAGCAGTAGGACTGGTGTCAATATATATTAAAAATATCTTATAGTCTCTGAATGGCCACCCTGAATACAAACATTCTTTTCCAAGAGTAAATATTTAAGTTTTCAGGTCGATGTCGGCATATTTGATATAGATCCGCATGTCTATAAATTGTTTAATAAAAGTCTTATACAAGCAGATTTTGTCATTCACAAAACATTCTAACAAATACAACATGTTTGTTAAATATTTACTATATCATGATTTGGAACATGTAATGAATTAAGACGTGACGATTCTGCATCAATTGGTTCTTGCTGAACACTACAGTAACTGGTACTGTTGGGGCCTACTTTTCACACATGCTTCACGAAGAAAATAGTCGCATGGTGTTTGAATGTAAATTGTATTGCCTATTGACCCTACATGTTGCAGTATAAATGTAACTCAAATAGCAATCAATTTCATACAAAACTACATACCCGTATGCTAAAAGTTTGTGTTGTTTCGATCACAGCTTTGCCAATGAATTAAAACGGACATATTTCCACCAATTAAATCCCTTTGTTTTCATATATATGTCCTCTATCATGCAACAGTGTACTTAGCATTTTCTATAAATGTCACCAGACCCATGTCATTCCGTGTACATGTTGTCTTCCACTGTAATTCACTAGTGGTAAATCAATTATCCATGCTGAAAACAGACTACAAGGTTGTAATCCTCCTGTTACTCTGGACTTCCTTGTGTTAGTGGCAAACATGGTTCAATAACCAAACAGGCTTGATGTTCTTCCATATTATACTGTTTCTTTGCATACGTGTAATACAAAATGAATACAATTGCATGTGGTCTGAAACATTTAAGTACAATGTACCTAGTATGTATTCTTCTCAAGAAATCTTGTTAAAACGATAATAAGTAGGCATGCAAGTTTAGAAGCATTTGTTCTGTAATATGTTATCTGGATGTGAATCGATTGATATCAGCTGGCGATGTAGAATTTTTAAAATTTTTTAAAAAAGAATGAGTTACTGAATACAACGAACACACCACATATTTTATATCATGTCGAACAGGCTTGTGTTTTTTACTCAAATTCGGATAAAATGCTTTTCACCCTTTAAACGTTTCAAGATATGTAAAATAATGAGAGATACTCCCTGGCAACTGCTAATGCGGTATGCGATAGTCAGCTCATGCCCGATTTGGTAACGGATTTTCATGATTGTTTATAATTATCAACTTCAGATGGAATTTTTTTAAAATCACGTCAAAACATTTCTGATTTTTGTTTATAAAACTAACAAACACAAATGATGACAGTCAGTGTCGTTACAATTTCAGCAACTTTGTCTGATGCCAAATTTGTGCTTCCTGTTTCTATTGCAATTTACCAGCAACAAGTGGAAATGGGAAGTGTATATAATTAGCATGCACGCTATAAAATCTGGGTTAAGCCATCCTTTCTATCAGAAGTGTTCCAACTTTGTTTTTTTTCCTCATCATTTTCATTTGCTATATGAACTTTCCTCCCTTTGACTGTTGTCCAGGGTTTATATCTGTAGATCATTTTGGGTAATATAATTATAACTCCATAATAACTTCTGTGATTTTTTTATGATTTGAAAGCTATATATAATTGTCTCCGAATGGTAACAATTTAAATGAAAGCTTTAGAACAATCCATTTTAGGGTAATTATTCAAAATATTGTTGCGTTGTTCTGTAGCCATATCAAATATGATGTCAGTTTGTTTTCTTTGAACTTAGTAACTTTTTTCACTTTCTCTCCTTACAGTCTGCTCTTTGAAGTCAGTTTTAGTTGCATTTAGACTTCTATGAAATGTAACCGTTCATTAAATGTCATTAAGCTTCATTTATTCTTACACGTTTGTTTTTTAATAACATATTTTATTTATTATTTTGAACAAACGAACAAATATAGTTTTAAATATAAATTATTTAATAATGTTTCAACAATACGCGTCATTTCACGGTGACTGCATCATTGGTTCACAAAGCTAGAAGATTGAACGCTGTTCAACGTTGGTTTATCTTATGAAAACCATGGCTTTGATCTAATTTGTAATCATTGCTATGCGCGAGTGCATTGCATTTCACATCTTACTGTAAGTGTGCACAGTTCCCTTGGGGAAGTCTGAATATATGTAATGTACTGAAATTCGTCTTTTTTAGTTCTTTCAATTCTATAAATTGTAACTAATATTCAAGTATTTAGCACTGTTTCTCTCGAAAAGAATAGGCCTGCAGCAGCACTAAGCTTGTCGTAAAAGGCGACTAAATAGTGCTCAGAAACCTATCCGGGGGCTAGGCGCTCTGCCCACAGAGCAACTGGGATGTGTGCCCCAGGTGGTGGAATGGGGTATCCCTGGCGTGTTACATGCTGGGGTTAGGCTATAATACGGAAAACCTGACCGCAAACCATAGCGGTGCACTGTGTTGGGAAAGATGCCACGTTCCTCGCACGTTAAAGAACCCTGCTGTGGTATTCGATAGGAGTAGGAACCTTTGCGCTCCGCCACAGGAGGCTAAATTGCCCGGCCATACCCATCCCTCCCTTTTTCTAGTGTCAATCTAAATTTGTCGACCTTGTTGCCCTTGTGTCCCATCCCTTTTTTATATCATCATCATTTCATGTTCATTTTGTCATCCACTTCATGTTCATCGTCTGAATATAACTGAAATATTGCTGCTCGGACGTTAAACCCCAACAATCAATCAATAAATCAATCATTCATTTTATTTAGAAATAACATATTTGAATGTAATGTTATGTTTAAGATATAACATATTTCTAAACATGCCATACACCAACCTAAACATATGTCTGAAAACAAATGTGGCATTTCTACTCTGACTGTATATAATTAAAAGGGGATTTATAAGTTTGCTAGTCACGTGCGAAGTGTTTTAGAATACTTCAGGATTACAAACTCGTAACCCCAACAACTGTAAAATTTTCGATGATTATTAAGTGTAAGTGTTTGTAAGAATCAGGCAAAATGGGAAAAAAATCGGAAACATGTCAAAACCCCATTGATCTGACAATATAATATCACTCAAGGATACTTTCCCTGTTTGGAAAGACCATTATTTGATCTCTACACCATTGGAATTGCTCAGAAATTTTTCAATAGAATCTTAGGTATTTGACAGAGTTATCTGCCCTTGAAATGTTCATTTTCAGTCCATTTAAATGAAAATGTAACTGAATGGTCCAGCATGATGTGGAACATCTTGTTTGTTCTTGATTCTGATTGTGAAAATGGTCAAATTAAACTATCAAAATGGTGGGTTTTTCTCATACCATGTTTCACCCACTGTCTGATTCTTACTGAAACTGACACTTAATATGTTTCTGTACGCCTATGTATCAACTTAATTTCTCCAGAGAGTAGAGCAATCTAACAATAGGTAAAGAAGATACTTTGCTGCATTCCAAATGGTCTGATTAATCGAACCATTCATTTTCCATGACTTTATCAATGTTTATATATTAACCCTTTTACTTGTTTTCGAAAAAGGCTAGAATTAAGATCTAAAATGAATTTGTAACTGAAAAGTTGTTTCTTTATAAACCCAGAAATAAGTCAGCTCGGCATTTTGTATGCACGGTTTGCAGATTTGAAAATAAACATTCTAATAGTGAATGTTCCTTAAATGTTTCAGATACTACATTAGAAAGAAATGCTTTGATGGAAAATGTGTACCCAAAACTGAAAGAATACCTCCGAGAGAATTACGGTCTCGAGTTTCAAGTGAGTACATGTACCATTACGCACGTCTCAGACGTATAACGTTGCACACAGACATCCGGTATCGTATGTGGCCCAGCAAGGATTGAACCAATTTTCTCTGATCCCGATTTGATTAAAGATTTTAGTATGCATCAAGAGATAATACAATGTGCACAGTTTAGCAGGAAAAGATAAATATCAGTTCCATATCAACTTTGTGAATTCAAATAAAACTCCATGTTACATGTATTTTTCTGTGGTGACATTTAAGTCACATTACGACCGATAGGTAAATTCGTCGGTGGCAATTTTGTAAGAGACCGTACCTAAACTTTAAACACAATCAAAGTACTGTTAATATAAGATCATATTATATGTATACAAAGAAATAATTCATCATTTTTATTAAGAAAAGATAAGTGTCATAAATTAAAGCATTAAGAGCCTATGCGAATCCATTTAAATCCATGACACAATATTAACTGTCATATTAAATAGAAATTTAATTTCAAATTCCTGACGGCGTTGAGTAACACGAGAAGAAATGTACGAGAAAACGTCTACTCAATAAACAAAACTGACTGCTCTGTGCAGAATAAATATAGGAGAGCAATAGTTACTCGTTATTAATATTTTATTCCCACCCACATAAAAGCGACATCAATTAAACTTTTTATTCGGGATTTGAGAGGGTTGCTTTTTTTCCTATTTGAGAAGTACAGTGCAAATATCCACGTCTTCGTATTGACCAACTACTGTGACAATGTCAATGTAAGATTTTGTCGAAGATAAACTGTGTCATGTATATAGCACATCCGAATGAAAAACACGATACTGACCATCAAATTAAAGATATCGGATGTGCAAATCATGCACCATTATAACAACCACAAACGACACATACTTACCAGAAAGCTTGCTTTATAGTTTGGAATAGTGGCAGTAAGCTGGTTCTGATGGTTGGAACCGTCCCCTCACATTTTGCTGAAAATTCCGTGTAAAATTTTGACTGCAGTGAGCATATGGTAGCCTGGACCCCTTTCAAAATACATATTAATCCTGTTGTCGTAAAGGAGACAAAGTGATTGTTTTACTTCCTAACGCAGATGCAGAAGACAAAGCAGTATTAATATACAGGGATATTAAATTACATGCATACATGTACATATATAAAAGTAATTACAAAGTTTAAGGCTGTGTTCAAAATGCAGCGTCTCAGACTGAAGTCTCGGATACCCCTGCTTTCCAAGATACCACTTCTAGCTCGTTATCTTCTTTGTTATTTAGTATGACAACTTCAAAACAAAATGTGTCTCGATAAAGGTTTATGAAAATCCATATAATAATATTTCTATCAACAACGACTGTTATTACGTGCATTAGTTTTTTTCTTGGGTACTTTGCAAAAAAACTCGATCACTTACAGGCAAAGCTTAAAATCGCAGATGTTTTTTTCTCCCATTCTATGATACATTGTACATGTAGTTGGTGTTTAACTAAGCCGATAATTAAAAATGCAAGTGATTTTTTTAAGTACACCCGGCAATGATTAAATTTCTGCGAGAGTTTTCCCGACATTACACATTTCCGATGTTTGTACAGATTTTATGGGATAAACAGATGCTCCATTACTATCGGAGATTACATGATTTCTCCACCCTCGATAGTTAAATACAAACATTTAACCCACTCGCTGAAGCAAGTGGATTGAATTCTAAAATTTACCTGTCTCGAATGGAGAAATCTTGTCATCCCTTCGGGACTGAAGAAGAATCTGTATGTATTAACTGCATATACGTGCTCATTGCACGTGTACCTAGTTAAGTCAGTACGCATATTTCGTTTATCCTTACACACAGCAAGGCCGTTTTAAACAGTTGTTTCGACTTCCATGTTATTGAAACTGTTACAAAAAGACCTTGTAATTCACTAGGGAAAACCAATCATTTGAATATGTATTGAAAGTGTCAGTTTTAATACTTTTTTTGTGATTAGCTATAGAACTTAACTCTGTCCCAAGAGAAGCCGCATACACAAAGCTCATAAAATTTTAATTTGTCAATGCATTATGATTGAATTGAAGACATTATAATTCACAATCAATGTATTTTTTTTCTTAAGTAGTCGACATGATTAAAGTTTAATCGAAATTTTGAACTTTGAAACGAGGACTTAAAACTTCACAGCTTGAAATTTCGACACACTTTAATGTTTTTATCTCTGATATCATTCCAATGCTACTAACTTTGTGACACCTTATTGAATGGGTGGGATAATTTCAGTTCATCTAGTTCGTTAAATACGATAAAAAGACGTTTTCAACGAAATTCAATGTGAAGTAGAATTTTAGGAATTTAGTAATTCGGTGAATATGCATTATGAAAAAAAAGTTTTCAAAATATACCACATTTACTTCTTTGTTTGTTTGTATTTCTTGTTTTGTTTAGCTTTGTTTTGCTTGTTCTTACTGTTTACTTGGTTGTTTTTGGTTTTTATTTAATTGTTTTACTTATTATTTATCTTGGATGTCAACACATATTTATGTATGTAAGTGGTTGTTTTTTTATTCTGATTAAAAAAAAATAGTAATTCAAAATTTTTACAAGCTTTTTTCAGCGTTTTAATTGATTTCGTGCCATAGCTTCATAGACATTCTGTCACCATCCATATGATTTTGTTTCCAAAATAATCTGATAGAATCGATTAGTTCACATTACTTAACTCTTTGAATCAATTTTTGCCATTTCACCGCAACTCCATTTGGTAAACCAGTCTATATCACATTTCTAATTCTCAATGTATTACATTTCGTTAACACAAAGTTAGAAGACCTGATATACAATGTAAATCTACCTAAGCACCCTTATAGGAGCTAGTGAATGACATTATATGGTGTTTTTTTTTCTGTTTTTTTTAAAGAGATATATAAGCTTGAATTATAGAAACGATTTCAATAAATAGATAAATGTTCGTTCAAATGTTTACAGTAAAAACGATTTAGAATACATGATACATATCATATGTATTTTGACAATGAATACAAGTGTGAAATTAATGAATGATACAAAAGTAATATTATAAAACTTCCATGCCCTAATGTGCCGTCATGCACTAGCAGTAAACAATATTATATATCCCGCCGTAATATGTAAATGTGTTGGTGGCAGGTCGTACATTGTGCATGTATTCGATGTGACCTGATAATTGGGCTCTTAACAAACTTTGGAAACTTTGTGTTTAACATTTTCTTTAGGGCATATTGTGCTAGTCACGTTAAGATCGTCAGAAATAGAGTAGTAATGTCTTGCTCGTTCATATAACGAGAATGGAAATGGTGAATACAGCTGTATGTCAGGGAGACAACACACCAACCAGGATGAAAAATGTCAGCTGTACGATGCTTCACTGTTCATAGAAATTACTAAGTTGGTCAGTAACCGGTATTTACCGACTTCTTTTCGAATTGATATCCATTAAAGCCCCCTACTGGTTTGTGTTGGTTTCTAGCAAGTCTTTATTGATAAATAATCCAAAACTCAATCCTTCGGATTTAAACCTAACCGAGCTAAACTTTCAATATTACTCAAACTGATGTATACGCAACTGCTGAAATCAATTAATGACTAGCCTGGTATTTTTTTTTAACGATGAAGCATTATCTTCTATATAGTTAAAAATGAAATCCAATAAATTTCCCCTTTATCTCGGATTAACCGTCTATTCCCACCATTCTGGTCGAGTAATTTTGCATTTGTGCAGAAATGATTGAAAACAACAGGACTGGTTCATCAAAATCAATGTTTAAAGCTATTTCTGCCATCTCTGAAAAATTATCCCATGCACTGCAATGATACCATTGGTATGAAAGAAGTTATTATTCAATTCAGTTTCTGCCTTGTTAGTTTTTAAAAGTTGTTACTGTTGAACTGATTACACTTCAACTAAAGTTGACTGTATCAGTACGAATTAAATACATACAGTCTTCTTATATGTTGTAAATGAATTAGACAGTGTCGTATCGATTACACCCAATTCTAATGAGCATAGATGTTTTCTCATTGGTGTGAGAAGAGTCTTCTGCTTTTCTCGAAACACCCACTGAGTTTGGTATGTCAAGGGTCGTTGTATTCCGTTGTATTTGTTTTGTAAAAAAAATAATCATTACCATTATTTACTTTGGTTATTACATTGTGATAAGATATTTTGCAAAAAAAAATTTAAAAAAAAAATAAACGAAAAGAAAAGAAAGAACAATCACAAAATTCTTGAAAATTACATGTATACCAAAGTATTACCGCCTCCTCACTTCACAACCACGGTATATAATTAGAAACGGTTTTCACTCTTAAATTATATATTGGATATCTGTTGACAACGAGATAGTATTTTCATCCGTCAAATATCTAAATAATTCATTACGATCGTCTCCAAACGAGGAGAACGTGTTTGACCATGTCTATACACTGTCATCTGGCTTACATTCTTTTGATCTTCACTATAATACCTGATCTACAGGTAAAAGATGAAAGACAAATCAATCTTTATTAAATTTGATCAAATGAAAAATGCCTTAATTCGTGACAGTATTCAATTAAAGCACTAGCCTGTTATGAAACTAGTTATTAATTGATGGTGAATAAACGGAAGGTGCACTCGATAACGCCGTCATTTTTGCTTTGTTTGAATACTAAAATCACTTGTCAAACGATTTCCGTCTAGGAATTTTAATCAGCAGCAACAGCGGGATGGAAATTTTAACGGACTTAGAATCTTCTAATTTACCATTTTTGCGGAATTTAATGTGGTATGAACATCTGAAGGAGGGTTGTAGAGTTGAATCGCTGATGAAGCCTTTTCTTTCTCAGCGATACAGCCCGACACGCAGTGACGTTGATAGAAACATATATTGTTTGCATTATTATACTACATAAAATAAATAGGTCGTTTTATTACCGCATAGTCTTGTACTGGTTCGAAATTTTATCTCATACATGTAATTTTTATACATGTAAGTGGGATTATACAGTCATGCACTTGCTTTACAAATATGTGATTATTTGTTATTTTTTTCTTTTATTAGTTTTCTACACTCTTACATGTACTTGTCCTCTAATTTTCGTGATTTAAATAGTGCCCCAATCCCATGGATTCACGAAGATTCCCCCTCCATGGATTCACACATACATGTAATTCCTACATTGGATTCACGCCATTTTGCCACAAGTAAATGTGCATTGAAATGCTAGATGTATTTCCCGGTATGCATAAGCTCGTATTCCATTTTTTACACAACCTGTTACAGGTTTGGAATGTGTCTTGACCTTCAATTTAACGACTGGTGTTATTTATAAAAAATCATATTGCAATTATAGACCATATTTTTAGGCAATGTTAATTAGTGGGGCATTAAGAGTTATTATTCTCATTATTTAAGTCTTATGATAAACTACTTCAATATTGTTTCTAGTTATAATGCGCCGACAATAATTTTTCCATAACAACCTTTCACTATCTTTTAACAAAAGATTTTCTACTTAGTTTATGAGCTTATATACTATCACATAAAAGAAGTAATTCAAATATTTGTCCTGGTAGAAATTTCTGGAAAACGAGTTCGTGTTCTGTCTTTATTAACCACAGTATCTCATTCAAATTGACAATTATGATAACTAATTAAACTCTTTATCACCTGCCCTGCAAGAGGTCCTTAAATCCTGGACTTAATGCTTGTAATGACTCGTTTTCTCTAAACCAACAAGTAAAATACTTTAGACGACATTATCGACACGATTTGTATCTCAATCTCAAGAGTTTGGTGTTGGTCTCCTTTCTCCAGAATGTTCAGGTGTGAAAATAATTCGTTTATTAATGATGTCTAGTTTTGTTGTGATGTCTTTCATAGTAATTGTGTTACTGACTGTTGGCGATTGATCGCAATTTATTGGATTCGTTTTGATCGAAATATATGGGATTTCTGTCATTGGCTATCTTACCTGTTTTAAGGTCTTTCCCTACCTGGGACAGACCTTGCTGTGAAAACCATTAATTTATATCGAAAATTTGTACCAAGCATTCCCGGTTTAAATTTAAAAACAGAAACAGCTCTTCCCTACAATAGCGTTGTAAAACATAAATATATTGAACTTCTTTATAAGCTACATGTACATTGTAGTTACATGTACATCTACTACAAAGTTATACATGCCATAATTCAAGGATAAACGAAATGAAGGATATTGGTTGCATGTATTCCTCTGGAATGTCAGGGGACAGATGACACAGACGTAAATAAAATATATGTTTTACAAATTTGGCAATATAATATATATTTATACAAGTCCATTCCCTGTGTCCCTAGATTAATACTACTCTTCCTTCTTTGCGTAGGCTAATGCTGTTCTACCTTGTGTCAGTAGGTTAATGCCTCTCTTTCTTGTGTCAGTAGGTTAATGCCGCTCTTCCTTGTGTCCGTAGGTTAATGCCTCTCTTTCTTGTGTCAGTGGGTTAATGCCGCTCTTCCCTGTGTCAGTACGTTGAAGCCGTTCTTTCTTGTGTCCGTAAGTTAATGCCGCTCTTTCTCTGTGTCAGTAGGTTAATGCCACTCATTCTTGTGTCAGTAGGTTTATGCCGCTCTTCCTTGTGTCAGTACGTTAATGCCACTCTTTCTTGTGTCAGTAGGTTAATGCCGCTCTTCCTTGTGTCAGTACGTTAATGCCACTCTTTCTTGAGTCAGTAGATTAATGCCGCTCTTCCTTGTGTCAGTAGGTTAATGCCACTCTTCCGTGTGTCCGTAGGTTAATGCCACTCTTCTGTGTGTCCGTAGGTTAATGTCTCTCTTCCTTATGAACACCTCTCATGGACTCTATCCTCACAGCCTATGCCTACATGTATTTCTCTGTTTCAAACAGAGGATTGTTAGGAAGGTAATCATTGAGCTGGAGATATTTATTTATTAGTTTTAAGTAAACAGAGAAAGTTTACGAAAACTTGTATTGGAAGGTATAAATATTTGACTAAAATTCTCTCTATAATGATTAAATAAATCGTAATATTTTCATATTGAGTTCTTAAGCTAAGTATATTTATAACAAGTTGGTCATAAATTTAACATACACCAAACATCCTAAGTACTTTTATGACAATTCAAAGTGAAATTTAAACTTATAAACACAGTCTTGCTATGATAAATGACCGGGATCGCATGGCCTTTTTTTCAGCGTATTCAAAGATTGACATTTTATTTTGTACTTTGCTTGAACAAACCGTTAAAGGAGTGATTCCTTTCATTAAAGCGTTGGTATAATAGAACTGTAATTTATAACCAGCGATTGAGTGATCAGTGTGGGTTTTAAAGTTAAATGTATTATATTTTGAATTGTGGGTCGAGGTCAGAATTTGATAAAACTCTTTCACATCGTATAAAAGTTGTACATGTAAAACATTCATTTGCAAGACTTTACGACACAGGCCTTGACATCATAAATACGGTTTGTGTTGTTGTAACGATGGATTAATTTATACAATAAATCATATTTAAGCAAATTTCAAATTTTTCAAAAATGTATTTGTAATAAGATACTTGTATTTTTTAAGAAGTACAGAGTATAATTATGTACGTTTATAAAATCGTCACGAAGAATGAATAATAGGATTCAAAACGCCAGTTATTAATACGTTTACACAAGAATGATTAACGAACCCGGTCAATGACTTGTCCGCACCGTATCAAGAGGTTTTTTTGGGGGGAAGTGGTCACCTTTTTGAAGCTCCCATAAAAATGTTTAAAATTGTTTAAAGAGAGCTTTAAATTGGCTGAGCACTATTATATCTTATTTAAAGTCAGGGAAATTTTGTCAACGCCCCTTATTTCGAACCTCACTAAAAATTCTTGTTAGCCTGTATTCATTAGTGACTAACTCCATGTCTTGCTAATGTGAAACCTCAAAATTAATTTGGATTGAAATTTAAAATAGGTAATGCACAATGAGAATATATAATGAAGATTCTATTAAATTTTCATTTACTTCCATTCGGGGATGTAGGAGGAATAACGGATAAAAGATGGACACCTCTCTGTGTAAGGGAAGGCAGGAAAGAAAGAATTAACAAGGAAGGAAGGACGGACGGATGGATGGATAGCCAAATTACTATACACCCCACTTTGTAGGTTGGGGGAGTGTAATTATGTAAAGGACCAGCAAGAACAACACGATGAGCACAGAAAGCGGCTCTCCATGTCTTTACGAACATCTAGGTATTTTCCACCTGGCAAATTAATCCGTCTTATGACTTTTTGAGAGAAAAAAACTTGAACCCAAAAATATTGTCACTGTTCATTTACTTTTGTTACTTTGTATGTATTATTTTGGTTATTTATATTCTTTTTTGTGTATGTCTGTTTTCCATGTCTGGTCTTTGTCCTTAGATTACATTCTTTTGTTTTCCGCTGGAATCTTTGTTCCCTTGATTACTCTTTCATATTCTGTTATGTTTTTCTATATATTATCAACAGGAACATTAAAATAACGGCGCTGCAACATCACTTCTAGGCTTTACATTTTTCTTTGTAAGACATATCAGGACGTATAATTTTGCTTTGATTACTCCCGCTCACTGAATCGGAGTTCTATAGTGATCATATGTCTGTTCGTCCTTTATTTTTCGTGTTCTTGATTTAAAAAAAAAACAACCCAATCACTTATCAAACTTAACAATTGTCATGGGCAACAAAAACAGGGAAGATGTCTATAACATTAATCGTTTGAAATACACGTACATTCCTTTCATTTGAAATGCTTAGGGTACATGTATTTTATGATCATCAGACTGAGTTCAGTTTTCTCTAGTTTAAACTTTTGATTTACTGAAGTGTGTATGTGTTATCATTTGATGTTTCTATGCAATATAGAAAAGTAAGTAAGATAGACTTATTGATTTCTCATGCATAATATTTTTTTTAAATGGCCAACCATTACATATGTTTCATTTTAATTAAAATTGATATTGAATTACTCGCACTATTGATATTGAAAGTTTATGGAACGGTAATAATTGCAGTGTGATAAATATTTAAATATTTATCTTAAAACTTACATTCACATATATATTTATAACCGCTTTATGTTTAATTACCTTTTCCCACAATGTCGTTTTGTATGTAGTGCAGCCTTTGTTCAGAACAATTTTCAATTTTGTGTTTGTTCTGGCAGTGAGTTACGACCCTTCGACAAGAGACGCGATTTTCTGTTTGCCTTTGATATTTTGTATATAGTCAGCTAACCCAAGGTGTCATGATAACATTAGTTTAACCTTTACATTTGACCTCAAGTTTCGAGTAACACGACCCGCTAAATTTTTGTCATGTTGGGCCCATGGACATTGTTGTCATCTGAATATCATAGACTAATTCTTTGCTTTCGTATTAATTCGATCAGAATCTGGATCGTGTTTGATTAATCTGGCTACCCTGTGTTTAAGAGAGTAATCAAGGGAACCAGGATTCGAGTGGTAGTCAACAGAATATTTTCAAGGATAACGACTACACAAAGAAAAACACACAAACCGAAAAGACCTTGTAATAACAAATATGACACGCTCAATTATTTTCATTTAATATATGAATGAAATATGACAGTAATAATGGCTTTGTCGTTATCTTTATCACATGGGTTGTCCATTCAGTGACTCAGCTAAAATCTGCTTATTATCATTTATTTAATATCAATTTAACGAAGCTCTAAAACATGCTCTATTTCATGTACTGAAGTTTCTTTCAATCTTATATACTTATTTTCTTGTCTCAATTTGCATTGCATTATCTCCGTCTAGTTTGTTTTCCATTTGTTTACGGCTCATGATATTACTTTCGAACTGCTTTTTCATTTACATGCATTGATAAGTTGTATTGTTTCTGAAGCATTTTGTGAAAATGACTGCTGTTTTCTAATTAAAAAAAAGACTAACGATGTTTAAAGTCTTGAATGTAATGCACACATGGAAAATAAACTTTAATTGGAATACAATAATGTCTAATCTGCATTGATTTTGGTAATAGAAAAACCGGAAGTTCTAATTGCAATCTTTCGAAGCTGAAATCGGTGTGATTGGAAAACTTGAGCAGTAAAGCAGCGTCATTTGAGTGCTTTATTGGGAGCAATAAATGTCAACCGGAAAGACCTGCCACGCGAAAACAACTGGAATTCACGAGGTTTTAAAGCCTTTTTATTTAATGCAAAAGTAGAATAGCCAAAAGATAAAAAATAATAGAAAACTACCTCGACTTCTAGTTCAATAACGGATGTATTTATGGGTTAATCTATCCATTGGCACCTAATCGGTACATAACAAATGCTTTGTCGCGGAAATAGAAGTTAATGGCGGACGGTCAATAAAAGCTTATTATGTAAGATTAGTATAAAATACGTCAGCATTAGTATCAATACAATACCTACATTTACGAATCAACAGTAAAGTCATCGAATTTAGTTTACTTGACATGTAAATCAACGAAGTGTATTATACAGATACATGGAAACTCATTTTATTGGTTTCAGTGTTCAATCTACTACCATAACATGCAAGTTCTAAGTATCGTAAATCCAGGAACCTGCAATCCAGTGGTTGTCGTTTTTTTTATGTTCTTTATTATTCGTTTTGCATATTTACAATATAAATTCAGACGTTTTTCGTCTTTTATGAATAGTTTCATTTCATTTGTTTTGTGACTTTTCACAGCTTACTTTATGGTATGGGTTTTGCCCATCATTGAAGACCTCATGGTGTCCTGTAGAAGTTTAATTGTAATTTTGTTTTAATTATAAAGTGATTTCTGGATATAAAATCGTCATGAATGTGTTTTCAGTGGCATAAATCTGTTGGTGCCGTCTTCGAGAATTCACAGAACTCATGTACTATGTAAATTATAACATTGAATGACGACGTTATACTTATACATAAAAACAAAATTAAGATAACTTATTTTTCCATTATAGATTGATACAGGCATCTGCTTTAAATTGAGGAGGCAATATTTGGGTATTCAATTTGCATTCTCTAATGCTTTACCCAGTTAATTTACATGCCTCGCCTTTTCATGTTCTGGCTGCGGTCACACAAAATTGACGACAACGAAAATCAATAAAGTGTTTTTGTAAAATACTATAACAAAAGCAAAACAAAAGCAAAAGAACAAGAACAAAAGAAAACAAAAAAAAACACGAGAAAATACCCGCTAAAATACATCAATAGTTAGAATTTTGTGATATATTAATTTTGCTCGACAAGCCGCTATTAATTAATAATATGAAGCAGATGTGAAATGTACAAGAAGCATTTTGTTCAATTAAAATAGTAAAATTTAACAAGTTAAGACTCGTTGTATTCAATTTCGGACCATCTTATTATTTTAATTTTTTGTTTTTAAAAAATAGGTTTTGTTTGCTTGTTTATTGTCATTTTAAGATAACAACAACTATAACCAATTAAAATGAGTCTTAGGCTCGATAGTCCACATGTACTATGATATGTCTCTTCGTTAAACGTGATGACATGGCGATCCCATAATTAAATTTACCTAAGTCATACACTTTTCATAAGGTAGTTCATGATACTTTCTAATTGTTTATTATTAGTCAAAATCCGATAACAAAGCAACAGTTTTATTCATGATGATTGGTTATAAATGTAAATGACATTTTGTTTCTTTATAATTTCCAAAACGTCATTATTTTCAGAAAACATGATATAACACTAAATTGCACATTTTGCAATAAACTATGCAACGTTGAATATAAAATGTTTTACATCGGTTTCATGACAATAATTAAGCATCATTAAACTGAAACTTGACCAACATATCATGTAAGCCTATTATCGCCTGGTTCAACCCTAATGTTGCCATCAAAGGTTATCAAATAATTAGATTCAATAGATAATGGTACGACATTTCTAGACCGGAAGTAGCGTTTTCATTTACGGCAACGACAAAACAATGTTTCTTATCAAATGACACATAATTGAGTGCGATGATAATAAAATAATGAAGGGAAAGTGTTCGTATTTAACAATAAATCATTTATGACTTTCAATTACTGCTTTTGGATTGGTCATAAATTTTTACCATTGATTATTTTTTTTCATTGGATATAAAATGATCAATTCTTACTTCCGGTGGTTAGACATGTTCAGTGTCAGAGAGAGAAAATCTCTCACGTAAACTTAACTCGGTTACGATTTAGAT
This sequence comes from Perna viridis, assembly GCA_037379345.1. NCBI lineage: Eukaryota > Metazoa > Mollusca > Bivalvia > Mytilida > Mytilidae > Perna > Perna viridis. The sequence continues at coordinate 21,475,004 of CM074521.1, read as the reverse complement.
TACTTGTCTTGTCTTTTTGTTTGTTTTATTTTGTTTGTATTGTCTGTCAAAAAAATTGCCTTCTGAGTGTTGATTTTGAACTTTGTAAGTTTTTTTATCCTTTAAGTGAAATGGAATATAGATATTTTAGAATATTTGTGGATAAATAATCCTTGATGAACTGATTGAAAGGGTTCATTAATATTTTTATATATCTGCAATTAAGATGAGTACGCTTATATTGAGGCATGTCCACTTAAGGTCAAACTAGTCAGAATGAAATATTTTCTAAAATCGCTTGCTCGTGGCATATCATTCGGCAGGGGCACATAATTTCAATATACTATCACATGATATATTGTGAAACTAAATATATCTATAGTAGCTATTTACCTTAAATCAAGAAATTGTTCGTTGTAAAGGTTGAAAGGCGTCCCATTTTTCTAACTTGTTTTTATTATTATTATTATTATTATTATTATCATTATTATTATTATTGTGCTTGTTTCTGATTTTTGGTCGGAAGTCATGTGACTTCTGAGTCTTAAAACCATCTGATGTCAATCAAAATGACTTCCTGTTAATAAGCGCATTAAAAGTACTTCCTCCGCGAAAGAGATCTGGCGGGTGAATATTAAAAAAGCATCAACTTGATTATTTCATATAAATACATCAATTTGCCTGTTTTATAGTACAATATTGAAATTATATTTTACATGAATGAGTGTCAAAGAAAAATTCAAATACATATACAGAAGTTTGAACTGTTTTATTAATGCCTTTGATATCCATATATGGATTCCACGTGATTGGCTACGTTTTAACTATAAAAATAGGTTGTCAAGGTTACATTGAGTAAGAAAACAAAAACGAAATGAAACGAAACAGAAACAAGTACTATCTTTAAAATGATAGCCGACGCAGTAAAATTGTGTTTTTTTTTTCTACTTATAATTTTTATTAGGAAATAACGCATGGCACGCAATTTCAATTTCCTTTTTCGAACCCCATTAAGTTATCAGTATTAGGCCAATCTGGAAACAGAATTTTGATCAGGTGACTTGCGTTTCCATGGAAGAGCATCTTTAAGGTCAAATGGTAAAAAGCGAAACTATACCGACCGCGTCGTAAAAAAAGAAAGGAATAAAAAACGAAATTTAAATTGAAATTTTGAATCATCAAAATTGTGTGGATGTGTAGTTCTAGTAAGTGGTAAAAGCGCTGATGCCATTGTTAATAACTTATCTTTTTTTGAAAATGCAGATAGAACAAATTACCATCAGCGGATTATAAAGTTTTTAAAATACATGTAGATTTCTCATGACTTCCGAGGGTCAACGCCATCGGCACTTTAATTTTATTGTATCGGTTGCTTAGTTTTACTTTTATTAAATTAAGTTGCTGCTGCCTTTTCAAAAATCAGATAGGATGTGATTAATGCATGTCAAAAACCAATCAAATTCACTTCGGTTTTAATTTAGAAACAGTTACAAACCACGTAAACCTTTGTAGTTTGTTATTCGGTTGTTTTGTAACTCGGAGATGAAAATGATGTAGATCCAGTTGTGTGTGGAATTGGCAATATATAGGAGTTATCGTTCATGGTTGTCGTAGTATCGTTCGTACAGTGGTGTATCTGATCTGCCATTGGCATTGTCTGAATTTTAAATGGATTAGTTATTAAGCAACCTTTCGATATACCACGCAGCTCTGCTTCACAGTGTGTTTTCAATTTGAAGTTTGCATACTGTGTAACTTAATAATACGGATTGTTGTGTTTTAGGTTGTTGACATGAGATGGGGTGTACGAGATGAGGCCACGGACGATCACATGACCACATCTTTGTGTATGCAGGAAATCCACAATTGTCAGCGGCTCTCCATTGGTCCTAATTTTGTCGTAAGTAGTCGATTATCAACTTGCCCACCCCCCCCCCTTTTCCAAAAAAAAAAAAAAAATTAAGATAGTTCTCTGTTTCAGTTTGTAGGTTACGATATAATATGTTTGTCATCAGTTATTAAAAGTCTTATCAAAATTTAAAATCATAAGAATAAGTCAACTATCCAAGATGGTAATATAGACAGACCAAATATCCAGAGCAGATTCATCAAATGAGGTTTTTTTCTAGAAACGCTGGACGTATTTCATATTTTTGTGATCGACAATCCGCAAAAATACTTAAATAAGTCATTATTGATTTTGGTCACAAGTTGTATCTGACTAACCTACCTTTCAATTATTTAATGGTACCTTTATTCATGAAATATTCACAAGAAAAAGAACGAAGATTACATGCAAATTGGAAAACATTAGTGTTGTCATTTTCGATAATTAGAAGTGTCATTTCCATAATTTAATTATCCTCAATTTGATCAGAAATTCACACTTGTAGGTTTGAATTGAAATTCGATAAGTCGGCTTTGAAGTTGTTATCTGAATTCTAGTCAAATTCGCATGTGTGCGTGAAATATAAAAAAAAAAGGTGGAATTCATGTCTGCAAAACTTCTAGTATGAAGTTCAATGGCATTTAAAATCCCGTTCAATCGTTTCCCAGGTCAGACCTTAATGTTAATGTTATATAGGTTTGAACTTGGTTGTTTTTTTTTCTGTGTTTTGAGATAGGTGAAATGTGTTGTTTGATTTATTTATGTTTCCTAGAAATTAGAAATACAACTTTAATTTCAAAACGGAAGTTGAAACAAAATGTTTAACGGTTTTAGATGGGCAAGTACTCACAATTTGGTAATGAAAAGAGTTTGGGGTTTGTCAGCTACTTTCAAAGTTTAAAACAAATCAAGTATCCTTAATTTCCGTAACACATTCAATAATTGTATAATATTGTCAATATCAAGTTAAGTGTTATAATATATGCTGGATTCGTTTTATTTCATCAGTCAAAATGGGCAACGTACGTGACATAGATTTGAAGGTAAAAGGTTCTCTAGCTCCCGCTTCGAAATTAAACATTCTTCAATTTTTGTTGCGGAATAAAACAATTACAATGCACGGACTTGAGAAAAAACTTGTACGGCCTAGCTTTACATTTCAATCAGTTTTAATCCTCATCCATGTATCAGTTTATTTCCATTCAGTGCACGAATCATAAACTGTCCCAACGTTACAATTGGTTATTGCATATAACTTGGTAAAAAATTTAAAAATAAAGTAAAAAAAAGAAATGAGCATCAAAGACTTTCACTGAAATGTTGCTTTTTCACTTCTTTATTTTCTTCCCTTTTGTGTAATGTCGACCTTTCTAGAAAAAATTGTAAATAATTTTACAGGTGTTCCTTGGTCAAAAATATGGATACCGTCCAATTCCAACACACATTGATGCCAAAGAATTTGAAATGATCAGGGATTGTATAAAAACGGAACCGGAAGAACTTAATCTGATGGACAAATGGTATATCAGAGATGACAACGCTGTCCCGCCTGTTTACATTCTCCAGCCAATCAGCTCCATCCTTACGAATTTTAACAACAAGGTAGGATGAAAGTGTGTAATAAGGAGTATTCAAGTGACAGCAACTGATAAAATGAGTGATTTATTGAACATTTTATTTTTGTACACTTTTGACATAATTGTTGGTTAGAAAATTAGTTGTTTATAAAATACTTTATGATTCTTGCACTCCAACAAACGTCTCTAAGAGTGGTAATTAATGTGAAACATTATAATATATTGTTCTTTTATGAATTGGTAAATTTATCGATTTATCAAAAGAAATTCAACAAAAAAAACTATGTTAATTATTAAAATGTTACAATTAAAAAGTGCGTGAAAGAAAACACTACCAACGATCCAATCTACTGATCGTCAATAGATATACATATAATTATGGTCCCACTGGATAACTATACTTATGGTTCCACTTTTCAAATATGATTATGGTCCCACTAATCAAATGCAACTTTAGTTCAACTGGATTTCATTTACATCTCTTCATATTTCATTCCTTACAGAGGCACCAAAGACTACAGGAACAGGATCAGAACACTTGGTGGGAGACATTTACAAAACTTCAACGAATCTGTCGAAAAGCTGCTCAAGTGTTATTTATAGCGAAACGGATTGACAGAGATCAAATGCATAACTACTTTATGTCAGGTGGGTCTCAGTATCATGGAAGAGAAAAGGGAAGGAATGTGGTGAAACGCAACGAAGGAATCGACGTATAATCTTAATACAAAATAGTAAATACTTTCAGAGATCACTGAAAGCACACCTTTAGTAAGCTCTTAAATGACTCCGAGGCACATAGGTCTAGGGCTATATTTCCAATGTTCTCTTTCACTTATTTTATTCTAGTTCTACCCATTTGTTTGTAATATAGGTATATTTTCCTTCTCATGACTTTCACACGCTTGCTAAGTTATTAGAATATCTTTTTAAGGAAATGCCCTGTCAATGGCTATCTGGATTTCGTTAGTATGATTTGCATGTCTGTTGAATTCGCTTCTCTGTGAAGGTCCTCACTTGAACTTTTTCTGGTCACTCCAAAATTAAACAAAAAACCAACAATGATGAGATTTTAACGTAGTGTTTCTACTCATATTGCCTGATATCCAGTCAATAATCCTCTCCTCTGATTCTCCCTCTACATCATCGAGAGAGTAATCAAGGTTATAGCGGTAATCAGAGTAATCAAGGGAACCAAGGTTGTAGCGGTAATCAAAGAGTAATCAAGGGAACCAAGGTTGTAGCGGTAATCAAAGAGTAATCAAGGGAACCAAGGTTATAGCTATAATCAAAGAGTAATCAAGGGAAACAAGATAAAAAAACGTAATCCAGGGACAAAGACCAGACATGGAAGAGTAATCAAGGAAACCAAGGTTATAGCGGAAATCACAAGAATGTAATCCAGGGACAAAGACAAGACATGGAAGAGTAATCAAGGGAACCAAGGTTATAGCGGCAATCAAAAAAATGTAATCGAGGGACAAAGACCACACATGGAAAACAGACATACACAACAAGGAACACAGAGTAACTAAAATCATACAAAGTAACAAAAGCAAATGAGCAACTCGGACTCCACTAAAAACTGGGAGCATGGACCAGGTGCACCGGTATGGATGATGTATGTTTTTTTTTCGTATTCTAGTTAACAAATATTAGATTAATCCTTTCTTACTGAAGACATTACTTCAGTTTAGGACAGGTTGCCTGGCACTTGATTGTATTAATGTGCTGATTTGTCTCAAAAATTGAAGAGAAAAGCCAGGTTATCTGAATAGCCAAGGTTTTCAACATTTGTTTTTAAAATGTCGGTGTAATATTCTGTTAAGTGCGATCGCAAAACTAACTCAAATTTTAGAATAGATGGAATCTTTCTTGATTTTTGATAATTTGTGATAACTTTCAAGTAAAAGATGTTGACAAAACGTCCTTTTTTTGTTTGTAATGTATTTTGCCTTCACATCATACACGTGTTTCAATCAGCAGCATTAGAATCAAATACATAAGAAGATCTTTCTCCAGAAATTACTTGTATACCTGAAAAACAATGTACTCAAAATCAAAACTGGAAATTGGAAGCCAAATACACCACCGAGATGTTCTACCACGTACGATACAAGGAATGAAGCCTCATTATTGTGGGGATTTTGAAATTTGTAATACTGCAAATTTTGAGAAATGATATATGACGTAATGTGGGTTCAGACAAGTCTGAATACTTGGATAGTGAATAACCTTGGAGACATTTAGTCCTCCAGCAGTGGTATCGACCTAGTAAATATTAAATACAAAAGTATCAATCATATTAGAGTACAAATACTATCGGCTGCAAGGTAAAGATCAAAATTCGTTTTTTTTTTTGTTAAGAATAACAGTTTGTCCTTTTCATATGATTGGTTATATTAAATGCTACGGATTTCACGTTTAGTGAGAAAATCTATATTAATTTGACATATTTTCGTTTGTCGCGTTTGCGTAGAAATTGACAGAAATTGCAATCTTCAATGACAAAGACAAAGAGTAATCAAGGGAACCAAGATTATAGCGGTAATCAAAAGAATTTAATCCAGGGACAAAGACCAGACATGGAAAACAGACACACACAACAGAGAACATAAAGTAACTAAAATCATACATACAAAGTAACAAAAGTAAATGAGCAACTCGGACTCCACTAAAAACTGGGAGCATGGACCAGGTGCACCGGTAGGGTGAGCGTCCTCAAGTTTACAATGTTAGTGGTAGAAAACGACATGATCAGGAATATTAAAACAAGAAATAAACAAAATAATAGCAAATAAAAACAAAATCAAAACTTTCACTCCTTGAAGAACGTGTTGGTAAATCGGATGGACCGTTATGATAAGCGTTCCTTCTAAAAAGGGAAAAAACTAACGACTTGAAGTATTGTATTCGTTTTTGTGGGGGATTTCACATCAAATTTGTTGTAAAATAAAAAAACAAAGTATCGCAAATGTTGATTGTTGTACACACTTCTCATCAGCAGTATTAAATAGAAGATCTAAATCAAAAACAGGAAGTACTTAAACCAAAAATATCAAAATAGGAACCAAAGTTTATACCATGGGAAATACAAATTTTGATTTACTTAAGGATAGATTTTTATATATTTTCGGTCTTTGAGAAATAACCTCAATTACGCGGTGCACACTAGATCAAAATTTTAAGAGTAAATCAGCAATAAGGTTGTCGACGTCACAGCCTCATTGCAATATTTGGTCTATGAGATGATGGACAATTTTTTTATTGAATCAGAAGGCTTGTTACATCTAAAATTAAGTTATTTTTAAATGTCTTCGTATCGGTCAATGTTAATGACTCATTATGTCACCGTTTCATTATTTGCATGTCTCAACCTACAAAAACTGTTATGTGACGTATACTTTTATCGTTATATTCATCTGAAATCCAAATGAAAACAAACCAAAATCATAAAATGAAGCCCTGAAGGAGATTTAATATAATCTTTTCTCTGTTTTTTTTTAGTGACAGAGCGAGAAGTAATTCATGGAATACTAAAAGCAGATGGTGTTATAGATCATACGTTGGCCTACATAAGGGAAATAAGCAATATCAATGTCGGACTGCTACGATTTGCCGCCAAATTTGTTGACTTTGCTGCACGTAATGTAGACGGTGAAGCACAAAAGCTTCTTAAAACATTACGTGACGAAAAACTACCAAAGAAACTTCCGGATGGTAATATTGCTCGTTTCACTGTTGAGTGGTCAGGAAAGGAAGGCATTGACATGGAATCCCATTCGGAATACATCAAAGAGTTCACGTCGCATTTCCATAGGTCTATCATTGGTTTGGTAGAGCGCGCAATGGCACAGCACGAAAAACTCTCCCAGGATCCAGTATACACCGAAGTACTTCAGCACTCTCACGCATGTGTAAACTTTTGCAAAGTGTTTCAAGGGAGAGAAGATATAATTGACAAAATGAAAGCCTATGTCACCGGAGAGTCCAACGTGCCTTTCATATTACACGGTGAAAGTGGCTGTGGAAAGACGTCTCTTACAGCTAAAGGTTCAAGTTATGTAAGTACTTATTTGTACCAATTATTTTTCCTCAACGCTCGAAATGATGATGGGATCCGAACCATACTTTTGATGAATTGATCTTGTTTTTAGTTGCTACAAATGTATGGAAAGTTTTGAGAATAATTGTCAGTTTACTTGACTTGATGTTCGTTCTTGGTTCTTTATGAAACTATTGCTTCTAAGTTTGCTTTAATTAGAAACAATTAACCTGACTGGCTATATCATAAAACAAATTTTAATATTTTCAGATACTAAATAAACAAAAAGGAAAATTAATCTGCTCGTACTGTGAACATTTTTATATGGACGGATTCCTATGTTGTAATGTACCATTTAATGGTCCATTCTTAACTGTCTTTTGAACGAAATTGTTTCAAAATTCAAATTGAAATCTTTTGCCAGTTTGAGTCCTTTCTCAGCTTCATATTCTACGAACAAAATGTGCACCTGTGGAAATGAAAAAAATATATTTACAGTATTTTACAGTGCATTCTGGTAACGCTATTGGAAAAACCTCCGCATTAATCAAAGCTTTCGTGGTCCATTTGTTAAACAGATTGATCCCGTGTGATATCTAATTTAGTCCGTATGTTATATTTGCGATGGCTAAAATAGACCAAATATAGGCGCCGTATTAATCTTCATTGTTGAGCGTTTAAATTTACCCAAAACTCGCATGATAAATCAATACGATATCAGTATATTGCACATTTATCTGTAATTATTAAATATGAATTAACGCCCTCGTGTTTACGTATATTTCATCGAAAATCAATGGAAATCACTTCTTATGGGGTCACATATATTTAGCTTTATTTTGGTACATGTATGTGTCTCGCAGAAGTCAAATTACTTGATGGTGTAAATCACAAAAGTAAAGGAATTCTACAACAAATTGGGCTTCCAGTATTCTTTCTTATAACAAAAGCCTTTATCTGTTTGAAAATTTAACAATATCAGTGTAAAAAATGCGACCCGAAAGCTAGTTCTCCCACGCTTTATATCAGAAATCTAAAAGCGACAAGAAATTTTCTTAATTAATCTATTAGACTGAGATAATTCCACCCGCTTTGATAGCAATACCTATCCTGAAAGTGTCATTTTTAACTATTGTATTGTGAATGTTGAGTTGTAGGTCGCCAAAGAGAAAATATGTTGATACACAAAATGTAAAATCTAGCTTAAATTGAATTTTTAACTTTGATTTTTTTAGGCAAGAGAATGGTTGCAAAAAAAAGACAACGAACCTACACTTGTACTGCGGTTTTTAGGAACAACTCCAAACAGTTCAACGATTATCCCACTCTTAACTAGTGTTATACAACAGATATCAATCATGTTCGACCAACCAATAGACAACATACCGGACGAGTTATCCCCCCTTGTTGGTCATTTTAAGAATCTATTGACATATGCCACAGAAGAGAAACCTATAATGCTGATATTTGACTCCCTTGACCAGTTGTCTGGTGCAGATGGCGCTCATCAGTTGGCATGGTTACCGGCAGTCCTACCGCGCCATGTTAAGTGTATCGTATCAACTCTTCCTAATATGTATGGCATACTTGACAATTTACGTATCATGGTAGAAGAACCGAACAATTACGTTCAAGTGCTACCATTAGGCGAGGGTCTTAGTGCGACAATCTTGAAATTTTGGCTCAAGAATGGAAATCGGACAATAAGCGAGGAGCAATGGAACGTTGTCAACGAGGCATTTACTAAGTGCAATTTACCTTTATTTGTTAAACTTGTTTTTGACCAAGTTTGTCGTTGGAAATCTTATACCAAACCTCAACAAACAGTTCTAGATCATTCGATTCATGACAGCATTATGAAACTATTCGAAAGAATAGAAAATCAGCATGGTAAAACATTAGTGGCACATGCCTTAGGTTACATTACAGCTGCTAAAAGCGGTGTTTCAGAAAGCGAGCTAGAAGACCTACTGTCTCTGGACGAAAAAGTTTTGAATGACGTTTACCAGTACCATTTACCGCCAGTAAGGAGAATCCCGCCGTTGTTGTGGACTAGAATAAGAAGTGATCTCCCAAGTTATTTATCCGAAAGAGAGGCAAATGGCGTCAGTGTCGTCAATTGGTACCATCGACAATTTATCGAAGCCGCCCGAGAACGGTACTTTCGAAATCTAAATTTCGTTGCGCAAATGCATGCACAAATTGCGGAATATTTTATGGGTGTTTGGGGAGGAGGTATTCCTAAACCGTTTGAATACTCTGAGCATCAACGAAGAATGTTTCATCTTAGTGACTTGAAAGGAGAAAGCGATCGGAAAGTTCCACTTCAGCCACTGGCTTTTCACGATGCTGATGGTAAAATAACACGGTATAACGGCAGGAAGTTGAGTGAACTACCCTATCATCTTGTACGATCTCACCAATACGAAGAACTTTATAATACCTGTTTGTTTAATTATAACTGGATCCATGCTAAACTGAGCTCTATGCCTTTGCAATCTGTTGTAGCTGACTTCGAAGATTTGCTCGAACATGTCTATCAAAAGGATGTGAAATTAATTGCTGATGCAATTCGATTATCAAGTTCAATTTTGAATCATTATCCAGGTATGCTTGGTCCTCAAATCACAGGTAGACTGTTGCCATACTTTCAGTCCAACATGAACATTCGCAACTTGATTCAGCAATGTGACTCAGATGGACTGGTCAACTGTGCATTAGTTCCAGCCCATCATCATTTACACACACCTGGTGGCCCTTTACAGTATTCATTAGAAGGTCATCCTTTCGCGCCATTTGGAATAGGGTGTACGTCGAATGGAAGATATCTAGTTTCGGTTTCAAATAAATTTATTATTTGGGACTTGATAACAGGTGACGTATTTAGACAAATTATTCCAGGGATAGAGGGCATTATGCAAAATCTAGCAATATCACCAAACGACATTCACGCCGTTAGCTACACAAACAACAACCAAGTCATAGTTGCAAGCATTATGACTGGAGATTTCACTCTGATCTCTCCTACAACGAATGGCAAAACTGAGTCAATTATTGGAACGCAAGTTTCAAACACGCATGTGGCAGCATGGACAAACAAAGAGTGGTATCTCTACACTATAAGCGGCAAATTCGTGTCATCGTTTACCATTCCATTGAAAATGCCGCTCATATCGGTAGATTTTGGCGTCGATGAAAAGACATACCTTATTGTGAAAAGTGGAATGGACGGTGATACTGATATGGCGTTAGAAGTCCAAGACCAATCCATTGAACCGTTTGAGTTTCACAGTGCCATAGCAATAGCAAAGGACAAAAACATCGTGTATGCATGTATTGAGATAAGTGATAACAATATAGCCGTGTACAAAAAATCCGATGGTGGGTGGCACTACGATCGTACCTTAGGTGATAATAAGGATTTGGTGTTCTGTTTGACTCTTTCTGAGGATGAAAACTGTTTGGTTGCTACAATAGCGTTAGGGTTCAAACTGTGGAATTTGAAATCTGATACTCTAGTCGAATTAAAGTTGCCGTCGGGAACAAGGAATATTCCTAACCGAAACCCATTGCAAAGTTCTGTGGTATTCACGAAAAGTAATCACTTCGTTGTCGCAGCTGTGAGAAAAAATCTTTACGTATGGGATTCGAAACAAGGCAACATGGTAAAAGTGCTTGATGCTCACTTTGGAAGAATCATAGCTCTTACTGTACTCACTGCTGGCACTAACAAACTGATCTCTTCGTCAATTGACAAAACAATCAAAGTATGGAACTTTGATAACATTTTAGAAGAAGTGTACTCGATCGACAGGCTTGAGAAACCAATCGAGCATATACATTTAGCACGCGAAATCCATTTCGGAGTAACCACTAGCAGAAATTGTGTTGGCGTATGGAATTTAGCGACAGGGAAGTTGGAGCACGCCTTGGAAACAAAATCTGTAGTTACATTAGCAGTTGTAAATAAAGACGCGCGCTATGTTGCCGCTGCTGAAACGGCTAAACTTGTAATTTGGGAGGTTGGGCAAGAGACACCGAGCAAATCAATAATGCAAAAGGACATCAAACAACTGCTGTTGAATGAAGATGATACTCGTGTTATTGCAATAGGAACAATTGCATTCAATAAAGGAAATTGTGTAGCGTACTCTTTCCCCGAAGGGGAGTCTGTTTACTCATTCGAGTTCAATATTAAGAAATTTAAAAAGGGAGTTTTGACGATGGATGGATCATTTCTTGCAGTCCCTGCAAACGACAAGAGCGGAGATGTTCTTGGTGTCTACCACGCCAAAACGGGTACACACTTGTACAATTTACAGTTGAAATACAGTGATTACAAAGAGCTGACTTGTCTAAGAGCTATGCCTCATGATCCCAATCAAATTGTAGTAGTTGATGAGTTCAAGGGCAATATATTGGACCTCAAACGCAAAACGCTAATTAGGTCAACCAATAGATGGAACGGAATGGCACTTAGGACAGGAAAACAAGGACTATACGCACCTAGTCGTGGTGGTTTAGAGCTAATAGAACTTAAATCCGGAAAGACAATCAGAACATTCATTCCTCGGGTTGCTGAGGGTGTATTTAGTATTGATGTTATGTTTACGGAGAACGATCGTCATGTTGTCTATTATCATTCGGGTCATCGAACAATTCGAGTGTTCCGAGTGTCTGACGGAAAACGCATTGCGAACTATAAAGCGCATGCGGAGGTCAAAGTAATGGCATGTACACCGGAAGGTGGTACTTTAGTAATAGGTGCAGTTGATGGAAGCTTCACTGTTTTGACAATTGCAGATCCAGAATATGAGGAGAGTGTTGAACTGCTACAATGCTTACCGAGTAGAAGTACACAAGGTGGACAACACAATGGCTATCGTGCAACAAACGGTGACATTATTTCTGGTAAAAACAGTATGGGAACTGCTTTACAAGTAGCTAGGTTTGTTGCCAAGGCCAGAGCTGCGCAAAAATCGAGAGCATGTTGTATATCATAGAATATTTACTTGATAGAACTTACATTTTTCGAGAAGAAATAACAATCAAATATGTTCAAAACTGTCTCAGAAGTTGGTATATTAATGCATGCGGTATTAATTAAATTACTTGTAAAAATCATAGGTATAAGTATTCGTATATTTATGCTTGTAAGTGCAAAACTTCAAGGTATAAATGATGGTAAGGTATCATATACAGAATCAATTAGAAGTAGTCTTAATGGTGTAAGCCTTTACATTTAGTGTTTTAGTCAAATGACGTCCGTCCACTTATACACTCCCGTCCCTAAAGAATTATATCATTATTTGTGAAGGCTTTTTTTGCCATACATTTAGTGAGGTTTTACGTAGACCTGAAGATGTCTGCTTTCTGTTAATAATGTTAAAGTAACGTTCTAACGACAATCCAGTCATTAAAAGCACTAGTTCAGTAAAGCAAGTGTATTATATATTCATGTACTACATGATCCAGTAGTACGAATATTATTGTGTGAGAGAGGGAGTACATGTGTGCTTCATTAAAAGGGTGACTCCAAATATTAATGGGTGTCAGATTTAGTGCTTTAATCATAATGTGCCATTTAAAGTAGTAAATTTCAAGGTTAACATTTTTGTGTACATGTCATGCCTTAGTTCGTTATGATTCGGATAGTTTATGTTTGTATCGGTAATGCAGTTTTTGGTGCAGTAAAAGTAACTTTATGCCCCCCCCCCCCCGATACGTTTTGCCCTCAACAGAATTTTAATTACTAACAGATTTTTTTACACTTAGTAAAACCTTAGAAAGGAGGTCGTCCGTTTGTATCTTAAATACTGTTTCATTTCATATGATTCTGGTGTTAAAAAGGGTACATAATTTTCCTATATTGGGATATGGTAAAGGCCTTTCAAGTTTTGTTTCTTTATTGTACTAAATTAGGATAGTAGTTGAATCTAGAAAAATAAGTTGGTCGCCTGTCATTTCAAAAAACTTTATTTCCAAGTTCTTAACCAATTCAATTGGCAAAAAACTTTTATAGCTCTATCCGTTTCATTGTGCTTGCAACAGGATTTACGAAGAAAATGCATCCACGTATGAATATACCTACTCCTTTAAAAGCACCCATCAACGGACAAGCTTCGTGCATGTGTATCCGTATGCACATTGTTTTGATACTGTTATCCAAATTATATTGATTATTTTTGCCGCTGGTGTTTTTATGTTGCTAATATTAGTCTGGATTCTAATAACATGCAATATTTGTTTGTTCATTGTTGTTTATGAATAATAAAATTTAATATCTTGGTCTCTTAATTTTAAAAGTTAATGGTTAAAAAGTTGGCCTGCGACAGTTAACTTCGGAAATAATTAAAGTTGAGATGAAAAAATATTTAAAGTGTCAGTCTGTGTAAGAAAAAAGCAGGTGGTAAAACATTGTATTAAAAAATCAATCATTTTGAAAGTGTAATTTAACTATTTTCACCATCAGCATCAAGAAAATTTATTTTTCATTTCACATTGGTAAATAGAGTTATAATTAATTGAAATGCACTGGAAATGAACATTTCAAGGACACATAACTATGCCAAAAATCTAATTTTACTAATGAAAAAATTCTGAGCAAATCCAGTGGTCAAAATGTCTATTCAGATAGAAAGCATCCTTGGTTGAAATGTTCGGTTTTTTTTAAATGCATATTTCCCATTTTGCACGATTCTTACAAATACTTATACTTAATTTTATAACAAAGAGGGAGTACTCGATTGGCATCCACCTTACTTTTGCTGTTCTGAACAATCTTCTCAATCTTTTAAATGTAAATTGTCAAAACTGCTGCATATTCGACAAAATCCAAGGTTATTTTCCAACTCCAATCAAACTCGTTTACAACATATGCCCTTTTGATATGTATAAAACCACACACATAATATAATTTCTAATCGGTCACAGTAGCCGTGAAAAAAAAACATTTTAAAGTTATTCCAATTGTGTAAGCACGCAATAATCTAAACGGGGAGAATTCATTCATCAATGAAAATAAAACAAAACAAATCAACCCAATAAAGATGGTCCAACGCAGAAGTTCACTTGTAACAGATATAACACCAGTTCTGCCTCAGACATGCTATAACATCTACAATGGCCAACATTACAGCTCAGGCGTATTCAGACGAGACTAGTAGTTTTTTTTATAAGATCATTCACCTTCAACTAGCAATATACCCAACAAACCTACTTGATCCATCTGACAATAGAATCAGAAATAAACATCCCTGCCATTATAAACAAATTCATACTAAGAAAGACGCTTATAAATTTTCATATTATCCACATACATTGTGTGCCATCGTACGGTGGAGCATGCTATCAACATCTGCAGTTTTGTGTACTACAGTTTTAAAGAGCAAATGACCACATCTGCTCTGTCACTAATTTTCTAAACAGCAAGACATGTACATAGTTATAACAATCATTTTTGATTGTAAAAAAATATTTTCACCGTATATAATATTTTGCCGTCACTTATAGTAAAGTTCTTTTTAAATTTATGTGGTAGCCACGCATGCAAATGGCACGTAATAGTCTGTATAATGACGGAGTGTTGAAATATGAAGGTAGATATGGTGCATGCACATGCACAAAAATTTCGTAAATATTCAAACACGAATTCAATGGGATTAAGTCTCGGCCCCTAAAAAAATTGAAATAATTAAAATGTTATCATGTTTATGGGAAAACACTGAATCTGTTCAAAAAGCATTTACCATTTTTTAATCATTTTTAAGGAAATTTGTAATCTTGGGTGTGCCTTGTCTCCTTTTATAATATGTCTTGATCTGCCGCCAGGGGCGTAGCTGCCTATACGCAAATACGCAGTGGCGTACTTTCGGAAAAACTAACAAAAATAAAAACACACATTTTAAAGATGAAATAAAGGTTTTATGCAATGACTCACTGGGGGCCTTGAGCGACCCCCCCCCCCCCAAGACCCCTCGCCGTAATTTTGCGTACAAATAAAACAGGCCTAGCTACGCCCCTGGCCACTGACTTTATCTTTCTGCTTGGATGTTAATACAACTATACGTTAATAACGGCAATAGCTGACTAGAAAAACACGAAGGGAATGTTCTCATTATGTCTTATCCCAGAATGGCTAATTAAATTGTGCCAAGAATGTCTAATGAAAAAAATACTTTTATTCTTAAAATGTCTAAAAAGGAAAAATTAGTAATAAAAAGAAAAAAAAATGTAATATTCATTGAAAATATGAATTTTTATTTATATTTTTATCATTTTAGACGAACACCATTACAATTTGTTTTTATAAGCAGGGGCGTAGCTAGGCCTGTTTTAGTTGTATGCAAAATTACGGCGAGGGGTCGCTCAAGGTCCCCAGTGAGTCCGGCAAGGCAAAGCCCTGAGGGAAACTCCTGAATTTTAACGATTTTGGAGCCAGTTTTTCAGAGCCTATACTACGTTCATGGTATGCATATGTGATAAATAACCTTTATTTCATCTTTAAAATGTGTTTTTATTTTTGTTACTTTTTCCGAAAGTACGCAACTGCGTATTTGCGTACAGGCAGCTACGCCCCTGATAAGGTTTCGAAGTTGGTCTTCCGAATTGACACCATTTGCTTTTTAATAATAAAATAAAGTTGAATTGAAGAATAAAACACATGGGAAAAGATAGTTGTAAAAACAGTCTTTCACAATTAAAGTAATAAATTCTATAGGATTTATATTAAATCAGGTTAAAAATTTACCTTAAGTTTACACATATTGGGAATTACCCTAACTTTCTTATTAGACATTATGGGAATTAAAGGTCTAATTAGGTAGAATTTACCTTTAGACACTCTGGAGTTAGATGTTTTGGGCTACAACCAAATAATGATATTCTTAACAACAGAAAGTTGATGTTGGACACAAATCAAACTCGTTTACAACATATGCCCCATCCATATAAAGCCACACACACATCCGACATCCTCCATTCATTGGATCAAGAGGTAATTGCGATGGAATTCGGATGGACAGACAATGCAAGATGTTCCAATATACCACTGACTTGTTTAATGGGACACACTTTGGGTAGGAAATTACCATTTAATTAGTAAAAACATCAAATGACCGTCCATCTGTGCCAAAATTTTAAGCATTTTCTCTTCACTGATTTATACAGGGAAATATTGTGATTATCAAAGATATTTTTATTAACCAGAGAAAAATGAAGCTACAATACATGTAGTAAGTTTTGGCTTCTTGGTCAAAATATCATGTCATAATGTGATTTTGATATACCAAATTAAAATGATCGAAATTATTGCCAACAAGATCCGATTTTTTTTTCACAAACATCATGATCATTATCTTGGAAACCCCACAAAGACTAAAATATAAGACAACATAACAGCTTCTTAAATCTATATTTATCTCCTTGATTTATTGAAACATTACAATACAAGGTCAAATTGCTGTAGAAAAAAAAACATGTCTTGTTACACGCAAGATTTTTACAATATATATCAATAACGAAAATAAAATGTCAGCACGAACAGAGAAGAAGCACTACATACATATAACTAAGAAAAAAAAATTTCTCCTTAATGGTTTGTATCAGAGCCTAGATGGATGATAAATAATGCCCATATTACATGAGTTGTATGTTCAAACATGTTCATACCTATATTTCCTTTTGTTATCTATGGCTACAAACAAACAATGTGCAATAAAACCATGGTAACCTAAAGCAAGTTGAATATATCAAAATTTTAACACAGTGTCTTTAAAATGACTACAGTGTACTTAGCAAATCTGTTGATGACAGTTTATGCTGCTGGTGTTTCTATAGGTGTGCTAAGAGTTTGAAATCTGATAACAAGCAATATTTGTTTCACAGAATCCAAGTGTGACTAGTATCAAATTCCATTGTACCGTACAAATACTAATTACATGTGGATATGGTAGCAACAGTTATACTCATAATACAGTAATATCTATTAATTCAGAAGCGAATTCAAACAGGCTATATTGCACAGTAAGTCTTTTCTGAACTTCCTGAACTGCATGCTATAAAAGATGACTAGAAGTCAGGAGTCCTACATTGAATATGCTCTTTACATACACTGTACATTCAAATATTCTTTTCACATCAGATAAAATTCACAATGAAACCATTTTAAGAAACATGTCAACGTGTATATATAAAATGCTCAGAAGGCCATTTCTAAGTTTTTGTCTTAAACACAATGTAAACAACCAGTACTTCAAGAAAATGAATAAAAGAAAAAAAAACTTAGAAGTTTAACACTGAATTTAGTAGATACAACCTGGAGCTAATGACAACCATGCAAACCATTATAGATTCACCACTCATAAATAACTCACTATAAAAGAAAAAAAAATAGGTTCTCTTGTACTTATTTCTACTAAAAAATAGATTTAAAAAAAATTAACATACATCTATTTATGAAAACCAAAACACATAAGAAACTTCTCCTGGTTCCATAAATCAACTACTATAAAGTTAAATCTCCTCAAGCATAAAAATCTTACATGCAAGATTGATTTCCAGTGAGAAGGCAAATATTTATCATTTTTCTTATTAAAGTAGAAAAGTTTAACCCGTCAAAATTAAAAGATAACAGTAGACACATGTACTTGTCTTATGATTGTATGAAAATACAACTAGATAAATCATTAAGAGTACTTGCAAAGTTGACTAAACAGGGTCATGATAAGAAACTTCAACCCCAACCCCCACACACAAGGAAGAAAAAAAGCCACATTTATTTGTATGTGTTTCTATTAATTTCATTGAAACTCCAGAGGCAGATTGAAATATTTGTTCCCTGATTTTTCTATCCCAACAGATTTAACTGCCTTTTTAAAAAGTCAACTATGAATTTTACTGTTGTCTTTGAAATGCTATGATTTCTCTACCATTCATTAAATCAAGATGAACATTTTTAAATATGATTGCATGCTTTTAAAATCATGCAAATTTCCAAAATTGTCTACCTTCTACTTTTTCTCTTGATTTCTCAATTTCTTACAATAATGGTACATGAAGGTCTTTTCAAATTCATCTAGAAATTGTTCCTCCATTAGTGTGGTCATTACATGTAAAATTCAAACAAAATGATCCACAACTGAAAAAGGGGGGTTAAAATGGATATGAAACAACTAAAACATAACAACATCTTGGTTGGAGAACTATGTATAACAGTAGTAAAAGATTGGTCTTATTTCCTTTATAAGTAAAGTATGGACCTAAGATGAAAGTTTTTGATAAAAGTTATTTGACCGAATTACAACAAACAACTGTCTTATTTCTGGTTCAGCATTTAAGAAGTGGGTTAGCCTAAATTGACCACAGGCTTGATCAGGACAATTTCTCCACATAAGCATTTGGCTGTAACATGAAAGTCCTCTTCATATCATCAAGCTTATTTCATACATTCTTTCAAAAACCTTCTCTTCTCTTCTGACACCACCTGACCAATTGGAACCAAACTTGGTATGAATGTTCCTTAGGGTATCGTGCATAGAGCTGATATGGGGATTTTTGATCCGTCGGTTAAACATTTTGTCATGTCTTCAGATAATACTTTCCATGTCTTCCCATGCTTGTCTGCATTGACTCTATCAGGGTGATAATGAACAATCGCCTTTTGTAAAGTCTTTTTCTTTACGGAGTGTTCCATGTACATGCCTTTCTTTCTTGGCACACCAACAAGTTTATGGTCTGGATTTTTTGGAGGATGAACGTGATAAATGAACTTAAGAAATTTTTCACTTCCCTTCTTGTCATGCTTTACAATCTCATTCATTTCTTTTGTTAGTTCTTTCAGAATTTCAGCTCGTTCTTTCTGCCACTTTGCCTCCTCTTCAGCTACTGTTTCCTGCTGATACCTTTCTAAGATACCACTACACTCCTTAAACCAGTCTAAAAAATGAAATAAAAAAGTCTCATAGTTTCTTGTTTGTTTTGAGTAATTTAAACAGCTTGAAACCATTGCTGTCGGTCTTCATATCTCAAATATTTCCTATATTCTCATTTTTTTTCTCAATGCAGATATTTGAAAACTAATGCCAAGGTTTCACTTTTCTCCTTCAAAATAGGGCAAGTTTTTAAAACTCCCTCTACAACAATTGTGAATTGTATAAAAATTGAGAGAAATCTAATGAGTAGTCTGAGTAAGTTATTGTGTTAAACCAAGTGTTTACACTTAAAGTGATATTAACCACACCACTCTGTCATACAACTATAAAATCATCAAAAATGATATTGCATTAATAATGCACACAATCTGTTAAAAGTTCATACCAAAAATGGATTGTTCAAACAGATAATTGCTGTAAATAATCCTAAAATTTTCACGTAATTTTAGATGAGTGATGGCAAAAGCTAACATAAAGCTGAGAGTTTTTCATGACTTGCATTACACTCCTACACTCCTTGAGACTTTTAGGTTTCCCACAAGCATGATACCTAAACACATGCTAAACACTCACTAAACACACAATAAATGAATGCTTATACAAATGTATCATGCATTTAAATGCACGATAAACAAATGCTCCCAGTGTGCATTTAAATGCATGATTAATGAATGCTCTTAGCATGCGTTTAAACGCATGACAGACAAAGCAACTAACATGCATTTAAAAAAAAATAACGACTGCAAAAAATATAAAAATTAAAGAACCTTAGTGAGCATGCTCACATACCTCATGCATCCCCATGTTGGATACTTAAGTAAATTTTTTCATAAGAGAAATACATGTAGAAGGACCCTGATAAAAAAAAGAATAAGAGTGTTTTTTGGGCTTTAGACCTTTATCTTCTAACTAATTTCTGTTACTCAGAATCATGCAGTTTTAGTTAATCCGAAGTAAACATCATTGTAGCGGAACAAAACATACACTTGACTTATAACTTATGATAGTGAATTTATATACCAAAAATCATGTCATAACCTGCAAGCGTTTAAAAAAATGTAAGAAAAACTGTTATTTCGGTGAATTTACCTAAGTCCAAGGCCCGTAATTTTGGTAAAAATCGTTGGAGCAAAACCAACTACAGCCTTGACCTGTAACTTCTCATGATGAATTTAATTACTAAAAATCATGTCAATATCTACAAGCGTTTATTAAAAAAGTCAGGAAAACTGTTATTTCTGTGAATTTTGTAAAGTTCAAGGCCAGTAATTTCGGTAAAAATCATCCCAGTGGAAAGAAAGTTAAACTTGACCTTTAATTTATCATGGTCAACTTATATACCAAAAATCATGTCAATGTCTACAGCGTTTAGAAAACTAAAGATGGACTGACGGGCTGATAGACGGACGGCTCAAAAACATTTTACCCTTTGCAACTTCGTTGCGTGAGGTATTATAACAGTTGAATTAAGGAAATAATGAATGTACAAAACTAAACACATGCTTCTACCTTGTGTTTAAATGTACACTCGTATTGAGAGTTTGAACAAATGCCACTATCATGCATTTAAACAAAAGCTTAGATTTTATTGCGCCTCCCAGCAAGCACTTACACGAATGCTACTATCACGCGTTTAAATGAGAGCAAAAAGATGTGTAAACGCACAATAAATGATAAGCGATCCCAATCTGCTTATATTTAAAGAGCCAAAGTAGTAAGTATCCTTTTTAACAGAAAAGGTGTAAAACCCACCATTGCTTTATATCAAAAATCCATTACATTCACCCTATAGCAGTAATTAAACGCATGTCAGTCAGGGGTTTCATTATTTTTTTTGCAATGTAGGTACCTTTGGTTTTGTAGGAGGTACTTTTCATAATTTTGTTTAATAAAACTGCATAAAATTTTAAAAATTCTGGAGGTACCTTTCAGTAATTTAGAAGGGTAAAAGTACCTGGTACCGCCTCCTAATGAAAGGCCTGGTCAGTTAAAGGTCTTTTTTTTTTTCAGACAAGTATCACCCAAGGCCTAAAAAAAATTCTGTAATTCTGGTAACATTTTCAAAATTAGGGCTGGCGGGTAGGGTTTTTTTTTTTTTTTTGAAAAAAATTATAGATTTGCAGGACATCAAAATCTCCTGGTTTTGCTGCCTCAATTATGACACCACTGTAATATGTATTTTCATGTACAACTTGCAAGTATTTTCTACATCAGATTAATTAAAATACTGTAGCATTGCTGCCTTCTAAGAAATTTTGAACTTCCACATCAGAGAGCGAGGTGATTTCAGTAAAAAATAAAATTTTCACACTATAAAAAAATTAGGGTCAGGAGGGTTACCAGAAACACAGAAATCTTTTTCAGGCCTAAATAGAATTATTACCTTCACTATGGAAAGACCTAGGGTGCATGGAGTGTGCTAACTGTATAGACCTCATTAGGTACTCCTTGGCTTTATACTTAAGCTTCAGTATTTTGTCATACACCCGTCCCATACGACTCAGAGCAATAGCTTTTAGCTCCACTTCTGTCACCTCTCGAGTCCGCAGAACTGCCTGTTTATACCGGTCTATCATATCATACACCATGTCATGTTGATATTCTCTTCATCAAGCGTTACTTTCCTAAATAAACTATCACCTTTAGAAAAGAAAGATGAAGATAAAGCAATAAGTTAAAATACTTGAGGGTTTATTTCAATCAATAATTAAATAACCACCTGAATGAAAACAAAAGGCTCCCAGAAGCCTGAATTGCTCACCTGATTAAAGTTTGTCTTTCAAGAGCAATAAATATGACAAGGAGTTGTCCAACCATTTTGACTCAAGAAGACTTTGGTAGGACTATCATTAGGATCATTTCAGCGATAGAAAGTTTCTCTCTTTTAGTTTTAAAGATATTGGCTGAAAACTGTGAAAAAAGCTGTCATTTTTCATATTTCAAGGGCAAAAACTCTTACAGGAGTCACCTGACAACTTTGATCCCTTGACGACTTTTGAAGGCCTTATAATAAGGGCCATTTCAGCTACAGAAATAATTTTGCAAAACCTAACGGCTTTGGAGATACATTGTACTCGTGAAAAACTATTGTCTGACCCTTTTCTTCTATTTTTAGTAACAGCAGCCATGTTTTTCCACGGATCAAAAATCCCCACATCAGCTCTATGCACAATACCCAAAGGAACGTTCATACCAAGTTTGGTTGCAATTGGTTAGGTGGTGTCAGAAGAGCAGGTTTTTGAAAGAAATAACATTCAAAATAGCAAAAAAATCGTGAAAAAGGGCAATAACTCCAACATGGCTTAAACATATCAAAATGAAAATTTGACCACAGATAGATCTCATCATGCTGAACACTTTTACCCCATGTCAGAATTGGTTAAACCTAACGGTTTTGGAGATATATGCGAAAAACTACTGTCTGACCCCTATGTACAATTTTTAGAAACGACGGCCATGTTTTTCAACGGATCAAAAATACCCACAACAGTTCTATGCATGATACCCCAAGGAACATTCATACCAAATTTGGTTTCAATTGGTCAGGTGGTGTCAGACGAGAGGAATTTTGAAAGAAATAACATTCAAAATAGCAAAAAAACATTGAAAAAGGGCAATAACTCTGACGTGGCTTAACATGTCAAAATGAAAATTTGACCACAGATAGATCTCATCATGCTGAACACTTTTACCCCATGTCAGAATTGGTTAAACCTAACGGTTTTGGAGATATATGCGAAAAACTACTGTCTGACCCCTATGTACAATTTTTAGAAATGGCGGCCATGTTTTTCAACGGATCAAAAATACCCACAACAGTTCTATGCATGACACCCCAAGGAACATTCATAACAAATTTGGTACCAATTGGTAAGGTGGTGTAAAACGAGAAAATTTTTGAAAGAAATGACATTCAAAATAGCAAGAAAACATCGAAAAAGGGCAATAATTCTGACGTGGCTTAACATATCAAAATGAAAATTTGACCACAGATAGATCTCATCATGCTGAACACTTTTACCCTATATCAGAATTGGTTAAACCTAACGGTTTTGGAGATATATGCGAAAAACTACTGTCTGACCCCTATGTACAATTTTTAGAAACGGCGGCCATGTTTTTCAACGGATCAAAAAATACCCACAACAGTTCTATGCATGACACCCCAAGGAACATTCATAACAAATTTTGGTTTCAATTGGTAAGGTGGTGTAAGACGAGAAGATGTTTGAAAGAAATAACATTCAAAATAGCAAGAAAACATCAAAAAAGGGCAATAACTCTGACGTGGCTTAACATATCAAAATGAAAATTTGACCACAGATAGATCTCATGATGCTGAACACTTTTACCTATGTCAAAATTGGTTAAACCTAACGGTTTTGGAGATATATGCAAAAAACTATTGTCTGATCCCTATGTTCTATTTTTAGAAATGGTGGCCATGTTTTTCTATATACCGGATGTCACCTGTGTAAAAATTATCAATAATTCACACTGTGAAATAAATTTGGTAATTTCACTCTTGGACTTTCTCCCACCAAAACATCTAAAATTGTCGTAACACGAACATCAATCTGCCGTTAACAAAATCTAAAAATTAAAGTTGAAAATAGCAACCAATAATCGAGAAAATCTCCATAATAAAAATGACGATCAATTGGTAAGTCCTAAGACCACATTTAGATTTAACACTAATTAAATCAGGTGTTCTTCCGCAATCGTGATCATATTGTCATATTCACTCTTTCCAATTAATTATCCTATTAGTATTTTGAACATGTGAAATTTAACTATGTCCTTGTATAGTTAACAAAGCTTAGGAATGAAAAGAATCATTTACTGTGAAAGTATTTTAATTCATGGATACCAATTTTAATGGATTAGGGAGGAAACACATATTCGTGGATTCTTGAATCTGTGGTTTTGAGCTGTTTAGTATACACATCAATGGAAATCTCCAAATTTCAAGGTTTGGCCTACTAACAAAAACCATGAAAATTGGTACTCCACGAACAACAGTACTTTCACAGTACATGTATACATGTAGCAAGTTAACAAGGGTTGATATTTCATTACCCCAAACATCGTAGTCAATGGTAATTCAAATTTCAAGAGGGCTAGACAATTTAGTTTCTCATACTGAAATCAATCGATATTCCATAAAGATAATCTGTGTGTTCACTGAATTGTTAAGGCCAATAAATCTGCAGATGAACCACTCTTTATACATATTTCTACACTTATTTACTCCCAAGAGGAAAATATGTCTGTTTAAAGGTTATATTGAATTAAGAAATAGGGTAGGTGAGGTAGGTAAAATTATGTTATATAAACACTTATGGGAGAATTTCTGGACTTGAATAGTACTCAACTAAAAAATGATAGTACAGTGGCATTTCATGAAAAAAATACCAATAAAATGTACTAGGGTGGGTAGATTAACCTTAAATAGACATTTTTTTTCACTGGCCTTATTTCTATTCAATTATTCCAGACCAATTTCTCTAGCTTGTATAGACTCTACCATACAGGAGTGCATGATCAGGTCCTCTTCCAGTACTCTGACTTCACCCTCAATAGCTATAATGTCTTTCCCATAATTCTTTCCTTCATGTATGACATTCTTTGAACTCATATAAGGCTTTTTTATAATTCCCTTGCTGTAGACTGTCTATACCACTATGGAAATGTTGGCTGGCGAGACAAACATAGAGTTCAGCCTTCACACATGGTATTGTTACCGCCTGAAACAATATATGTATATAGAGCTGTACATAGAGGCCAACTGTTACTTCTTACAGGTAATCAGACAGAGCAATATTTTGAACAGTAACATCATAGTTCCACTTGTTGCTCCCAATTCAGACAAGTTATTAGTTATTTGGAGTGACAAACTTTGCAATTTCTGCAGATGGAAAATATTTTGTCAGTCACTTCAGGGACAATATGAAACCAGTTTTATTTAATCACTTGTTGTTTCTAATGAACTGAATGTAACATTATGCACACACTGTAAGCAAGAAGTTAATACATGTAAAAGAAAACACACTCAACATTTAAAATCATTTGAAAACTTTTCTTCACAAGAAGCTATCTAACATTGAATCGATGAATGGTAATGAAACGTTGATTATGGACTATACAACCTACCTTACCCTTGGTATGATTGCTTTATCCCTAATAGGGTAATGCCTAAAATGGATATAATACTTTGATTTTATTAACTTACCTTCACAATATCGTAATAAACTAGTTTCCTATCATCTACAACCATTTCATCTATTCTTCCAGACTTCATCACTTCAACACAGTTCTTTGCAGAAGCTAGAACTCCATCTCGCCATTTGTCATCCTTGATGTCAGCAGAGTCTCTGTATGACAATGAGAAGAACTTGAAGGTTTCTTTGTACCAATGGACTAGCAAGGACAGACGCTCTAAGCATTTCTCCTCAACCTCAGCCATCCTGAATGCTGCCATACCAAGATTTTTTGCAGCTAGAAAAGATACCATCAAAATTTTTTCTTTTTTTTTTAACAAAAAGGAATGTTGTAAAATGTAATCAGTCTAAAAAATTATTTAATAATCATGCAATACATTTGGTACAAAATGTTCATCAACTAGTAGGGCTGTAACTAATGTTAATGCAATAAATGCCTGCTGCATCATGTGTGATGTCTTTAGTCCATAACTACATGTGTATGCATAAATTAAACAAAAAAAAAACACGTATAAGCCAAAATTACTGTCATGTTACAAGTACATTCATATTTCCTCATACTGATCTTACAACAGAATTCCATGAGAACCCATCCAGGGATAAAGGAGGAGTTGGGCAACATGTTACATGTACATGTACGTGTGACAGTTACATACCTGCCAACTTACACCATTTAAGCGTGTTATTCAAGATTTTGACCATTTGTCCCGCTACCACGATTTTTCAGGTCAAATATGTCCCAGAACCTGATTTTGTCAAAAATACCTAAGCACAAAAGATGTGTATTCAGTGTTGATAAAAAATAATTGTGTGCCTTGTGGACAACAAAAATGGGGGGACATACTGGATATTAATGATCAAGAATGGAAGGATATTTTTAAACATCCATTTTTAGTGACAAAAAACACTAAACTCCAATGATTTAAAAATAAAAATTTTAAAAAATACCTCGAAAAATCCTATTTCAAACCCCTAAATTTGTGTTTCAATCACATTTCTTTGTATAAGAGTCATAAATCTGACAAAAGGTGTTACTTGCTGTCTAAACAGGGAAAGGAGTGGTTAATGACCAGTAAATAATTCCAGATCAGCTGATCAGGGTTATCGATTATGATTGACAATTAGGCCTAGAAAACGAATCTGGATTGGATTCTACCACTATTTTATGAACAGCCAACCACTTTCTTAAGAATATTTTCTATTGCACAATTAATGTGTCAAATACTGTCAATTTAATTAATAGGTCTAAAAATTTGAAGAACCATATAAACAAATTATAAATTTACCAGTGTTTACACAAAATGAGTTACCTCCCCTACAATTTTTTTTTGTATTTCAAAAGTACAGTATATTTCCCGACAGTTTTGTTTGCAATAGTTAAAAAAAATACTATTTATTGTAAAATGTGCTGATTTTTGAAATTTGTATTATTGTATGTATAATCTGTATCATTGAATTTTTGTTACATTTCCTCATACACTGCACCTCATAGTATGCACTTAATGAAAAAAAAAATGTCCCAAGTTTTAATTAGTGAGAATCAAATTCCAAGGCATCCTAAAAGAGCATAAAAATGTTATAAATATGGTTGTGTGACTATGTCCAAAATCAACCATTACACTACTTGCAAACTGCGGTTCCTGAAGAAGAATGTGTAGGGAAGTAATGTACACAATGCATTTCATGATAGTAGATCTAGAGATATGTAACATGTTTCCTCATTTAATTCTAAGAATTTTAACTTCAGTATTTCATTTAGGTTTGGAGGAATTCACCATAAAAAGGGCTTACAGACATCAATTCATTACATTGCATGCACATGCTGTTCAACTGAAAAAGGCCCTGTATTTCTAGAGTGGTTGTCTTATTCATACATTACAGCTGTTAAAAAAGTCGCGAAATTGTCCTTTCAACCGCCTCGCCTGAAAAACCCCATGGGGATATTCAAAAGTTGGCAGGTATGCAGTTAGGTGAAAAAGCGGAAGTTCTTAGCCATGTTTTTCACATGTTTCTAGTAAAAACTTAAAAATATATCCATCAGAGTAGATATTGTATCTAACAGACTGAAACTAGACTGACTGAAATCTATATCCCCTGTAACCTTTATGCCGGAATGGGGCTATAGTAACCACCTTAGATAGAAGTATGTCAAGACAATTTGACTTCCGTAAGGGCCTCATATCGTAATGTGATTTTAAGACCAGCAGCTTCAAAAGATAAGGGGGTAGCCGGCAATAAACTCCATATAAATGTACTTCAATGCAAACTTTGGACAATGTACATGCAGATGGCAAAACTCAATGTAGTAGGCGAAAATTGCAGTGATTTTGTTTCCTTTTTTCAGAGCAGCCCCAACCCCTTTTTTTTGGAAAATTTTTCGCCTTAAAAATAACAAATTGGGAAAATATTTTGAATGAAGATTGAAACCAAACTAATTTTGTTTTAACTATTAAAGAGCAAGTGACAAGTTGTTTAATGATTTTATTTCACATCATTTTCTAATTCTATATCAATTATTATCATCACTTGATGTTTCAATATCAGTAGTTTCCCTAGTAGTGCTTTCACTAGTCATGCTGGCCATCCTTTTGAACAAGGTACCAATCTTTCGGACACCTTTGGCATCTTTCTCTTTAAGTTTTTTGGTAAAATATTTCGAGTTATGCAACATTTCCAAAGTAAACAAAAAGGAAATTTGTAAAGGGAAAGAAACACGAAGAAATGCACCAACGCCTATCCGGCATTTACAATTCGACATTTACGTCCTCTTTTTCTACTTCCTGAATTGAAGTAAACAATGTATCAGGACGAGGAATTAACATATTGAGGAACATTTTACAGGCTTATTTACCTGATTTTGAATAAACTACGCTTCACAATTGGGAATTTTTCTCTCTTTGGGAAAATCTTTCTAACATTTTGGGAAAAACCTCTTAGGGAAACAGTCGAAATTTGGCTGCAATAAAAGGGTAAAAAAAATCACTGAATTGTCACCTATTATCTACAAATAAAAGCACTTGACCATCCCTTTGGCAATATTTGTTTACTGGTACACAAATGAAATCGTCAAATAGATTTTGAATGACTGTATGCTATAATTCCATAACTGGGTCCTACTTCTGAACGTATAACATGTGTACCTGAAACCTTATCCTCCTCATTTTTGCTAAAATTGTAAGCTTTTTGATATGCATTAGTAGCTTGTCGTAGTCTGTCTTTCCTGATGACTGGACTGAAGTTGCTGTGTGCTGTAACATATACATGGTTTCCTTGTTCTCTCCAGTGAGCTGATGTGGACAAATCAACAGCCATTTTCTTCACTAAAATAAATTTAGAACATTTACGTACCGAAGGCTTCATGGAGAATTAAGTAATGCCAATGTCTGTTATTATATATAGAGAATAATACATTGCAAAATGTGTATCACATGCTGTATCATCCCGAGATATCTATATCAGCAGAGGGCCGATATTGATCAAGGGTGATACAGAATGTGAGGCACTGATTATCCCATGAAATATTATATATACTGAATATTACAGGTCAAAATCTGTATCACATACAGTATCAACTCGAAAATCCTATATATCACCGTAAGGACCACTGGCCCACAGGGTGATATAGGTCGAGGGTTGATACCACATGTGATACAGGGTTTAAACAAACACAAGCATATATAATGCAGCTTTATAGTTACATTCGTAGTGGAAAATTTCTTAAATTCAATCCCTGTTTTTGAGCCCCTTTTCTTTGCTCATAACATTTGATACAATGTTTATATTAAAGCATGAAAAATACCTTTAAAGAACTGCAGCAATGTAATTTCAGGCATGTCAAGTGTACACCCCCTAAAAGTGAAAAAAAAATAAAATCTTGGTTTTTCACAAATTCTATCCCCAAATATTCTCTAGCCTAAGACTCTGCTCTGCCTTTAAATGTACAAGTTTTCTTTTCCTCCTTTACCCGAAATCCTGGACCTGCCCCTAGCTTTGACAATGTGCATATTGAAAATTAATTTTCAGGAGTACTTCAACATGTATATGAATTATTCTGATAATTGCAGAATTTTTTTGTCATGCGTCTCAACTCGCAGCTTCCTGTTACTCAAACAACACAAAACGTTCATATGTTATAATACGAGTTCAAGGAGGGTCATTATAAAATACATGAAGGAAAGAATTTTGGGAAAGGCATTAAAGCATATTAACATCCATAGGACAACAGAAAGTCAGAAAAAGGCTTTCCAGACAACCTGTAGTATTGCTGGAGTACATCACTACATGCATGCAATGCAAGTTGCTGATTAATCTGAGGAAATATTTTGGTTGATAGAAAATTAGGAGTTTTAACTTTTTTTTTAATAGTACATGTTCTCTAACATACAGTCTATAACCAATAAATTTTCAATTCCTAACACATTTAAATGTGTAATAAGCTCGAGTTTTCTTCAGGTACAAAGAAATATTTCAGGCCTTACAAGATGTTGTCATGCATGATTGATTGATTGATGTTGTCCAAGTGATAAGGGGCCAACTTCCAATTCAGAAGGTGATAGGATGTGCTGCTGGAATAGGTACCATTTTACAGTTTGCAAATACAATGTATGTGAATAGTCAGGAAAAGAAACATTATTACATGTATATACAGTGTTGTATGCCGAGAAAGTTTACATTTATACAAATTATATGGATATTCAAAGACATCCTTGTCCCATCATCTATTATAATTATTTTTGTATTTTGTAGAATAAATGCATGATGAATGTTGTTATCTTATCGAATGTCCTATACTCAAAGTCGGTTCAAGCCCATTTTTGACTTAATCATAATTTTCTTCAGCCATCCCTTTCTCAAGGCAGAGTTGTCTTTCATTTTATTTATTACATGTTTCTAAGTTCATAAAAACCAAACATAACTACTTACGATTGATATGCACAATCAAAATTTTTTTTTTAATTCCTTAGGAGAAATCCCATTGTAATTCCGCCACTATGATGTTAGGTGCAGATTTTTGACAAAATACTGATAATTTTATTTTTTAATTTCTATGTTGACAAAAATGTAATTTCTCACGAATTTGAAAATAAACAATTATTTAGTAAGAATGATAACTCGCAGAAGAATTTTTGACATAAAATAAGGCTGTAAATCTTTGTTTTCTTCAAACTACCAACAACTAAAAATCGTCTTGGTTACAAAATTACTGCCGATTTGACGACGTAAACATTGTGATCTGGATTTAAAATGTCATTGGATTTGAACAATTTCCAATTTTAAAGAGAAGCAGTTTTGTGATATGAATGAGCAAGTTATTTAACACATTTTAAATATTGGTAGGTGTCAATGAAAACTGTAGACCAATTTTTATTTCAAATTTTAATGATATGATATTTATGTGACACCAAGTTCAGTGTATTATAATCAAGGAAACACTCCTTTTTTCTATGGGGTTTGGTCTCCTTCTGACAAAGTACATGAAAATGTCTACATTTTTTCAAAAGCAAAATGTGGATGTATGAATAGGGTGGGGAATCCCAATGACAAACCATCATCAAAGAAGTATTGTTCAGAGTGACCCCCCCCCCCACAAGTATCTTCTCACATGGAATAAAATGGAAAGGAATAAAAATGTATTTAGGAATATTTCAAATTCCATTTTCAAAACTGTTTACATCTGGCCTGAGTTATGTCACTGAGATTTAACTGTTCATAGTAGTGAGCACCGCGAAGCGGTGTGAGCTTTACGGTTATTACAAGTACTATCTAAATTTCCATTAAGGTTCCCCAATATACTAACGAAAAAAAAGTAATGTCCCGGAAGTAACAAAAAGTGACTGTCCTAACGGAGAAAATTCATTGCTTCCTTAAACCAGACAAATAAATATACATAGGTAAGGATTATGTTTCAGTAAAAATAAATTCATATTTTCTGATAGTTTTCGAGTCTTTATTTTGTTTTACTTATTAAAAGAAGTGAATATGATGTTTTTAAAAAGTTCGGATAACATGTGGGTGTACATATGTGTATCTCCGCTGGTTCACTGTTGCTGTTGTCAAGAACCTAACCCGCCTTGGAAAAAAATATAACTCTGATTATATTTTCAAAATCGAGGCATAGCTTTTCTAAGATAGGTAAGGCAATCACTTTCTTGTTTTGGAATTTGCAGCTGTCGTCTGAGTCTTGTTTACGTCACATGATATGTGTAAATTATTCCCACCATTGATTTTGCTTGCTGCTTAAAATTAAATACTAATAAATAAATAAAAATAAATGTATTATTGCACTTGCAAAGCAAAAATTTTCATCCGTGTTGATTCCCCCTCTTTGTAAAGTCCTTTATCATTTTTACGGGTCTCACACAGATGGTGCATGTATGGTAAAGCTCAGGGTGCTCGCTGATTTAGGCAATGCCTTCCCCATATTATAAATGAATAGATAGAGGTGTCAGTAACACTAACACTGTAACAGTCCGATTGTAAATAGATACATTACAAAAGTTTTGTTGGATTAAGAAACGACAGAACGATGTAAATACAGTACTACCATTGACCTGTACAACTGATTGAAGTACCAAATCTCTCTTTTCAGCAATATCAATGGCATGATAATAAATTATTTCCCGCCAAATTTAACAGCTGATGCAGCTGATCATGAAGACATAGTCGATAAAAGCTGGTGTAGTCCGAAAAGGGTATGGGGCTCATGTTGGGGACACTGAATTACCTTGAAGTCTTGAATTTTCACTATTTCTACTTCTGGCGTGTGATGACACAGTATCACTCGCTCTTTGCTTTGTTGTATGTTTTGCGTCGGTTTCAACTTTACTGTATATGCGCTCGATTCCTTTGCAGGTTTCTTTGTAAAATTATATTTACTTTCTTCATAATTATTCTTCTGTATTGACGTTTCATTTTTTGAATCACTGCTACTATTACTACCTGAAAAATTAAATTTACATGTATTTGTTTTGTGGTGTCGGGTAGGTTTACAGAATCTTGGAACTTTGCATCTGCTTGGTTGATTAAAACCAGGGTCTGGTAAAGAGTCACTGTCTGAATCATTATCGCTTGTCTGTGAAGCATCTCTCTTACAGCTTTTAGAATCTATTGGATTTAGTCCTTCCCCACAAGAACCTCTAGAATGCGGTGTACTTTCTGCAGATGTACCACAACGAAAACCGTCTTTTTGTGAAAAGTTCAAGAATCCTCTCTTTTCCTATCTCGATCGAATTCGCCCAGATTGCTATCTGGGGAGGAAGAAGATGACGCATCTAATGTGGCCTATAGCAAGCCAAAGTGGACAAAAATCAACATTTTGTAATATTAGAAAATCATTTTTTAATATTAGAAAATACTCATTTTTGTCCACTTTGGCTAGCCATATATAAATGTAGAAAAAGTCATGGACAGTTTTGCATCACGCAAAAACAGGAAGATGGCCCTCATTTATTAGACTGACTAGAACTGTAATCTCGTCGCCCATCTGAACCCACTTGGAGCCTTAAGCGGCCCCAGACCCCTCGCCTACAAATTAATTAACTCTAGCTACGCCACTGATATTCACAATTGCAAGCTTTGCTTTAGCATGTGCATGTCCCAATTGTTGGTATTCCACCTTCATACACCGACAGTATAGCACCAGCAACTCTCGAGTCAAATTCGCATTGTATATATTACAGATTATTACTATTCTTCTATCATTTGAAATTACGTCGTTTATTGTAGACAACTCTATTTATCTTTCAAATATACAAGGTTCAGGATAAAATCGTAAATATGGAAAGAGCAGAAATGCGGTTTAGCCATCAAACTGCGTGAAGCCGCACAACAAATTTCAAATGAAGGATTTTTGTGGCGAAAATTAACAAGATCCCAAAATATATACTACAAAATGGTTTCGGGTACCTATTTTAAGCTTACATACGCTTGGACGTGTGCCATCACAATGAAGGTGCATACCCAACTTAAAATTCTCATGAAGAGTATTTTTTTGCGATGAAAATTTATGGAACCCATGAATAGGAACAAAATCGATATAATTCTCGACCGCATACAGAAAGTTGAACCAAATAGCATACCTATAAACACAGTAAAAGTTATCAAGATCTAGAAAGTTGCACACCCAATTTCATTTTAGTACATTGAAGTAGTGACAAACTGAAATAAGAAAATATGAAAACGAAACAAAATCTTTTGCCAAACAAATGGTTGGTGTGCAACCCGGACGAAAAGCCTTGATACAAACAATTTAATAATAAAATGTTTCCTTGGCTGTTGCTTAACGAAATAATAGAGATACTTTGAAAAAATTGGATAAGTATACATGGATCTTAATATTAGTTTAATTTACCTCTAACTTTGTTTTGGGATTTAATGTTTGATACAGAGTTTTTGTCAAGAATGCATTGAACTAGTGAAATATAACCTAAATATTTGCGATGAGACTCAAAGCATAGCAATATTACGTGGACAGCAGTGGCGGGTGCAGGGGGTTGACGCCCCCTTTTTATTGGAAAAAAATGTCATTTTCATGTGTGAAATTGACAAAAAAAATGGCAAAAAAGTCCAAGCACCCCCCTTTTCAGGGGAACCTTGGCTGCCACCCTTCCTTTTCAAATTGTTTGGATCCAGCCCTATACAGACAAAAAAATTGACGGACAATACGGAAAAGCCGCCCTTATTTTGTGAATAAAATCTCATAACTCAGTTTAAAACGAAAATTCAGCTTACATCAATAAAACTGTTTCTCAAAGTTCCTTGAAAATCGATCCGAGGTTTTTCTTAATTTATTATAATATATAGTCCAGAAAACATGAAAGTGCGCATATCATATTTTTTGAAAAAAAAAGTTCCAAAACTATAAATTATAATATGGAATTTATGCAGTTAATTACACGGGCACAACAACTGGCTAGGACACTATATTGCACAAAATTTGAAATTCAAATAAAAATTTTCAAAATCAGACCAAAAATTAAATAAAAAATCATCATTTTTTTTTTGGAATGTGGTGCCTTTGTCCCCTTATTACTCGAAAACCATAAGATTTATCTGAAATCTGATTGATACATGTAAATGCATGCAGGCAGAAATTCTCATAAGGAATCCAATTTAAAAATATTTGAAATCAAACCAAAATTAAAGAAGTAGATTTTTTGTGGATGTGACCCCTTTGACCACTTATAACTCGAAAACAATCCAAAACGTATCAAATCTGTTGATACATTTGTTTACTGTAATTAAATAAGGAGCACAATAAAAAAGAAATAATTAAAATAGGAGGAAAAAAACCAACACTCTACATTGGTTATAATAAAACACTTATTTTAACTCTTTTGGCCCGTTATTATAAAATGGTACAGGCCACAAACTCCAAAACAAATAGGAACCTTCCGTCAGTGGTTAGTAAAATCATAACAAAATTTCATAACAATTGATGGTCAACCACAACTTAAGTTCCAAGTGTATACGAACGACGACGACGACGACAGCGCCATACCAATATACGATTATAATTTTTTTCGGTCGTATAAAAAAGGGAAAGAACGGGAAGCAACTAATACTCCAAACATATTAAGCTTGTTGGTGCAAATATTAACATGGCACAGGAGTTGAAAAACCGGAGGGCACTGACTGACCAAAGAGGGGGCGTGTACCGTCACGCTTTGTCAAAGATGGTTTGCAGTCCTACCACAACACTTGTTACTCCCGTAGTGGTATAACTTCAATGTGGATCCTGAAAAATTCGAAATATCTTTTGGAGACAATCAGTTCAAGACTATAACCAGAATATAATAGCATTAAAATCTATGATTTTTCAACTCTGTGTACTTAAAATCCAGACTTAAAAACATTATACATCGTTGTTTTTCCAAAAAAGTTGGTACACCAGATACAAATACATAGGTCTTGGTAGAGATTCCACATACTTTTTAAAAAATAATTCCAAATTATCTTCCAAATATACAGAAGATACAGAAATCGATGGTAAAGGAAAACTATTGACCAAACTTTACGACAAACGTGATACTTTTTCATTCTGAATTTTTAACTTTCTTTTCATCTGTGGCAACATCCCTTCAGCACCTGCGTATGGAGTGTTCATATCACAACTCAAACGTTATGCCAGAGCTTGCCGAAACTACGCAGACTTTTATATCGCGCTAACAAATAGGCTTCTGGGACAAGGTTATGTTGCCACAAGATTGAAGTCATCACTACAGAAATTTTAAGGTCGTGATCATGAACTCGTGGATCGTTACGGTGTATCTGCGCCATGAAAACTGATTTGTTCAACGTGTCATAGTTTTCCTTTCCTCCTTCGTCTACCCTGGACTTGACTTTTTATGAGCAACTCAGCGGGTGTTCCTAGAAAAAGCAGAGGACGCTTACCCTACCGGTGGACCTGGTCCATGATCCCAGTTTTTAGTGGAGTCCGAGTTGCTCATTTTGCTTTTATTATTTTATATGTATGATTTTAGTTACTTTATGTTCTTTGTTGTGTATGTCTGTTTTCCATGTCTGGTCTTTGTCCCTGGATTACATTCTTTTGATTACCGCTATAACCTTGGTTCCCTTGATTACTTTTTTGAACAGTAATTTTCCATTGTTTAAACCATTTTTTTTTAATAAATAAAACAAATGGAGGGCGCGTCTCTGGACATAAAATTGCACTTCTGATTACGAAATGACATTATCTTAAAATAAAATGTTTCCCAGAGCACAGCTTGGTAGATCACAGACCCATAAACAGTTCATGATCAGGCAAGTGTGGGCACAACATTTACTCTCTTTCGTCCGAACATATCGAAAATGCTTGTTTCTGGTCCCTTATTTCTTAACTGTTAACTTAAGTCGCTACCCCCAACAAATCTATCTAAGGCTTCCTTTTGTAGTATGACACCTTGTGGTACAATTTCATTAAGATCTTTACACTAATACCCAACTGATACGGAAGACGCGGTGACGGCAACGACAACGATGCAAAGTTACATGTAGCATGATGCCATGATAGGGCTGCAATTTTTTGTGGTCGTATTCAAATCACACCTAATTTATACATGTATATGTGGCATCGTAGAAGCGGGTAAGCTAGTGTAATATTCAGATTCGTTTTCAGTTTATATTTAGCAGACAATAAAATTTGTTAATGGGGAGAGGGTCAAGAATTATTGCCGAGCGAGATTTTTTTTTCTCAGCAGCTTTTTTCAATATTTGTTTGAGAAGCTACATTGTTAAGGGTAATGTTGCCAAAGTAAGACCAACTATATCCCCTGAAGTTAACTGTTTTATTCGCTATAAATGACATCAATACACTTATGACCCATATAAACATAAGCTTTTGTCACGTGTGCATGCCAAATTTCATCATAAATGAAACAATTTTTCAAGGAAAAAAGTATAATCCAACATGAAGGTCAATTTAAGAAGGTAGACATAGGGTAAGGGACATAACTCTTGAAATCAGTTATATGTTTGTATCGTATTCAATTTCACCAAAGCCCATCAAGCTTTCATTTTGAAATAGAATGAAATCAGTCCACGTTATTTTGATGCTTACATGAGATTGGTGTAAAATGCTGAATACATACGTTCCAATGATTAGTAAGAGTTGTGTCCCTTACCCTAGGTCGACCTACTTAATTTGGCCCAAATTTCGTTCTCATGCCATAAAAGCTCCACGTTAAAAGAACAAAGCATTAGAAATCAGGATTTATTTAAGCACTGACATGTGATCACAGAAAGTCTTTCAATAACAAAACATCTTTAACAATAATTTATAACAAGCATGATTTATAAACATTGGTAAACAAAACTACATTGAAACACAACATCTTAACGCTAAGAAAAAAGTATTTATGTACCATTCTGTGCAAGAATAGGGAAATGGGTGCATATAATTTTTCTCAATTTGGTCTTTTTGCCTCAAATATTTTTGGTCAGGACAAAATTATTAACTTGTAAATATATCTGAATAAAAAAAGTATTTTCAAATGCTATAAGGCTAGATTTATTATTTTTTCATTTAAAATTTTCATTATATTGCATGGTAGAATCTGGGATGAACAATGCTAACATAAGGCCAAATTAAAACAAAATACACCCTCATTCCCCCCCCCCCCCGACCCAATTTTTAACCCTCCCATAAAAATTTTATTTAGATTTTTTGGGCATCGTCCTTTTTGTGCCAATTGGACAAAAAAAAACGTAGTAAAATTGTGAAAAACATATTTCTGTGTAGTCCTTTTCCGCCAGAAAAAGAGTACCTTCTGCACCTAATCCACAAGGAAATTCCATATCAAAAAGGTAAAAATCTAAAGTAAACCCATCATAAACATAAAGAAAATGAGATAGAAATGAATAAATCAAAGATAAGAAACATAAAATACACACACACACACACACACACACATATTTCCGCCTACAATATGGGTACTCCTACAATGTAAGTGGTTGGAATTCTGTTCCTCCATGGCACCAAGTCAGAAAATAGCTTGCCAGACAACTTCTAGCATTGCTGGAGTACAAACAAATGTGAAGCTGACAAGTACTAGTGCACATGGCGTTCATACGAGAATATATGCTGAGAAGGAAGCTTTCCTCATTGAGAAATACAATCTCTTGATGTCCAAAGAACTCAATAGGCGACAATTTGTGCATACTCTCAGTTACATTGATGAAGTGAAAATTGATATTAAAAGTAATAGTGATATAATTAATACTTACAGAACAGTGTTTATAGTTTTACCTTTCATCTGCATGCTATATTAAAATAACTTTTTAAAAATAAACATTAACTCCGCCAGGGAAACCTGAGGGTCCCAAGCCTAAAAAAAGGAGGGTCTATATTTACAATATTTAACTAAAATAAAAGTCTTATATTTCTTATATTTTTATAATCATACTTTGGCAAAGAGATGAACAACCAATTATCAAGAGATTGAAAAAAAAAAAACAAACAGTGAATAACATATAATAACCAAACCATGCATCTAATGTTGTACTAAAACAATATCAAATATAAATTGACCTGTATTCTGGTGCAAAACGATCATTAATCTACTGGCCCAATTTAACTACGAAAATCTAAAAGTAAACTGGTACAAAAGAGTTGTGGCACAAAAGGCCTCCTATCTGGCACAAAAAGAAAATGCCCAATTTTTTTCCCATTTAAGGTCAATTTCTTTGCAAATTGATAGAATTTTTTTACAAAATTAAAAAAAAAAAATATATATATTCGCCCACCTACCCCTTAAATTGAAATATGTTGGATGAGAATCTAGGAATTTTTATATAATGACCTAATGGAGTATAGATATCTTAAATACTACACCACTAGTTTCTGTTTTTTATCACATAAAAGTTTGTATTAATGACAGAATTGAAATAAAAATTCAAAGAAAAAAATCAAAATGACCATGTACAAAAAAATCATATTTATAAATACAAGAAAATCATTTTGTTTCAATAACAATAAAAAATACAACACTAAGCATAGAAGCCTATGACTGTAGGACATTTATTATCCTCACATTTTTATGTCTTTCAGTATTTTAATAGATTTACATGAAGTAAAGTCTTAGAAAAGAAACCTCACTTAACTCAAACAATAGATTCTTCTGTTGTAACTGAGATATAGTGGAAGGGCAAGCATGACATATACATATACTTCGGGGTAGAGAATGGGGTAGAACAAAAAAAATTTGTCATGGAAGAATACATTGTGCACACACAAAGACTACTCCTCAGTTCAGACTAATGGGTCTATACAATATTTTATAAAATGCCCCTTAGTACAAAACCATTTAATATACCTTCAATATTGTACATTACAACAGATATATATTATTCAGATCAGATAATTCTCTATTTAAAAAAAAATATCTGATAATGAAATTTCAAAAGTGTAGAACAACTGATCAAAGCACAAGCAAAAGATCTCCCCATTTCAGGCCCCAGTGCCACAAAGCTTAAAAAAAATACTTGTTGGAGAAAATTCTAAACTGTTTGTGACGTCATCAATTTCAAAGACTTTGAATGATGTTACCATGGAAGTTAAGAATATTCTTAGACTTAAGAATCTTTTAACTTTTGTGGTGCCAGGCCCTGGCATTTGAAGTGCAATAACAAGAAATCAGTGAACCTATGCCACTGTATATACACAGCAAAATTGTTTCAACTGATTTTCACACAACTTTGACACAATATTCAACTGAATTGAGCAAATAAACTTTGTGACAGAATTCACATGAAATTGGGGTGAATCAAGCCTCCACATGAAATTCACGTTAATTGCTCACACGAAATTCGTGTTCAGTAAATTTCATGTGAAAATCATGTTAAT
Source organism: Perna viridis (assembly GCA_037379345.1). Taxonomy (NCBI): domain Eukaryota; kingdom Metazoa; phylum Mollusca; class Bivalvia; order Mytilida; family Mytilidae; genus Perna; species Perna viridis. The sequence goes on along the minus strand of CM074521.1, from coordinate 21,435,020 downwards.
TTCATGTGAAGCTTGATTAACATGAATTTCACATTGAAAATATTTTCCTGAGTATAGTGATACTCCTACACTCAAACTTAAGTAAATGGTTAAAAAATAAACTGAATTGTTAAACGAAATTTTCTCCAGCTCGGAATCATATCCCAAGATAAGGCACACCCATATAAAGCGTGTCAAAAGGGCACGCGACTGCATACCACAAGTCCAATGAAGTAGCTGCAGAGAACATTGTTGTGAAAAAAGAGTGACAGAAAACGGAGGGTCAGACAAGGGGAGATAATAAAGGAAAGGTGCGGATATAGTAAAAGATGAAAGGAAAAATAAACTGATAAAGCTTCTCACTGTACAATAATGATAAAACACCCTGACAGTATTGCATGGCAACAGAAAGTCCCCTACCAAAAGAAATTTCTGTAGAAGAGAAAGCAAACTTCATGCAAAATTTGTTAACAAAAAATGTGTGGAAAACTTCAAGTCTACATAAAAAAAATTATCTATAATATAAGCTCAGCAACAAATCAAGAGACCAGGACAATTTTCCAACTTGATCAAAAACTTGCTATGGTAAAGCAATATACCAAAAAACAAATGAAAATCTGATGGAAAAAGGTGTGGAAAAGTGATATGGACTAATGGACTGACAGATGGACAGACACAGTGCACCTGGAAAACAGCTATAATGCAATAAATACACAATTTACTGTGATAAATATAATAATAGCGTATCCTAAGAGGTAAGTAAAAAGCTACACAATGTAGAAATATCATACACAAGTAAAGTACATGTACATGTATAAGTAAAGAACATGAATCTGTAATACCATTTTATATAAATAATATTTTATAAACAAATAAATACATACAATATCCACATTGCCTAGCAGATGCTCTATAAAACAGTCATTGTATAAATGATTAATTCTGATATAATTTAAATTCAGAAGTAACACTTTCTGATTGGAAAAAAAATTGTGTCCATCATCTCATGGACCAATTTTTATTAACCTTCTTAAATGATTTACTTACTGAATTTTGATACTAAATTTAACATACAAGGTATGACATATCTTTTCAGTTTATTTGAAATAACCTCAATGCTGGTGAGGCACAATTAAGGAATGACTGTTATTTGTTATTTGTCTATTAAGAAATAATATCAATCACCTGGTGCACACTAAATAACCTTAATCATAGCAGGTTATTTTTAAGTGTGCACCAGGAGCATTTAGATTATTGTTTGTTTGTTTGTTGGGGTTTAACGTCCAAGCAGCAATATTTCAGCTATATTCAGACGATGAACATGAAATTGATGACAAAATGAACATGAAACGATGATGAAATGAAAAAGGGATGGGACACAAGGACAATGGGGTCAACAAATTTTGATTGCCACTGGAAATGGGGAGAGGTGGGTAGGGTTGGGCAATTTAGCCTCCTGTGGCGGAGCCCTACGGTTCCTACTCCGGGAGAATACCACAGTAGGGTTCTTTAACGTGCGAGGAACGTGGCATCTTTCCCAACACGGTGCACCACTATGGCTTGCGGTCAGGTTTTCCGTATTATAGCCTGACAACCCCAGCATGTAACACGCCAGGGGTACCCCATTCAACCACCTGGGGCACACATCCCAATTGCTCTGTGGGCAGAGCGCCCTAGCCCCTGGCTAGGGTTCAGAGCACTATTTAGTCGCCTTTTACGACAAGCTTAGCACTGCTGCAGGCCTATTCTTTTAATATCCGGACCAGCACGGGGCTACTTCCGAAAGAACAGTAATTCCTTTAGTACAGAGAGAAAAACAAAAACAAAAACAGACATTTTAAGCCTAACATTTTGTAGATTTACTGATCAGTAGCCAAAGCTTAAATTTCCAGTGACTCTGTACATGGAAAATTAAACTGTTCATAATAAAAATACCTGTTCAGCAAAAAGTAAGAAGTAAATGTGCACTACAGAAAGTAAATAAATATATTCTGTATAATATTGAAATAAAATTGATATAGAATGCTTTGAACAACTGTTAATTAAATTTTATCATTTATTATTGTGTTTCTTCAATTTAGTGCACACTACATTCTTTTTTACATTAAGTGGCATGTTAAAAAAAAATATATGATGCTGGTTTTTGCTTAACCAAGCACATTTTTCACATTTCAGAATGAATAATAGTAGAATTTGAATATATTTTCCTGAGACTAGAAAATCAATACATATTTAAATAGTGTATGGCTGCAATTCTGAATGAACACCTACAAAAATGATATAGGGATTGTTCATTCAGACCAGTCTGACTTGTATACATTGTATGAGGTGTAACTGAATTTTCCTCCAAATCACTATTTCAATATATATCATTAAGAGTTAAATACTAAACAAGAATATAAATGGTGAATACGTGAACAACCCCACCTATGTCTGATTTCTCACCTAACATTTGCATACCCATGTATTTCCCTTTAAATCTTTTTATGTTTGTAGCATTTTGAGCTCCTGTATCACCACAAAGCAGATAATTTTAGCAGAGTCCTAATCAGTCTGCCTAAAAACATCAAAAATAAATTTCGCAAAATGTGAACTCAGGGCTTAGGTACTTAATGCACCACTTAAGTACTTGTCCACATAAAATTCAGATACTCCTAATGGTTAATTGATTCATGGTGTAGAAAAAACCACCAAACTAATGATGCTTTTCAAGTCTACATATGCTTTACTTTCACGTAATGATAATCTTTTCTGCATTAAAATCTGCACTTTTTAGAAAATCATACATTCATCTCCAACTAGAATCAACCAAATGAAGCCAAATCAAGAACGATAACTCTTGCAAAGTGCAAATTTCATGTACAATCTATATAATTTTTATATCAAAAGTACAACAAGCTAATGAAAAAGTAAGACTGGTTATTTGATCAGTAACTTTCTCTGAACAAGAAACAAAACTGAATTTGGTGGGTTTTTGACATGCATGAATCACCTTCTGTCTGATTTTCAGAAAGACCGCTACTTAACATCTGCAAACATGGAAATGTAGACATTTTTGTCTTCATTTTTGCCTTAAAATTGCCAAAATAACCCACAACATGGTATATCAAAACAATCTTCTTTTCCTAATACAGCAGACTTGTATCACAGTAAGTTTTACTTTATCATCAGAGACCCACTTCCTATATATATAAGGTGACAGAATGTGTGGCTGTAATATAATAGGTACCATTTTCAAGCCTGCAAATTATGTGAATAGGTGGGAAAAAAACATGAACATATGATAAGTCAATAAAGTTTACATTACAAATTATACAGATAGTCAAAACCATCCTTGTCAAATATATGAATAGGGTGGGGTTACAGAATCCCAGCAGCACCCCCCCCCCATCTAAGAAGTACTAGAGTGCCCCCCCCCCCTTCTCAAAAAGAAAAAGGATGGGTCCACTGACTCGTCACTGATTTCATTTTATTTTATAATCAACTTAACTACCCAAGCATAAGGAGGGGACAGGCCCTTTCTCTTCTTAGATCCATTATGAGCTATTTCAAGGTTTTTAGGCATTTGTCATTATCAGTATTAAACCCTATTAAAACTTTATATAAAATAGCGAAGTTCAATGAAAGAAGCTTTGCAGAGATTATATATATAGTATAAATTTCCTATTCAGGATAGTAACTTTGTGGAGTAATACAAAGCAAATTCTCTGTTCACTGGTACAAACAGACATTTACTAATTCTACTTTTGGCATGTTTAAGAAAGTAGACCTAGGGTAAAGAATATAACTCTTGAAATCAGTGATATGTTTGTATCATATTCAATTTCAGCAAAATCTTTCAAGCTTTTCTCTGAAACAGTATGAAACCACTCCAAGTCACTTGGATGCTTACATGAGATTGATGCAAAATAATGAATACAAACGTTCCAATGATTCCTAGGAGCCGTACCCTAGGTCTACCTCCTTACACATCATTTGTAAAAAATCAATACTTAAAATGGCATGAACCAGAATGGAAAAAAAAATAGTTAACAAAGACATCATTTTACATTTTTTTTTACAGATAAGACCGATTTTTATCTCTTATCAATAGTTTCACTTCATTTGTTTTGCTTTTACAGCTTATGGTATGTGTTTTGCACATCATTGAAAACCGTGTGGTTAATTGTTTGCTGCTTGGCTTTTGGTGGACGACTGTCTCATTGACAATTGTACCACATCTCCTATTTTTATATAGCTACATGTACAAAATGTATTAGGTCTGTGGAAGAAATCAAAATTCACTATACTTTTATAACATGAATTATCTTCCTGTATAATCTATTGCTGGAAACTTTTCTTGATACTACAGTTTGGAAACATTTTACTCCACCGGTCAACAACCTCATGCTCAATGGAAAAACAGAAGGAAACATCAAACATGACCATCTTTGGACAGGATTCTAGTACCCTATAATACATAGAATATCATAATTTGATCAATAAGCCTATACATTTTTTGGATTTAAAGTAAGCTGATATTGCAATTTATCAGCCTGACAAAGTGGATATTTGACTGAGCCATACCCAAGGTGACTATAACAATAATGAGGGTTGATAAATTGAATTCCATGAAACACTGGCATCAATGTAAGTTTGTGAAATCAGGGTAGGATCCAGGTATTTTTTAAAAGAGGGGTCCAGAAAAAAAGGGAGGTTTCATGCTATTATTTGCTTACTCTTACTTTAATTTGCATGTAATCAACAATTTTTTCCTACAGAAGGGGAGGGGTGTTCCAACCTTCACTGATTCACTGACATTTTTTAAACAAAGTTTTTTGCAATACATTCTGAGTAACCTGCCACTTTCAATATTTTTTTTTTATCTTGACCATGAATGCATTTTTGCTAATGACTTTGGTTAGTATCACAGGTACTCACATCCTCTTATGTTAAATTTGATCAATCGACCTTGAAAAATACAATCATGTAATAATACTAATGTCTATATGTAAACACTGAAAATACAAGAGGGGCATCAGCCCTTCAACAATCAATACTGTCATTTACCCACAAGTCCATAAAATATGTTATCAGTGATCTAAGGAGCCTAATGCTTACATACTTAGTCTTGTTAACCCTAAACATTAAAAGGAAGTATAGCAGTAGTGCCTTCAAGCTATAAACATACAAATAATTTTCTACATTATCTTCTCTGTGAGCTTTACATTAAAATGTAATTTTAATACTATAATTTCACAAACTCATTTAACATGCTTCATGTAAACTTCATTGTAAAATATACATTGTGCATGAAAGTAAAATGAAAATTGTGTGAATAAATTTTTGACTGTTTGGCACATACAGTCAAACCTCGATGTGTCGCACTCGGAATTAGTCGAAATTTCGGATAACTTGAACTAATTACAAAGTCCCAGCAAAAATCCCCTTACTCCAATACAATTTTACCTCGGATGACGCGAACTCCGATGAATCGAAACCTCAGATAACTCAAGGTAATCAATCAGTCCCCTCGATAGGACTTCAAGGTTAATTAACCCTGATGTCTCAAAGTCATTTAATTAGCCGAAAAACTGATTGGTTAATTACAAACCATGATCGAAGTGTGTTTTAATAACAATTAATGTGGCTTTTAAAATTAATTTGTTGACACTCTTTATGGTTTGATTTGTTTATTTAATTAATTTAAAATTGTGAGTGTTGTTAAAAGAAACGAATTTTATTAATAACACGTTGGAATTTACTCTGACAGTGATATTGGATATTTTGATATTTTGAAAATTAAAAAAAAAAATACAGTTGAATTGTAAAGGCATCTATCTAATTAAATATCAAACAGACGATAATAAGGGTATTTCAACAACTACATTCGTTTCGCTAGTGAATTTGAAATTTTATCATAATATTGAAGAGCACATGGTTTGATGATACTCCTGATTGTGAATCAAACAAAGCAGCATGTTATGAACTATGACATTTTTGATATAGAAAAAATAAAAAGGAAATTTCACTAAAACACTCGGTGCCGTTCAGTATTTCAAACATGATATACAACATACAAAAAAATATCTTCTGATATGAAACAAATGACATAACAAAGTACCTTGTAAAGTGAAGTACATGTACATATACAAGCACAACAAATGATGTAAATACAGAAACAATCATGGACCAAACTACTAGTATTTCCAATTTATCCTCCACCTTGTATTACTCAAACATTTTTGCATGGTCCAATCGACTTCAACTTAACAAGATTCGACTGTAATTGTTTTGATTCTGTATCTAATTCAAAAATTACATGAGCAATGATTGCAACATTATCTAGCTGTTCAACCAAACCTATCTGAAAACAAGAATGTTTGCCAACTTGCCTGTTACCTAGCTGATATAGCTTTACTGTACCATTTACCTAAGAACTAATTGTTCACTGATTTGCCTTGGATTCAATTAATATAGCATGTATAGTTATTCTAACTCATTTACCTGAAAATGTTAACTTTGCTGATTTGCTAAGTACACAGTTAATCTAACTTACCTGAGACCTGTTTGTTCACTGACTTGCCTAGTTCCTAATATATCAAGCTGTTCTAAATCTGGACAATTTTCTGAGATGGCATTTAAATCAGCATCACATACAGTTCTACAAAAACAGCTTTATAAATGATTATTACTATCAACTTATTATTAGCATCAATTCTTTAAACAGATGGAGCAAAAAACAATATTTTTTGTGTGTCTTAAATCTATATATATAATAGGGGTATAAATTTTCTAGTACTGGAATTTGTCTTTGTAGAGCAAGTTGGTGGAATTGCTTAAAGGAAGGGATCAGTATGATTGTTTGTCAATGAACATTTAAAAAAAATAATGTTAATTTGGGTACAGCATGCCTTACTTAAATTATTGGTATGGCAGCTATGCAATCTTTGATCTACCCATACTATTCATATTTCTAACTTACGGCTAATAATTTTATGAGAACTTTGAAATGTATACAATTTAAAAAATAACAAAAAGGAAAACTGTGTTACCATTACCAACATATTTTGAATTCATTACCTGTTAGCTGTCAGGTATAACTTCTTAATTTTATGGCATCTGGACACTAAATAGATATAGCAGTCATTTCCTGACTTCAATTCTGGACTGAAATATAAAGTACAAAAATAATTTAAGGTAAATAATCATTTCAAACACATTCAAAAGCTCTTGTTTTTATTATAAAAAAAATAACAAGAAGTTGCATGCTTTGTTACATTAATTGTTGTGCTGCATATAACCCCACTCATACAGAAAGTTGAAAGAGGGCAGCAACTAAAATCACAAACATTGCATGCCCCATCAACATAAAGCCAAATACCAAATTTGAAACTAATCCACCCATTGGGAGTGGAGATAATTGTGACAAAAATTCAGTATAATAATATGACACTTATTCATAACTCCAAAAGCTTTGAAAAAAAAACCTGATTTTTTAAAATTTCTTCTGTCTAAGTATTTTAACTGTACAATATGTAAATGCCAATCACAAGATTTCATAGGCTGTCATAATGATGTAACTTAGTTGTCTGTATGTGTGTGTGTGTTAATTTTTCACATTACATATTAACCAAAAAATATAACAAAATAGTGATATGATAAGTTAAAGGGTTCAAAATGTCATCATATGTTTAATCGGTCTGACATAGCTTACATTTAAAAAAAAATCTCATCTTTTTCCAATGAAAACACAAAGTCATCACTACCAGTACATGTCACCTATGAAAGCAACAACACTTATTGAAAGATATTGACAGACAACAACTGTCTACATTACTGGTAATCCTTTTTTGACTCTATGAAAAAACAGCTGTTATGCTTTGTTATCAGCAACTTATCATTTTTCAATTGTTCTTCCTACCTGACATTCTCCACATGAGGCTATAGCCCCATACTAAAAAAATGGCAAATTCCAATGACAATATAACATCACATTAAGTATGATGTTGCCAATAAAAACAATAATGCAAGTTCGAACCTGGCAACATAACATCACATCTTGCCATATCAGGCTCATTCTTTTCTGTCTAGAATTTATAACTGCCATTATAATGTAAACTTAACATTTCCTCCACACTCTATACCAAAAATGTATTTCTTACCACCATCCCAAGTCAAGTTCCTCTATATTAGGACAGTTGTCAGCTATTGCCATCAGACCTGCCTCAGTGATAGTTCTAGATCTCCATAAGTCTAAACATCTCAAGTTCCTGAAAACATATGGTTAATGCCTACATCTAATATGTTCTATATCCGAGTAAGCCATATGTAGGAATGCAGTATGAGAGTATGTAGTATGTGAGTATATAGTATCTGACTATGCAGTATGGAGGTATGTATTATGTGAGTATATAGTATCTGACTATGCAGTATGAGAGTATGTAGTATGTGAGTATAGTATCTGACAATGCAGTATGAGAGTATTTATTATGCGAGTATATAGTATCTGACTATGCAGTATGGAAGTATGTATTATGTGAGTATATAGTACCTGACTATGCAGTATGGAAGTATGTATTATGTGAGAATATTGTATCTGACTATGCAGTATGGAAGTATGTATTATGTGAGTATGTATTAGGTGATTATGAAGTACAAATGTATGCAGTATGTATAATATGAGTATATGCAGCATTTGAATATAAATTATGTGAGTATGTTGTACGTGAGTATGTCATATTTGATTATGTGGTATACGAGTAAATACATGTATAATATGAGTATACAGTATCTAAGTATGAAGTATGTTAGAATGAATTATGTTAGTATGTAGTATTTTTGTGTGCAGTATGCAAGTATGTAGTATGTAAGTACATGGATGTATAATATGAGTATACAGTATTTAAGTATGAAGTATGTTAGTATATAATATGTGAGTATATATGTATATGAGTATACAGTATTTAAGTATGAAGTATATAGTATGTGAGTATATAGTATGTGAGTATATATGTATAATATGAGTATGCAAAATTTCAGTGTTTAGTATGTGAGTACACCTTATTTGAATATGAAGTATGTATGTAGTATGTGAGTACATGTATGTATAATATGAGTATGCAGCATTTCAGTATTTAGTATGTGAGTATGTATAATATGAGTATGCCTTATTTGAATATGAAGTATGTGAGTACATGTATGTATAACATGAGCATGCAGTATTTTTAAGTATGAAATATGTTATTATGTAGTTTGTGAAAATGTATAATATGAGTATGCAGTATTTTAATATGAAGTATGAGAATATGTTGTATGTGAGTACATGTATGTGTAATATGAGTATGCAGTATTCAAGTATGAAGTATGTTATTCAGTAGCATTTTACTATGTTGTATGATGTAAGTGAATATTTGTAAATCTGTTAAAATCCCTTAAAACATTATCAGTTTATTTTATGTAGTGTAGATGGCCATTTATAAATAGCCGTTCATGTCAAAATAGCATTATTTTTATCTAGATGATATTTTCTACATAGAAATTTCTCGTCTTTTCAAAAGTATCTAGGTACTTCTGATAAGCACCTAGATACTTGCTTTAACTATCTTAGATCTGTCACTGAATTAAATTAGTAGCAATTAAACTTACTTGCAATTTTTCCCCAGTTCAAAAGCAACTTCATCAAAATTATTAATTCTTCCACACGATCCTAGATTTAGTCCCATCAAATGGGGTGAAGCCCTGTGAACAAAATCAGGTATTGATTGACAACTAAAACTGAAATGTATATATGAAGAGACTATACCTGTAATCAATGGTAAGATACTAATACCATAATTAATTGGAAAGATTGAATGACCAAAATATGATCACGAGTGCCAAAGAACGCCTAGAATTATTGAGTGCACAGAACTTTTTCTGTGCACGAGTTAAATCTAACTGCTTTCACGACAACCGATTGATTATCCTATTTATTACATAGATTTCCTCCATTATTCGTTGCTATTTTCAACATAAATTTTAAATTTTGTGAACAAAGGTTTGATATTTGTGTTGTGACGTTTTGGTGGGAGAAAGCCTGAGAGTGAAATTACAGACTTTAGTTACCAGTGTGAAGTATTGAAAATTTTTACACTGGGAACAATCGGTAAATCACTGCTACCAATATAATAATTCCTGAAATCTCACTATCAAAACAACTTCTGTATTTGCCTTGAATCAGGTTTAATATTTTCACCTGTCTTAAATGAATACTTGCCTGAAGGAAAAACCACCATTTCAGTTCAGTAAATGCAGGTTTCACAGTACACGCAAATGATGAAATATTAATGTAAATACATTATTTTTAATGGTTGCTTATTTTTCCTGAATCTATCATGTTAACATATTCATGGGTACCAATTTTTGTGGTCTTGAAAAATGATTAGCATTTCATAATGTAAAAATGGGTTAAAGATAGAAATAGCCAATATTCCTTAAACAGGAAGTAGACGTCAAACAGGCTTAAAATCAGATCCCATGATATGGGACCTGTACCCAATGCTGGATACCAAATATAAAGAGGCTGTGATTAGTAATTGCTGAGAAAAGTGTTACAAAAATAATTTCTCCACTTGCCCACTGCCTACCGCACGCCCGTCCAACTAACATTCACAATACAATAACCCAATTTTCACATGTGAAATTTGACCAATAATTTGTTTTGTATGTAAATTCTTTTATGCCTATGAAGAAATAACCTCAGTTCTATCAGCATTGAGGTTTAAACAAATATCATAGTCATTCCTTATAATTCAATTTTAGTATCAAGACGTAACTACATGTAGTAGATCATCAATAAAGGTTGATGAAGTCAGTCACATAACAAGAAATTATCCATGAGATGACAGACAAAATGTTTTCTCAAATCAAAAAAGCATGTTACTTCTGAAATTAAAATGTTTAAGATATAACTACCGGTATTATAAGTTTTTTTTTCCTTACTTGATAACGTCTATAAGGTTATGTATATCCACATGCGTTCTATAGAGGTTTAATTTCTTCAGTGTCTTTAGTTTTGTTAAATGGTGTAATCCTGACCCGTCTAATCCCATACAACTCTGTAGGTCTAAATCTAAACATAATTATCACATGCTGTTATTTCAATATACAGAAACAAAAAGGAAAAGAAGATTATCTATTAAACAAATCATGGTCCTATGAAGGCAAAGAAAAAGATGCAATGTCAGATTACCTTAATTAGATACATTTATATAAATGTACAGGTATCGTTTTAAAATTTACTTTTCATTAAATTGACATCACATCAACTAGTTATGTTATTCAGCTAAATGATTGATAAAAATATTTGAAAATTAAGAAATAATTCACAGAGACTCCACTTCATCATTTTTGCAATGGGCTGGCCTTATATTACCACAGGTTTTTCACTTGGGGTAAAATAACAACATAAATGACCAGCCCATAGTAAAATAATGATAATTGGAGACTCGTGGATTTTTTTCAATCATAATAGGACTAGTTTCTACATGTTTATGAAAAGATATAGGCTAGGTGTTGCATGAAATGGCTGCTGTAGAGCAAAGTTCTACTCTGATGTCGGTAAAATATGGTTTAAACTTATCAATGTTTTTGGAAACTAGACTTTTATTTGGACATATGTTTATCAATGTTTACAACAGCTCTAGTCTTTGAATTCCTTATTATAAAAATCAATTTTTGACAGGTTTTGGTTACTTCATTGCAAATATAAGAGACAAAGTAATACAAATGTATTACAAAATGCTCCTCAGGAGGCAGCTTAATGCAACTGTAAATGTGGAACCCTTGAACAATTTTGGAAAGTATAGACACTACATTCAAGCTTAAAGTATCTATTAATTTGATCTGTAATTAAAAATTTGACAACCTGACTAAGACCAACTAAAAACAGGGTCAAAATAAAAATTTTAATATGTGGTTATGGAGTTAACAAATTAAAGAACCTTAAGAATTCCATTTCTGTTTAAATCAACCAGATTTCATTTTGGACTCTTTGGATCTATATTTTGATTGAATTACAAAACAGGGTTCAAAATCCAAATAACAATTGAACATGTATATGTACAGAATCAAATTCATTATATAAAAAAACCCAAACATTTTGTTGTTGTTGTTGAGTTACCTGGTACACATCTTTAGCTGTAGTTTTGGTTAACAGTTTCACGGTAGAGCTGCCTGACACAGCACCTGAACCAATCAGCGCTACAGTTTAACAGATGGATGACCAATTATAGATTGATTGCTGATGGATTAATAACCGATGTCCAGTGACCGAACTGATCATGTTTTGTTACGTAAAATAACGGATGGTTGATTCATGTAAATTTCCAAATTTTCATAGGAACAAATCAAATATAATTCTAGCCGCAATTTGCTTTGAATATAAAATATGAAATTCAGATTCTGTTACATGGATTAGGATAGGTACTGTACCTTGTACATGTGCGCATGACTTCTATTTTTGCAATTTTCAGGATATACATACCTGCCATTTTAGGACAACATTGTGCTATAATTCTCATGACTTCTGTGTTGACAAATTTACAGTTTGCAAGGTATAAACAAGTCAATCCACTACCACATGACTGCAGAAACCTGAAACAATGCAACACTGATGGTCTTAGTAACCAGACTATGATCTTTCAGATATCATAAGTGCTCAAGACCTCCTTGTGAAGATGGATGAGAGAAAAGGTGCATTTTGCTGGAAATGTCCAAGTCCCACATTTTCATTTCTATAATTCATTACCTTCTAGAATCCCCCTCAATCTGGTCTTAAATTAACATTCAAATAGTGAATCAAAAACATGTTTTGTATCTTAATGTTTGAAGAATAAAAAAGAAAAAAAGCAATTTTGTTATTCAAAAAAGATAATGATAGTGTTAAAATGAAGTTTAAAAGCAAATCAAACCTATGATGCCTTGATAAGTTAGATATCAAATTTTCTAAATATGCTGATGAATGCAAAATCTACCTTTTGCCCTTTATATTCCTAAAAATGTTAAAACATAAAGTATAATTTTTGGTAGACATGAACTATGAATCTTCTCCTATAATACAATGCTACGAAAAATCTTCTGCTTTGAATTCAGTCACTTATTATTTAACAGACATGTCTCACTGCTTTAAGATTTTATGAAAAAATTAACACATGAAATCATCTACGGTAAAACCTTATCCTGAATAAACTGAAAACCTGTTTGAACCAGACAAGTTTTCATTGAAGTCTTGTCACATGAGTTCCAATGTAAATTAAACCTTGGTTAATCAAATGCCTGTCTAAACTGAACACATTTCAATACTTATTATATCATTTTGTGAGGCAAATTATGGTCTCCTATAAATTATATTAAACATTGGTTAATCAAATGCCTTTCTAGACTGGAAAAAAAATCTTAGTCTAAAAGGTGTTAAGTTCTGGCAGGTTTCCCTTTATCTAATTCTTACTCTTCAAACATGATATTGTAAATGATTCCTCTGTTTCCTCCACACCATGACAGGTTCAGTGCCTGCAGATGGTGACATCTACTCTCCAAACATCTCAAGGTAAAATCATTCACCTGTAATACAAATAAAGTCATTGATACAGACATCTACTCTCCAAACATCTCTAGATAAAATCATTCACCTGTAATACAAATAAAGTCATTGGTACAGACATCTACTCTCCAAACATCTCGAGGTAAAATCATTCACCTGTAATACAAATAAATTCATTGGTACAGTAAGATCTACCTGTTATATATGTTAATACATATGTAATTTCATAATCTGTCATATTGATTGAGGTGGTCGTATTGGTTACGAGGCATCACCGAAACCTATAACAGGGTCAATATGAAATTACATATCATATGACAATCTTATTAACCAACTCAACTAGATGATTTGTAGAACAGTTGTCTTCCTGTTCTACCAAGAACATGTAGCTTTATTTGCACTATTCAGTCTTAAATATCCTTTTTGTATAAAATTGAAGACTTTTTGTTGTTTCTGCAGATTTGAGTTCTGGTGATAAAAGTTCATTAAATCCAACTCTAACTCAAAATGGTGATGTCAAATGACTGGTATTTATAATGCCGTATTGGCCCTGGTTTGATCCATATTGGCCCCGTATAGATGCCCAGTTTGAATTCATATCAATTGGTCTGTCTTTGACATATTTTAACATATTTTGGGTAGTTGGTTAATAAGTGAAGTTAAATCATAATTTTTTGCCCCTCTCCATTATCAGCTCATTCACATAACAGGTAACATTTTTTTATTAAAGGTTGTGACAGGGGCATACCTGTTAACCTTTGGAACAGTTCATGTTGGAGATTTCTATGTAAAAGCAAATTGCTGATGTTAAAATTCAATTATTTAGTATTTTTCACAGTAATTTTAACCAAAAACCTCCCACAAATCTTACTTTTTTATCTGGGAGATTTATAATTTTTTCATTGATTTTGTGGGAGGGTTAACAGGTATACAGGAGTAATCATTATTAACAAATTCTTTTTGACATATTATAGGATTAAACAGCTATTTTTGGTCGTTCATGCATGTATGAATGGATCTCGGAGCTCCCAATCTCAATAAAGCAAAAGGCCATTCATGCATTATTTGGGAGTGGAGAGCTCTGTTTGTACATGCATGAACAACCGAAAATAGTTGTATATAACAAGTACTCACCTGTGTCCAGTGGGGCTGTAGATTGAGCTCTGTGTATTGTAAGCTATCATAACAATGTTTCTTTAATAGCCTACAAAATAAAAAAACAAGAGGCTCCCAGGAGCCTAAAGTGCCCACCTGGTTGAATTTTGCCTTTCAAAGGAAATAAATTTAACAAGAAGTTGTCCAACAATTTTGACTCCAGAAGTCTTTGGTAGGGCTTATAAGGATCATTTCAACAACTGAAAGTTTCTTTTAATCTATCATAGTTTTCAAGATATTGACTGAAAACTGTTTAAAAAAAGTCATTTTTCTCCTTTCAAGGGCAATAACTCTTACAAGGAGTCATCTGACAACTTTTATCCCTGACGACTTTTGTAGTCCTAAGAATAATGATCATTTCAGCTATTGAAAGAATTTGGCTAAACCTAACGGTTTTGGAGATATTTGCAAAAAACTACTGTCTGACCACTATGTTCTATTTTTAGTAGCATGTTTTTTGATGGATCAAAAATCCCCACATCAGTTCTATGCAGGATACCCCAAGGAACATTCATATCAAGTTTGGTTTCAATTGGTTTAGTAGTATCAGAGGAGAAGGTTTTTAAAAGAAATAACATTAAAAAAAGCAAAAATCGTTGAAAAAGGGCAATAACTCCAACATGGCTTAATGGATTAAAACCAAAATTTTGACCAAAGATCGATCTCATCATGCTAAACACTTCTACCTGTGTCAGGATTTAGCTAAACCTAATGGCTTTGGAGATATATGTGAAAAACTACTGTCTGACACCTATGTTCTATTTTTAGTAAGCAGCCATGTTTTTCGATGAATCAAAAGTCCCCACATCAGTTCTATGCAGGATACCCCAAGAAATATTTTTACCAAGTTTGGTTCTAATCAGTCAAGTAGTTTCAGAGGAGAGAGTTTTGTATAATTGTTAATGATAATGACAACGACGACAGACGCCAAGTGACGGCAATAGCTCACATGGCCTTTGGCCTGGTGAGCTTAAAAGTGCTTGGTGTTATTTTCTCTATATTTAGGTTACAGACCACCAATTCAACCAATGAGCATTTGGAACGTACGCAAAAATAGTCCTACGCAGAAATTACCCCTGTTCCTCATAGTGCTGTGAAAAAAGTTCTTATCTTATTTAAAAAATTTAAACAGTTTCTGACAGGAAAAACATTTCTGTACATTTTATAGGTGCATTTTGCTTCTTGTGATGTGAAGCCTAATCTCCACAATGATTTTTAAATATACCCCTATCTTGTGAAAACACTGGGATTTCCCATGCTATTTATAGACCCTTCACTTCCGGTGACCAGTACTTCACTGCAAGTCTGCTAACCCCACATGCCATTCTGAGGATTGTGAGCTGACATATGTAGAATCATGCTGATATATAGTCCTCTGCAGGTTAAAGTTAAGGTAAAGTCCAGAGAAGCCATTGAATATTGTGAAATTAGCATAGAAGCCTATGGGAAGTGGAATTAGTGGTTTTTAGCCTTAAGCTGAAGCCATGGCAAAATGAAAAGTTTCTTGAAATAGCTTTAAACTACTTGAAGATCTTGTTAACTTTGCCATGAGAGGAATACACTACAAAAATCCTTCAAAATATGCATTTTTTTAAGTTATAGGTCCAAATTATGGAAAATTGGTCTTTTTGCCTGATTTTTATGTCCTATCTTGTAAAAAGTGTAGAAAATTTAGTAAAAATATCAAATATTAAACTTTGAGGGCTATATTTACCTAAATATGGTGGTAATAAGCACTTGAAATCAAGTTTTGTGTAGATTTGAGCAAAAATTAGGTTAGAAATGAGGAAAAACTCACTTTCATTACTGCGGTTAAGGCCATATAAGCATTCCCCTATGGCAACATGAAAAATCCATTATTGAGCACTTTTTTTGCTTTAGGTGCCCTTTACTGGTCATGTTGTAATGTAAAAACACTGTATTTACAAATTTAAAGCCAAATATATCACCTTTTGTGAAAATTTAAAGATTTAGGATTTTTGACATGTGATCAAGAAAAAGGGGGAGGCATGTCAGAAATAAATTTTTAAAAATAGACCAATTTCTCAGAAAATGATTACTGTTAAAACTATTTCTTCATTAATATTGTTAAAAAACAAGTTGTGATTGATATTTTTTATTTGAAAAGTCAGAAAAAGTTCTTTGCAAATATTTAATGCATTTGAGTATGGTAAAATATTGTCACTTTTTTGCTCGCACAAGTTGGTTACCCTATATTTAAAAATCAAATATTTAAAAAAGTGCTTGTCACATTTCACTGAAACTTTGCAAATGCATTCAGTATGTGTGTAGAAAGATACCTGTATAGTGATTTATTTTTTCTAAGACAAAAAGTGACTCTTTAGGTTACAGACCACCAATTCAACCAATGAGCATTTGGAACGTACGCAAAAATAGTCCTACGCAGAAATTACCCCTGTTCCTCATAGTGCTGTGAAAAAAGTTCTCATCTTATTTAAAAAATTTAAACAGTTTCTGACAGGAAAAACATTTCTGTACATTTTATAGGTGCATTTTGCTTCTTGTGATGTGAAGCCTAATCTCCACAATGATTTTTAAATATACCCCTATCTTGTGAAAACACTGGGATTTCCCATGCTATTTATAGACCCTTCACTTCCGGTGACCAGTACTTCACTGCAAGTCTGCTAACCCCACATGCCATTCTGAGGATTGTGAGCTGACATATGTAGAATCATGCTGATATATAGTCCTCTGCAGGTTAAAGTTAAGGTAAAGTCCAGAGAAGCCATTGAATATTGTGAAATTAGCATAGAAGCCTATGGGAAGTGGAATTAGTGGTTTTTAGCCTTAACATTTAAGTTTGTGTTGGACACTTTAAAAATTGCTCATTATTTTCAGGTCAATAGTAGAAATTAAAAATCCCCATGTACAATAAATAATTAAATATGTCAATTTCCATTTTACTTTCCAAGAAGGAAAATGCTAGTATTACTGATAAATGGGAACCAATGAAATGAATCTAATGCATCACATTTTAACATATACATAATAGGGGGAACTTTTTGTATATTCTTGAGATTCAAGGAATTGTAAAAATTAAAGCTTGCCAAATTCAAGTCCAGATATTTCACAATAATCATTGTATCTATGGATGAAAAAATGAAAAGCCACTAAAATTACATTTGTAACTCCTATCCATAGAGCAATTTTGCACCCATGAAAATTACCTGCTATACAGTGTATAAATATTGAACTAATATCTTAAAAGGATAAAAAGTAGATAATAATAATTTGGGGTCAAATACCTAGTAGTATTATACAGACAGCAGGGATTTTTCTAATATTCTGTTTTATTAGAAAATTCAATAATTTGCAAGTAGGACGTTCCTTGGTCATGTTCAGCCATTTTTTGTCCGATTTTCAGACTCTTCTGGTTTTATACACTTCAAAGCATTAAAATTTTTTGCCCAGTTCCCCCCACTTTTCTTTTTATAATTTCAATAAGGAGGGCCCCGTGCAGGTCCAGGTGTTAAAAGAATAGGCCTGCAGCAGCGCTAAGCTTGTCGTTTAAGGCGACTAAATAGTGCTCAGAAACCTAGCCGGGGGCTAGACGCTCTGCCCACAGAGCAACTGGGATGTGTGCCCCAGGTGGTGGAATGGGGTACCCCTGGCGTGTTACATGCTGGGGTTGTCAGGCTATAATACGGAAAACCTGACCGCAAACCATAGTGGTGCACCGTGTTGGGAAAAATGCCACGTTCCTCGCACGTTAAAGAACCCTGCTGTGGTATTCGATAGGAGTAGGAACCTTTGCGCTCCGCCACAGGAGGCTAAATTGCCCGACCTTACCCATCCCCCTTTTCCAGTGGCAATCAAATTTGTCGACCCTATTGTCCTTGTGACCCATCCTTTTTTTTTTCATTTCATGTTCATTTTATCATCCATTTCATGTTCATTGTCTGAATATAGCTGAAATATTGCTGCTCGGACGTTAAACCCCAACAAACAATCAATAAGGAGGTAGACCTAGGGTAAGGGACACAACTCTTACAAATCATTTGGAATGTTTGTATTTAGCATTTTACTTCAATCTCATGTAAACATCAAAGTAACTTGGAAGGATTTCATTCTGTTTCAAACCAAAGCTTGAATGCTTTGGTGAAATGGAAAATGATGCCAACATACCACTGATTTCAAGAGTTATGTCGCTTACCCTATGTCTACTTCCTTAAACAGAACTTAAAATGTTATTCAGAAAGTTTTTATGGAATCCTTGTTATATCTTCAGTGTTTTTGATAGATAAATCCTATGAAGACAAAATCTATGGAAAATCCACAGAAATCCTTTTCCCGCCAAAATCTCAAATATCATACCTCAAAAACAACCACACTGACCCATGTTTTTTTTTCTTCTTATATTGTTCTACTTTATAACTATTTGAAATTCTTGTTATTCTTAAATAAAGCAGTCAGCATCCTTCGACCGTAGACCTTTTTTTGACAAAATGAAAGAAAAAGATAAACCTATTGTCGTATCAACCATAATTTTATATTTACTTCGTCTTTTTTAAAACTTGGAGCTATTTCTACCATTACTTGGTTCAGTCATCATGGTAATAGGTGGATTAAGGTTTTGAAAAACAGAATTTGAATTCATATTGAAGTTAAAGGCTGTATTAATTAATGAAATTGATAGCTACAACTTGTTGAACTTAAAATGAAAAAAAGAAATCCCTACCTCTGACCCAGTTTTTCTCTAAGAGGTGACCAGAACCACACATATTTTTTATTTGATCTTATGAATTTTTGTATAATTAACTGAAGCTTCTTGAACAATTTGAGCTGATTTGGATAGTTTTGAAGATACCTTTTGAAGCATATTGTTGAACTACTCTTACAAACACTTTTAAAACACTATAATTTTTTACAGTACCTGCAAGTTCTGCTGGCTATACACAATGCTGGAATATCTAGGTAACTTAATATCAACTGTATAACTTCATCCTATAAAATAGAGCGCACTGAAATGAGCTTGATTTAGTGGTGAAATAATTACCATTAAATCATGTGTCAACTTTCAATATTATAAGCTTATAATACAGCTATTTAACTGCAAGGATAAGGAAAAGACAGAGGCATTGTCTAATATGAAAATAGGAGATGTGGTATGATTACCAAAGAGACAATTA
Source organism: Perna viridis (assembly GCA_037379345.1). Classification (NCBI taxonomy): domain Eukaryota; kingdom Metazoa; phylum Mollusca; class Bivalvia; order Mytilida; family Mytilidae; genus Perna; species Perna viridis. The sequence continues at coordinate 21,415,172 of CM074521.1, read as the reverse complement.
TCCACCAAAAGCCACATGGTTTCCAATGATGGGCAAAACCCATACCATAAAGCAAGCTGTAAAAGGTGCCAAAATAAATGAAGTAAAACTATTCATTAAAGACAAAAATGGACCTAATCAAAATAACAATGAATATAAAACATTTTATCTGAACTAGCTGCAAAACAAGTAGAAAGCCAGCAGATATTTGCCAGCAGAAATTTGCCAGCAGATATTTGCCAGCAGAAATTTGCCAGCAGAAATTTGCCCAAATAATTACTTTGCATTTTCCATCAATGACAATTTTTACATCACAGTGTCCAAGTAAACCACACATTTTATAATGCTTACTGGTAAATTGTCAAAGTAACCATTGCACAATTCTTCATGACTAGCCGAATCTTCAGTTTGAGGTAGGGTTAAGTCGCCTTCATTTCCTCTATTTGCCTCCTCTTTTGATTCCATATAATCTGTCTTTTCACCTAAGTTTTCCTCTAAACTAGGTGAAGATGATAAGGAGAGGCCATTTATATGTCTCATAGTTTGTGAAACTATTTCATCTGCATCTGCACAGTCTTTTACTTCAAAGCATTGAGCTTGCTGTAGAATGGCTGACATGTCTGAGCAGGGGTTTAAAGTTCCGTACATACAGACACAGTCTAGTTCCGTATAATAATGACAGAGTTCAGAGCATACCTCTAATCTGATTAAACTAAAAAAATAGACAGTGAAACCCGTTTAAAATGAACCCTGGATAATTGGAAAACTTGTCTGAACCAGTCACATTTTTAAGTCGTGTTACATCAATTAAGTATATTTTGAACATTGGTAAATCATACACCTGTCTAAACAAAACCTGTTTTAAAATCCAAGCAGTATTTGTTTTAGACATGTTTTACTGTACAAACAAAATAAATTCAAAGATTTTTATTTCAGATATTATCTAGTGCTCTCATTTTTTTTGCATTATCAAGGATACATTTGTTAAAATCATGCTAAAAATCTAACATTTGAAGTTACAACCATACCTCAATACTTATAAAAAAAATGATAAACTTGTTAAAATTTTTCAAAATTTATGATTTCAAAAATCATCTACCCAGAAATGAGTTGGAAGGCACTGTCAAAAAGGAAGAGGCCTCATATGTATGCATGTACCTTGTTTTGAACAGAGGTTCCCGAAGAGGTGGTGAAAATATTCTGGATTTGTCTGGGCACTTCTCAGGAACACCTTCCCATAATGTCTGCCATCTGAAAAAGAAATATTTACAATATATGCATCAAATTATTAAAAAAGAGTATTGTGCAAGTCTGCTATTTTCAACTGAAGTTAGAAATATACATACCTGTATGTTCATTCATACAATTGTAATTTCAATGGAACTAGCATATGTCTTTCTCATACACTACAGCCTCTGAAGTGAAAGTTCTTCCAGCTGTGTAGATATCATGTAAATGTAGTAGCTATCGTAAATAAACATCACAGCTACTTACACTGACAAATGATGAGCTGATTGAAGGCACTAAGCGTCATTTTTTGCTTTAATCAATTCATTTTTTGACATAACATATCCAGAACAAGATTTTTAAAGATATGTGACATCCATGATCCTTATTAATTTACAATAATGTAATTGACAACCCTGTCACATTGATGGTTAGATGCTACCATTTGCATGGTTAAATTCACTGAACGAAGATCACTTGGAAGTTCAACAATAAATACATTTAAGATTTGATGTGATTGAAATCATAAGGTTTAAACACTATTTTTCCATAATTATAAAATGCATTAAAATCAAAGCTGAAATAGTTCTTTGTTTTGTCAGTTGGATAAAAATTAAATAAAATACTCTGCTGAGTGCAGCTAGATATGCCTGCAAAGGCCAAACCATGAACAGATGAGGCAAATATGGACACAAAATTCAAGATTGATACAGCTGTGAATTCGATTGAGACTATAAATACAAAAATAAAAAATCAAGCTTACATTTAAAAAAAAATAAAATTCAAAAATTTTTCATGAAAATTGCTTGAATTTTGAAGTTATTGTACAATTATGGGAAATTCTCTTTTCTAAAGAACAAAGTCCAAAAACTACAAACTGCAACAGCAGAAATTCATAAGAAATAAGAAGGAACTAACATCTATAGTAATAAACTATTTTCCATAATCTCATGAAAATAGGTACATCCACTACTGAGTTATAGTTTGAAAACTGACAATCACCTCCTTTTTTTATGAACAAAGACCTATATACATGTACCACTGAATCATAAAATCAGAAATTTACAGAAATTGTAAGGGAGCTTACTTTCATATAAATAAACAATTCACCAAAGTTTCATTTTTTTTACAAATAAAGTCCCATAATTCAAAACAAAAAAGTGGAAATTTTCGAAATTTGAAAGGAGTATATATCAATAGAAAGAAACAATTCACCAAAGTTCACTAAAATTTGTGGCATTATTTTTTAGTTAATGTGGAAAGTGTGAATGGTGGATCAACTGTCATACTAGTATTCATGTACCATAATACAAAATGTATGTCCTGTCTTTATAACGAGACCGTCATATAAAAACAGGATAGTAGTTGTAAAGGAAGTTGTCCTTAGAATTCAAACTAGCAAAACATTTCTTATTATACTATACAGACCTAACTCTGCCACTGTCCACATCAGTTCCTGATCCTGTGTCACAAGCCAGAACTCGTACAATAGCCCCAGGGTTGTATGTCTCCCATACCTCTATTTTACATGGATATACTTCCAACTCAAAATTTAGTTCTATATTAAAATAAAATACTGATAAGGATATTTTATGAAAGCAAACTTTGTAATTTCAATGATTATTTTGATTTTCTGGAAGACATTATGGCATTAACTGAGTGTTTGGACAAAAGCAAAAAAACTAATCACACTTTGTCCCCTGATATTTCAAGCAGAGTAACCCCAGTGTCTTCCGGTCTATTTGAATGGTCCCTTACATCCAGGTAAACAATATGATTGGCTACAACTCAAAATGTCCATGACAATATTGAATCAATAATTATGCCTCTGTGCCATTTAATATATGCACAATAAATAATTTACTTATGAGCAGAAATTGACCGACCTCTGCATATTGTATGTGCCTTAATGCAAGAGGGATTTTTACCTTCTATAATTAGAGAAGATTTGTGCAAAGTTGAATACAATTCTTTCAATAATAATATTCTTATAATTTTTAAGATATCAGCTGAAAACTGATGAAACATATTTTTTTGCCTTTCAAGGGCTACAACTCTAAAATTGCTTAACAGATTTACACGAAAAATAGACCATTAATAGATCTCACCATGTTAAATGCTTTTATTCATTTCAGAATTTAAAGACCATGACTAACGGATACCAAGTGATGGCAATAGCTCACATGGCCCCATGGGATAATAAACACAAATGAACATGCATGTGAACAGTGCAACAGGGAGGTAAACCATAAAATTTTAATAACGTTGAAGTAAAGGTGAAATCTGTACCAAATAAATAAAATGGAAAAATAAAATAAAATAAAAATGTCTACCACCCTTTTTTTTTAAGTATGCCAATGTAAACAGACATTTATTTTTCTATGGTTTAATTGGGATTGTGCTAAACTCAAACTAATTTATGAAAATATGATATGATTGTATATAACAGAACTGAATACAAAGTTTGACAAAATTCGTTATATATGTTTTATCATTTAATTTTAATTTCTTGTATTGATATGTTAAAGCTACATTAGCTGTCATTTTTGTAAAAATTTTTGTGGTTGAAATATGCCTTAATTCTACTAAATTGACTTTTCCTATATAATTTCATTCAATATCCACAAATAAAATATGTTAAATACATGAAATAGGTGTCTATATATATTTATTGTCTTGCAGAACAAAAAATCGACCTAGATAAATCTGTATGCATGTGACTTCTGGTGACCTTAATCCACGCATGTGCTGTAAGAGTCGCTTTTTTAAAAACAAATCTGATTGCAAAGCGAAAGTGGTTACCTGCTTACCTGTGTATCCGTTATTGTTCTTTTTTTTTTACCATGGTTAAAGTGTTTTTAACCCGGGTTAATGTACTGTCTGCAATCTTCGGAAGTAATGGCAAAAAATGATTAGATCTGAGCTATCGATCTTCTTTGCTTCAATTGCATTACTACAAACTTATTTCATTTTATCAGCAAAATTCAGTAGAATCAAAACTGAACAAATTTGGCAGCTAATGCAACTTTAATATTCATATTTAGTCTTGTCAATTAATTAAAGTATAGTTTAAGGCACCTCCGCTCCAGTTTTTCAATATGGTTATTGTTAGAACTGTCATTTCTTGTATGTTTGGATTTGTGTATTGTGTCATAACCATTTATTGTAAATGTGTTTGAACGAACAAATATTTGTATTTATTTTGAATTTTGTAATAATTAGACAAGATATTCCAACATCAACTCAGGCTATGATATTGAGTGTAGCATGGATTTGAAGTAGATAAGTATATGCAATCAATCAGTGGTTTTGAAATTACCAACATAATCTTCACTGACAAAACTGGAAGGAGTCCTTTTAAATCTTCTTGGTGCTGATGGTACATACTTCCACCATGGCCCATAGGTCCTCTGAAATAGATGCATGACATACATGTATATGTATTATAATGTACAGAATATACTTTACATAGCTATGACAGATACATGTAAAGGTACTCACGTATACCCTGGTACCATCTATTGCTAAATGTCATACTGGTCCTCTGAAATTATGCATTATTGATAATAGATAATACATTAATTTATATAGATACATGACAGATACATGTATACTCTTACTCAGTACAAGATTAATCAATGCTATCAATATTTATTTATATTTAATTTTCAACATATGTACTGTCAATATGGTCAATACTGTAGAGTCACATTCATGTAGATTTTAAGTTTTAAACACAAAGTTTAAAACTACGTACATAACTTAACTTGTATGTGAATGTAAATTCACTGATGTTCCAGTTGGAGGTGTAGATATTAGATGAATAATGATAATGTTTACTTTTCTTTAAATTGTTAACCCTTCCTCTACAATACTAATACATACTGGTCAGAGAGTAGATCTCACTGTTTTCAAGACAGAAGTAGTTCGCGCCAATCCGCTCACCAAAATATTATTCCTCAATGAAAATAGTTGCATAGTAGCTCATTTTTTAGTGTAAAATATCAGATGATTTCTCATAATTTTTGGGAATGAACTTCAACTTGTTTAATATGAGTGGACAAAACATTGGTTTGCAAGAATCACTTGTTGGCGAGAACTACTCATTGACCAGTATATTCTTCACTCCATGTTCAAGAAAATCTGAAATTTTCAAATATCTTACAAATACACAAGCTTGAGTAAAATCGCCGTAAGATGGGAATATGTTGCTTCTTCCGGCTAAGTTGCTCGCTGTGTATGAAATACTTGTCTCACTGCCGTATTGGGAACTAAAATCAGTAACTTCTTTTGAAAATCTAGCAACTAATACAGGCCTCTGCGCCTTTATGTCACTTGATTTCGTGTTTGTATTATCTTTGATACCATTGGATTCGGCAGGGGATTCGGTTACTGTTTCAGCCATTTTCAGCACTTTGTAAACATGAAAGTGAAAGTAGCGGACATGTACGAAGTATTATAGAATTATTCCGGAAATTCCCGATCGATACTCAAGTCGCCCCCTCAAGGAATCGTCACGTGTATAATAATCTGAAGTTCAAAATCGTTTCAGTTATCTAAAACATCATTTTCAATATTGAAATGCACCAAATTGTAGTTGTATTGAAAATACACGTATTTTCATTCTAAAGAAAATATAATAGATTAAAAAGTCTTATAACAGAGAATGGTTCGAAAAATAGTTCTAATAGATACACATGTAAGTAACTATATAGTAAAATGTTAAATTAAATTCATACTTCAGTGACTAGGTCTATTTGATCTGGATAGTTCTAGGGGATATTATATTTTTGATATTCTTACTCACTGTCACATCCGAATATTTATTGCTTCGTTACATTCTCTTTGTTGTAATAATACTATAAATTTCTATGGGGCGGGGGTGGGGTGGGTGGGGTGAGGCAACTGGATTACAATTATTAATTGATTGAAAAGGCCTAGTGCAACTTTTCTCAAGAAATTTTCTTTAGTTTTCTGTCGTCAAATTTGTTTTAGAAAAAAAATAGTTGTGAGCATTTTTTAATGATATGATTTGGTAACCATCACTATGTTTATATACTGAATATTACATATGCATGCCAACATCTGTATTGCATGCAATACCTATATACCCGAGACTCCTATATCACCCAATGGGCCAACGGAGAGAGTTGATACGGTATGTGATACAGTTAACAATACTTCAAGTGTGTCGCAAGTACAGATTGATATAGGTTATTCAATATAGGGCAAAAAATATGGGATGTAAACAATTACTTATAAGGCGCCTTCAAAAAACGTATACTTTAATCCAAATATTTGATCAATTGTTATATATCATGTCTTTTGTTTAATCAGGGACTCATAATGGCAACTAGACTTTCTCAAGTTGAGTTACCCATTTTTAAATAAATAATTTACTCACTCACTTAACTACCAATTGTCTTGCGTATGAAATAAAGCAGAGAACCTAGTATTATTATTAAATAACACTATAACTGATAGCAGTTACTAACTGACAGCTTTGTTTGTTTCTATGCAAACTTTTCTGAAAAAAATGTTGTATTGAATGATTTTAAGCACTTAACTGATCTTCTGTTCACTTTTCTTACTAAACTCAGTGATATATTTACGCAGTTCGTAAAACAGCCATGGACTTAACTGACGCTGCAACCCGATCTAACGGACCAGGGGCGGATCCAGGATTTTAGATTAGGGGGCGCAAAGTTAAAATTTTTGAGGATAATTTTTTTTAAGTATTCTTCTAGAGTGGATGCAATGTACATGTAGATATCTTTGTGGTAAAATTAGCGAGAAATTAAAGTTTCAACCTAAAACCGCCTAAATCTACCCCTGACAATACATGCTTTGCAAATTTTTTTTTTTTTGGGGGGGGGGGGCGCACTCCCGCCACGCCCCCGCCTGAATCCGCCCCTGCCTGTCCATGTTCAAATTTTCTAGGTATTTCTTTGATAAAACCCATTGATATTTACACGCAGTTCGTACTACGTACATAGGGTCATACACACAAAGCGGGAGTGGTAAATCAACTCCATATTGATTTGTATTTGTGTTTCAATAGTTTTATCAACATTGTTGACACGTAAATCATGCCCGCGCTCTTTTTATCTTATCAGTAGCAAACGTATCAGTAATATAGAAACAAAATCTGCTGTGAATCTATCATCTTTAAATCTCTTTTGTATTTACCTGTTGTGGACAGCCTGTTGAGCACAACAAGCACTTTGAGAGCGTAATCAAAGGAACCAAGGTTCTAGCGGTGTAATAAAAAAATGTAATCCAGGGACAAAATTAAGACCAGACATGGAAAACAAACACAACAAGGAACATAAAGTAACTAAAATGATACATGCTAAGTAACAAAAGCAAAAGAGCAACTCGGACTCCATTAATAAGCGAAGTCCCATTCTGTGAGGAGAACGTGTAAGATTTTCTTCTGGGAAAGCTTAATACATTTCTGCACAGCCAATAATTTCTAAATCATTATTAAATAAGTTAATAAATATAAATTTGTATCCATCGACGTATCAAAAGACAAAAAAGCGCCGCGCCCTTGCTCAATCCTCTACTTTCGTGTCGACAATTGTCGTCATTCCGCCAGAATTTTTTTAGCCATTCATTGTTCTGGTCTTACAATTCGACGTCGCTCATACTCCGTCCATATACAATTCCTCGATCCTTATGCCTGAAAACATCACCTAAATTGATAACAAACTTATCGGATTTAGAACAAAAATCTTTACAACAACGACAACAACAACAATAAATAATGTACTATTGTTCTATTACCTACCAACATGTTAAATAGTGGTCTTTGTAATAATCATGCAAATTCTGTAAAATATGATATACCTAAAAAAGGCAGCATATTTTTATTTTTGTTATTAAGTTGCTTAATCCAATAGTTTCTATTGTAGTCTAGTGTCATATACATAGTTATCTCCCTAATCACTTGTCGTGCTGCATCCGAACTTGTCCGGGATTGGTCCTGTTTCCGCTTTATTGATTCCGGGAGTGTTAATCATAGTTTGGAAAGCTCAATTTGTTTCCATCTGCAAGTAGCGTGACTGTGCTTTTAAAATGAGACTCTCTGTTACAGAGTTTAAAAAAAAATAATGATGGGAGAGCTGGAAAAAAAGAGGTCATGAGTTTCCGCTGCCCCCAAAAAGTGAGATTTTGTTAGAGGGTAGGGTTCATTTCTCGGCCTTTCGCCGGAGCAGAATCGTTCTATGGTGCTCTATTATGTCTGAAATCTATGATTGATTGATTGTTGGGTTTTAACACCCGAGCAGCAATATTTCAGCTATATTCAGGCGATGAACATGAAAGGGATGGTAAAATGAACATGAAATGATGATGATGAAATGAAAAAAGGGATGGGACACAAGAACAATAGGGTCGAAAAATCTTGACTGCCACAAGATAAAAAGGGGCTGGTAGGGTCGGGCAATCCAGCCTCTTGTGGCGGAGCGCAAAGGTTCCTACTCCTATTGAATACCACAGCAGGGTTCTTTAACGTGCGAGGAACGTGGCATCTTTCCCAACACTGTGCACCACTATGGTTTGCGGTCAGGTTTTCCGTATTATAGCCCGACAACCCCAGCATGTAACACGCTAGGGGCACCCCATTCCACCACCTGGGGCACACATCCCAGTTGCTCTGTGGGCAGAGCGCCTAGCCCCATCCCATTTTTCATTTCATCATCATTTCATGTTCATTTTATCATCCACTTCATGTTCATCGCCTGAATATAGCTGAAATATTGCTGCTGGGGTGGTAATTCCCAACAAACAAACAAACAAACAAACGAATTCATGATGAGTTGAAAGAAATCTAGTGCGGTACAAAAAGACTGCTAACGTATTAGTTGAAATAGAAAACTCCATTTGCAAGTGCTGAAAGGATGTTGCCGCAGACGAAAGGAACGTTGAAAGTTGGAGTGAAGCTATCGCGTTTGCCTTTTAGTTTGTTCAGTAGTTTTTCTTTACCATTAATCTCTGAGTGTAGGTCAAGATATTCAGGCTGACTTCACCATGTCTGTTGTATCCCTTATCACAAGTTGTTTGGGGGTAGATGCGATGCACAAAATCCCCTAAACTAATATAGTTTAACGATAATACGCTATCCATATAGGGAAAACTGAGATGAACGGATCGTTCCTTCTTTTGGAACATGTCAGCTATAATGTCATCCTCAGCCTCATAAGAGTGAAAGAATAGGTCCGCGATTAGAGGAAACACAATTTATTCTTCATATCTGTATCTTGGCGTATTTTTTTTAGAGTAACAACTATTTATAATGTGTTTGAGTTGGTTTTTTTAGTATAGAAGTATAAGGAGTTGACACATCATAGGTTTCAATCCTATTGTATTCTGATCTTGAATAAAGGGTTTCTAGAAGATCTTTCGAATTCTTCAGGATCCACATTGAATTGATACCACTATGGAAGTAACAAGTAACGTGACTGAATACCCTCTATACGACAGCAGGTATGAAGCGTTGTTTGTATTTGTTCTTGTTGATTTTTGGAATTCAATTCATGGGCGGAAGATGTCAATCATCGTCTTTAGTAAAGAGACCAGATGAGGATAAAACGGACTTGTGATTTCAACCATTTTTTCTTTAGAGAGTTTGGTAGCAGTATAAGTCGTACTCCTACTATAATTGTCTACATCGCGCTCCGAGAATTATGTAAACATTTGATCTTGCATACAGAAACAATGTTGTTTGGGCTTTATCTGCTGGTACATCAACATACTTATCATATATAGAAGACAATGTTTTGGCTACATTAGGATCTTTGGAAACTGATGTAGTATTGACACATTGACCTCCCATTCGTTTCAAGATTAAATACCTCTCAGTTTTCACCCAGTAAATCAAGCTCTTCATATTCTCGTTTTATATTCAAAAGAATGTTAAAGTTGTAATTAAATCTGGTGCGTGGTTCGCGGTATTTAGGACCTTTAGCGAGGACTTTACGAAGAACTTCCTTTCTATTCTCCCGTAATGACGTCAACGTAAAACCATATGTTTGATGAAGTGAATGATTTTCGTTTTAATTAGTTAGAATTGTCTTTTAAATATATCAAAGAAGATTTTGTTCAAATCCTTGAAATTGTTGATCGACATTTTATTTGTCCTGCGAGGCTGAACTGTAGGTGTTCTTATCCAAAAAAAACCCCCAAAAAACAAACAAACAAACAAACAAACAGGCAAACACAAAAAAAAAAGAAAAAAAAGAACATTTTTTTCATTATATTCTTTAATTTCGTTTTCCACTATATTGCTGACGTAAAATTAAATGGTTGTTCGGTTGACTAACTTATTGATAAGTGAAAACAAATTGGTGATTTTTGAAATTTGACACTACATGTACCGATAAATACCGGTTCACACTAAGGGAACTTTCATGACGTCGCATCTCACATGATCAAAATCAGCATATTTGGTTGCTAAGGACTTCCCCACACTGATTAAAGCAGTATATTAACACAAGCTATAATTTCTTACACATTTGATTATAACATACTTAAAAAGCATTGGTTTCTATGGTAAATATGATATAATGTTCTAAATGTAGGGTGCATGAAACCTGCCATAACTTGTGCGCGAAACAAGTTCTGCACACGCATTAAATCTAGGCGTTCTTCGGCACTCGTGATCACATTTTGGTTATTCACTCGTGATCACATTTTGGTTATTCACTCATTCCAATTAATCATCCTATTAATAATTACGGTTGCAGCATCGGTGAAAAAATGTATACCAACAATAAAGGATGGACTACGTGTACAACGGTTATGATTGATATTGACATATAGAGGTACGGGTAACTGTAAACCGTGAAATTTTCGCGGTAGTTTTATTTCCGCCTTTAACGATAAGAGCTGTAGCGCAAAAATAACACTGAAGTGAATTTTGTTTTCGAAGAATAACAATATGGCACAGTTTGGAGAAATTAAGCATATTTTAAATTTTGTGAAAGTAGATTTATTACAGAAATCGCGGAAAAGATAATTTACAGATTTACAGTAATTGAACAGCAATTTGACGGCATATTGCATTCTACGGCTCATATAATATATAACGTGGGTGGGAATATAAACCAAAATGGTCCTTGCATTCATATTTGCAGAGCGCGGCCTGGACGAACTGGTCCAAATGAACTACGTAGACGTATAGGTAATGTAGGTCCTATAGGAAGAGAAGGAAAATCTGGAGAAAACTTTAATGTCGGACCAAAAAGTGGCGAACCAGGACGATCAGTTTCAACTGGTCTACCGGGATTGTCAGCACTGGTTCCTTCGAAGACAAATTTACCTCATGTGACAGGTGGGGTGATACCGTAAACTGCCTTAAATACAAAACGTAAAAACAGAAAAAAACCGAGTAATTTCCCAAAAACAAGTAGTTCAAAAGGCCATTGTTTTCGACTGACACAATCAGAAAAATCTGATATGAGTAAAAGTCCGGTTGTCAATGAAATAAGTGAATTTCAATTCAATTCTGTTAGGAAAATAGAAAAAATAAAACATAATAATTTTCTCCTTAAGGTTTCATTCCACCAATAGACAAGTTCTGAATCTTCGCTACCCCCTGTTACTGCAAAATAATGAGACTGGATATGTTGATATGTCAAAGAAACAACAATCCCACCTGGATGAAAAATGCTAGCTCAAGACAATTAGTGCATATTCAATGAACGACGAAGAAACCTTCAAACCATTGGGCAGGCTGCAGCTGGCCCCAAAAAGTTGCCTGTATATACTCAAGTAATATCAAAGTAAACAGAAAGAGAAAACGAAACAAGACATACAGAGGCCAGCAATTTCAGGCCTGGGACAGACGCAAAAAATGGGGTGGGTTTAAAGTAGTTTGGTCTGATCACAACCCACCCCTTTATAAAACTGGCCACTGTAGAAAAAAAAGTTCCAAAAGGTCAGTCCCTTGTTAAACGTAACTAAAGAAACTGATTATACGTTACACAAATGCACAGACAAATTATTACTAGCAGTTAACTGACATGCCAGCTGCAGACCAGTTTAAGCATACGGAAAGTTATGTCCTCATCGTATGAAATGTATATTCAACTCGACGTTTGACAAAATGCATTATTGATACTTTAAATTACGAATGTACATATCTATTATTTCCATTTTTCCTTCAAATATATTCTATTTCTGAATTACTAAATAAATAGTGAACTACTTTGTGAAACAGACAAGTTAAAAAACAGGCATGGATCTACTTCAACAATAAAATTAAGCTATGTTTTCCTTTCCTTCTGACATTTCTGTGAAAAAAAAGCAAAAACAAAAAGCAAAAACAAAACAAAAACAAAAACAAAAACAAAACAAAACAAAATAAAGAAACAAAAACAGAATTACAATTTCCATTTAGTGGATATACTTAAAAAATAATGGTTTTGTTGGCACAATAAGCACATTTTCAACTAAATAATATGTTATATCAATACTGATTTGACTGAAGTGCTTCCAAGGGATAAATTGTGTGTAATTAAAACATATTCCACTGTAATGTTATTATTTGGTACACTGAGCAGGCATAGGAATACAGTATGAGACGTGTATTGTATTTGACGAAATGATAGAAACAATGTATAGTTGAACAATGAGGGGATGGTCAAACATTATGGTCAAACATTCTTGATACTAAAATCATAATCATAAACATTTTTGCACATATTCACTTTTTACATCAAAATGCATCACTACTTTGTTTTTGACGTGTTTGGAAGAAAACGCATTATCTTATATAAGCAAAAGTCTAATTTTAAGTAAAAAAAATCAGACTTAAACCCTTCCATGAACATAAAACAGAGACGATCTACATACAGAATGTAGCGAACCGAATAAAAAAGAATGATTTCACATAAAGATTAAACATAAGGGAAACAAGACGTCACGAGCAAAACTAAAGCTCTAAGAATATGAACTCCCCCCTCTCAAATAAAAAACAAAAGTGGCATCAGGTGCGCCGGAAGAATAAGCATATGTTGCTCCACCAGAGGCATCCGCGATATTGCAAGTGAGTTTAACCAGGTAGAAAATTTAGCAACAATAATGAAACTCCCGGACCCCGACACGTGTCAAACCCAATTCATATTAGTGCGGAGTAATTGATTCCAACTAAGTACCATGCTGTTAACATAGTAAATAACATGGACGTAGTGGAAATCATATCTGATATTGATGAAACTCACTATAAAATGAAAATTAACATTTTTTAAAACCGCTCGAATTTGACTTTGATATCACAAGGCAATCAATTATGTGAAAAAAATCACATACTAACACATATTGTGACGTTGTGGCGGGAGAAAGTTCGAGACTGAAATTACCGAATTTATATTACAGTGAATTATCGATTTTTTTAATACAAAGTACATTTAGTATATCACTGCAATCTATATAATAAAGAGCAATTAAAATATTCATCTAGAACACATTAATATATATTATTGTCGAAATAGTTGAGAATCTCCTTGCTCACAAAAACATTGTTCACTGTATAATTTCAAAAGTTGTATATAAGTATATTTTAAATTTGGACTCTTCAAATTCACAAGTAATACTTGTCACGACGATCTTTAATCTAATTAACTTTTTACACCACTATTATGTCAAAAGTACATCTATGATGAGTGTGAAATCTACGACTTATATTACTTATATGTGTACAATAGACACTGAATTTATAATATACAACACATCACAGTAAGTATAGTTACTTTTATCATAATTTAAGTGGTCCTAAATTTTAAAAGAGAAGTGGTAACAGATTGAAAAACAGTATTTAGGCATGTTTAGGATAATTGACTTTAAAAGAAAATGAACACGTTAGGTGGCAAAAATACTGCGTATGTGGTTGAATAGACAACGTAGTCGTTTTATACATATTCTGCATAATTGCTTAATTGCTTTAATTTAGATATTACTACTTTCAACATTCAACTACTACTGTTAGAGCCTGCTGTAACTAGACAGACTTTTTGTATCGCGCTGGACTTCTTACAGTTATGCTTCTGGAAAAGGGTTATTTGCTACAAGATTGAAATCATCACTATAGAAGTTTTATGGTCGTCATCATGAACTCGTGGATCGTTACGATATATCCATCTGCACCATGAAAACTGATTTGTTCAACGTGTCATAGTTTTCCTTTTCTCTTTCGTCTACTCCGGACTTGATTTTTATGTGCAACTCGACGGGTGTTTCTAGAAAAGCAGAGGACGCTTAACCTACTGGTCCATGCTCCTGGTTTTTAGTGGAGTCCAAGTTGCTCATTTACTTTTGTTACTTTGTATGTATTATTTTGGTTGCTTTGTGTTCTTTGTTGTGCTTATCTGTTTTCCTTGTCTGGTTTTTGTCCCCTTATACAATATTGAAGTATTCCTACAGATGATACGTAACTCCAAGAACTTGATTTTAAACTTTCTAAACCATATGTGTCCACAATTTGTTTAGGTGGATTATATTGCAAATTGTTTTCAAATGATAGGAAAGATTTCATCGAAATCAGAGATCTTTCGATCAACACGATATCATATTTTATCTTTAGATTTACTTTAAAAGCTTTTAACTCTTGTGTTATTGACAGCAAAACTGATTTCAGATCAAATTCAACATTAATTTTAATATTCTCAAGTCTATTTACTGAATATAGAATCTGTTATAAGTCTGTTGTTGGATGGGCAATTAATGACGATGATCAAGATAGTTATATTAGTCATCACTATCCTCTTACCTGGTAAGTAGTTTGACTTCTGGGTACATTACTACATTATTTATAATTGTGATTTCTGGCCAATGGAAGACGTCAATGGTCAAAGAAACATTTTTACTTATCGAAATCATATGACGTGTCTATTATGAAGAACAAAAGCATTTCTTAATACATCATAAACCAGTTACTTAATACCTATTTCTTATTTCATAATTCAACGTATACTTTTATCACTAGTACCTTTTTAAATGCTCAGATGAAAGCTAAGATTACAAAATAACATTTTAACTTATTTTTGTAACATTTTAACAGTACAATAATCAGTTGATATTGACATCCCTTCAGGTTTAAGTAGTTAATAAATATCCTTGATGACTTGCTTACACTTATATTTAGACCCCTCACGACTGAAGGTACTCATGTCAAGTCAATAAATTTGAACGCGTGTTTGTGAGTTTTCATTCGTCACGTGTTCATGCCAAGTTGGAATACACTGTTGTATACGTTAAAGTCTGATCGGTTATTATAAACATTATACGTTTGTTGGGGTAAAACAAACATTCATTCGTCCCGCAGACGTTACTAAAAATTTCAATTCCTAACTCCTCCGCTATTCAATTTTCTATTGTTTTTTTTTTTTCAAAAGTACATATCATTTGACTACTTGACATTGTTGTATACTAATAGATTGTGTTGAGAGTCAAAGAGGACCACCTGGGTTCCGTGGCCCAAAGGAATATCAGGGACTATTAAGTCCCTGGAGCCAAAGGTGAGCCAGGACCACAAGGTCCAAACAGAGATGAAGATCCGTGAGTAAATCAGGTCGAAACTTACTGCGGGAATTCGGCTTAAAGTGTTAAAAAAATAGGATTTTTCTCTGCATACAAAACTTTAATTTGCAAAGACGAAAGTAATACAATCACCATGTAATGTCAAGTAAGTAGTGATAGAAGAAAACTTTGCAAATTAAAAAAAAAGATATTTCGTTTCACCATTTGCTTTTACAAGGCTGTGCTCTGTGATAAATCGATTAAATTGCACACTAAATTCGCAATAATACAAATAATGTATAAATGTACGATATATTATTATAGAAACACTTTCCAACTATATATGAATCAAAGGTTTGTTTGTTTTCAAATGATGTAGGATTTCCGGAACAACTATTCTTTAATGGTCTACATAGGCAATACTTTTTAGAAATCTATAACTCCTCTCTGTTATCAACTAAATTTACAACGATAACTCTTGCACAGTTCCAAATTCTTATATCCTTTATATAGAATTGATCTGAAAAGTCATACCATCGAATAACAAAAAATAAATGCATTAAACCCTTTCTCTCTGATTTTGCGAAGGCTGTTACTTAAAAGTAAGAGACAGGATTGGGAAAGTGAAGAAAATATAATGAATGGTTAAAAATCAGGTACTGAAAACAAGATCGGCGGTAAAAAAAATGTTCAGACGATTGACCTTAACTGTACTTTTCAGATTTAGATACACGCCTTATAATAAGTAATGCTATTCAATGTGACTGTTGATAAAAAGAAGATAAATTAGATAGTTAAGATTTATTTAGACGTTCATGTACGAGGTCATGAGGTTAACTTTGCATAAACATATATTTTTTACTTGTGTATTACTGGTCAAAATAGATTTGGTTTGTAAAAGTTTATATGTATGTAAAACATTTCTGTATAAAGGTATGGGTTTACTCAAACTGCTTTTTGACGACATTCCACATTCTATAACTAACGAAATATAGAAAGGGATCTTATCTCCATAAAGATCCGTATATACATTTTCTAGACCGTCGGTTGGACTACCTGGTTTACCTGGACACCGCGGTGATAATGGAGATGAAGGTCCAAGTGGACCTGTTGGAAAAGAGGGAAAACGTGGACTGCGCGGTAATAACGGACTGAAAGGTGAACGTGGTGATGCAGGACGACCAGGCCCAACTGGTCCACCGGGAATGCCTGCACAGGTTTCTTCAAACACAGATTTACAACATGTGTCAGGTGGGCTGGTATCTTTAGAATGCTTTAGTTACAAAACATAGATAGATGAAATGGATAGATGTATAGGCGAGAGAGAGAGAGAGAGAGAGAGAGAGAGAGAGAGAGAGAGAGAGAGAGAGAGAGTGGTTAACATAATCTAAAACAAATTTTTAAAAATTGCATAAGATACACATGATTTGCCTAGTTGAAGTTAAAGGTATTGACAAACCCGCGACTATTACAATCATAATTCGAGTGATACAACGTTTGTTGATTACGTGTAAAAAGGTGACAAAAGATAAAACACTCACTTATAAGAAAATTCTCCTAAAGTACTATACGCTTGTTTTCCACGTCTTATGCTGCACTTCTTACCTATCTCTAGGATTCATCGAACGTCTTTGAAGGGAAAAAGAATTTTACGCATTTTGGTTAAGTACAATGAGTATTCATCTTAAATCAACCACATAAAGCAGCGTCGGTAACACTTAAAAATCATGTCTATACCTTGGATGGGGATTACTCCTGCTGATGCAATAACAAAGGATCACATTAATGAAATATATAAAACTATGATTATCCAACTAATTACTGTTGTTCATTGCCAACAGTTACAAGTGTATTGGTTGGAATCATTGGTATAGTGCTGGTGACTGTTATCCTATTCACCACAGCATTATTTATCTACATAAAGAAAGGTAAGGCTTAATTTTTGTTTGTTTTAGAAAAAATGACTATAGAATAGTGTTCATTCTGCTCTCCATAAGATTCCAATGACACCAGTAGACACGGTCAGAATCCTTCATGGCACGGCACATCATATATACAATATATAGAGCTCGACAAAAATGCATTATTGGCACTTGGAGTTGCGATATCTCTATTTTGTTTTATTTTGTTCCTTAGTAAATATTCTGTTTCTGAAAAAAAACTAAATATAATTCAATGTGTTTTGTTTTCTGTTTTTTTTATTATATCCAGAAATAGAAGATTTGAAACAAGCAAGAGTAAACGGCAGGTATTGAAGTTTATTCTTATAATTGGGTTACATCCCCCATTATTCGGTTTAAAAGTCATTATTCTTATGGCTGATTAAAAAGTACATTTTATTTCTGAGCAACTTGTTTCAATATGTATGAATATTCAGGGTCAACAAAAAATAAAAATACAAAAAACACAACCACAAATGGAACCTACAAGGACTTGGAAGATGAACACAAGCCAACACCGATTGACAACATAATTACCGGTTCATATGAAATTCTATCACTGCTGACAGTACAGGTGATTCACGGTATAAAAACGAATTATAAATTTTTTTTCTGGCTACATATGCTATATTTGTACGTAACGATAGTGCTTTTGAGCAGTATTTTGATCTGCATTTTTTAGGACCATGTCCTGTATATTTGAAAAAGTCTAAGTTGATAATCATAAAACATCTTTTATTTTACAAAAGAATATTATCATTTGAAGAAATGCAAACAAAACAAATACAAAACAAAAGCAAAAACAAACCTCCCCGACAAAAATAAATAGAAAATGAAAAACAAAAAATAAACAAATCAGTAAATAAAACATACCAAACAAAACAAAACGAAGATAAAATAAATCAATATCGCGAATGTGTTTTTATGAATTTAATGATAACACAACAGATATATGATGGGTTTAAAATCATCCTTAAACACAGTTAATTTTTTGTGTTTCTGACAGTTGAAGAATATAAAATATTTCTCATGATTGTAGTGTCAAGACAGTTAAAAAGCCAGAAAACTCCATCATAGAATCGGTTAGATACAGACGACACGGGAAACAACATGCAAACGATGAAACACAGAAGGATAATGAAGTTGATAAAAGTGAAACTAATAAGCAAAGCTAGTTGAACTTCAAGATATCTTATGAATATAACTTCTATGGCAAATATTATTCATCGTATATCTTACATATTTTTCATTTAACGCTTAAATGCTCTAACGATTTATCCATATTATAAGGAAACTGCATTGACGTTCGAATGGATATATTAATTTTTATCAGTTTCCGGTCCTATAATTCGCTGAAAAAAATTCTGTAACCTACTAAAATACGCCTTGCCATATGTTGGTATTAAAATGATTAATAAACCAAGACAAAAAGACTTGATATCTTATAACATTTAGCCGTCAAAATGAGATCACAAGGTGTCCTTTCTATGCAACTTTCTTTAATTTCTTATCAAGGTTTGCAGGTGGTGTTTCGATCCGGACATATGAGCAACAAACTTCAACAATCTAAATATGCTGTCCTGAATAATGTACTTTTTATGAATGATATATCCCAGTTATCGACCCATCATTTTTATACAAATGTTGTGCAAAACATATAAATGGGATTAAAAATGCATATTTAATCTATTCTTATTGACAAAAAATAATTTTCGTATACCGGCGTATATCGCTTTGATATTGCATTTGTCTCATTTAGACTGTCAGCATACTAATATATTTAACCAGTTAAATCCACATAAGTTATATACATTTTTGTACCAAGAAGTCAGAAGTAAGATCGATTCTCTGTTAATTGTCAATTTTAAATTCACCTTCGTTATATCGATTCCTTATAGATTTATAAGTATTATTTATCGAAGAAAAATATTAATTGAAACAAAAAAACAAAAACAAAAACAAACAAAAAACAAAAAACAAAAACAAAAACAAAAACAAAATAAAACAAAACAAAACAAAAACAAAACAAAAACAAAAAACAACAAAAAACAAAAACAAATAGAGATTCTATACTGTTAGGGCCATTGTGTACATATGTACCTAGAGCACCTAAAATAAAAACCAGTTGATCATAGTATAATGAATAAATGGAAAATATACAGCACAAATAGCACTTCGAATTATAAACAAAGTTAAAAGAGATAATCTAGTTAATATTAACATGATGATTCTAAACAAAATAAAGATACCGAACTTTGTCGTAACTAAATGACCTCCTCATTCTGTTTATTAGAAAAAAATTAGTCCAAAATCAAAAATAACAACAAAGTTCCTTTCAAAAAGAAAACAAAAAAAACAAAACAAAACCAATATATATATAGATAGGTCTGAAAAATTCCCCAACGATGTTAGAACTAGGGCGCTGGACTTTGTGCAGGCGGTGTTGCCATAGATGTCACAGCGGTACAAGTTCGAGTCCCGCGGAGGGAACGACCAAAAATTTGCATCGCAAATTTGACAGTTCTAACATCGTTGGGAATTTTTCAGACCTATCTATACGTTTACATATCTTCCCTGTATCAATTTGATCCGATGGAGCAGTGTAGCGAATAGAGTCGTCACATTCTGAGACGTTGTATAATATTGATTTGTTGTGACATGCATCATTAATTTGATCCTCTATCCTACATAATAACACCTAAATGAACTGTCCCGTACTACCATACATCGTGTACTAAGTTACAACCCTAGATTAATCCTACGAGGAGGAATGACCCGGCCAGCGAAAGCTATATTTTTATATAGCCTAGCTGGCCGAGTGGTCTAGGGCGCTGGACTTAGTGCAGGCGGTGTTGCCATAGATGTCACAGCGGTACAAGGTCGAGTCCCGCGGAGGGAACGACCAAATATTTGCTTCGCAAAGTTGACAGTTCTAACATCGTTGGGAATTTTTCAGACCTATCTATACGTTTACATATCTTCCCTGTATCAATTTGATCCGATGGAGCAGTGTAGCGAATAGAGTTGTCACATTCTGAGACGATATATATATAATCGTCTAAATAATAGTCAACAATCACTCTTACGGGGTGATGGATCGTTAAAAACGATGCGAAACATAAAATAAAAAAAGGAAATCAATGTATTTCAATTTTAATACCACGGTATCTAGCTTAGAAAGTAAAGTAAAGAATACATGCCAAGTGTCACTATTAACACATAAATTATTCGTCAATACCAGATTCCAAAACCAAACATAGTTTCGAACCGGAGCGTTGTAAAACACTTGCATCCGTTGTCAATTTAGCTATTGTTACAGTAACTATTGACTTTTAATCTATTTTTTTTTTCGCTTTACTTTTTGAGTCTCCACCCGGACACCATAAAAACCACAACAAACGTCTATTCTTTGCGGAACTTTGACTTGATAAAACATCAGTTCAATGTATCCTAAAAAGGCACTTTTCCTATCTGAACCGCATGACAACTCCTAGCATGTTATGTGAAGCAGAGCATTTGTTATTGTAACTCCCATCATTAATTTAACCGCACTATCGAACAATACTATAACTTTTATTCTGGTTTCATAGAATGGGACACTCAATGATGCGGAATATTCCACACTCGTTTGACATCCTTGATTAATTCTAATTCTTGTATCTTTCTGACCTTTAATAAAGTCATTCATAAACTTTACTTAGTCATCTTTGAATTGAAGGTTCGTAATCAAGTCTTGTCAGACGTAGCAGGCCTTTGATAATATCCATTTAAAATCTTAACTTCTTATCTTCGGCCTCGTGCTGGTACAGGTGTCAAAAGAATAGACCAGCAGGAGTACTTAGCTTGTCGTAAAAGGCGACTATATAGTATCCTGGTCTGGGGTTAGGGGGCGCTCTGCTCACAGAGAAACTGGGTTATGTGCCCCAGGTATTGGAATGGTGTACCTCTGGCATGCGACATGCTTGGGTCGTCAGGTCATAATACGGAAAACCTGACCGTAAACCATATAGGTGCACCGTGTTGGGAAAGATGCCACGTTCCTCTCACGTTGATAAATCCTGCTTTTGTATTCGATAGGAGTGGGAACCACATGAGGCTAAACTGCCTGGCCTACCCAACCTCCCTATTTCCAGCGGCAAAAAAAATAGTCGACCTTATTTTCCTTGTGTCCTATCCCATTTTTCATGTTCATCGCCCAGATATAACTGAAATATTGCTGCTTTGGCGTTAAACACCAATACTGAATTTATCAATCTTACCTTTGAATGACAATGCAGGAAACAAGTGTCCATTCTTAAGGTGAATCGTGTCTTTACTTGTTAAAAAATGTCTTTATATATCTATATATATATATATAAGGGTCTGAAAAATTCCCAACGATCTAGGGTTGTAACTTAGTACACGATGTATGGTAGTACGGGACAGTTCATCTAGGTGTTATTATGTAGGATAGAGGATCAAATTAATGATGCATGTCAGAACAAATCAATATTATACAACGTCTCAGAATGTGACGACTCTATTCGCTACACTGGGTAATCTAGGGCGCTGGACTTACGACCCTTTTTGATTCATTCTCTCACAATTTTAGTCCCAAAAATTTTGAAAATCAATTTGTTTTTAATTTTAAGTTTTACAAAATTTGACCGGGGTAACTTGGTGTGCGAAATAGTGCGCCTTAATGTAACTGTATAGTGCACCCTTGACTCCGCCTCTTGACTCTAACGACTCTTTACTCCGGCTTTTGACTCGTAACCTCGACTCTAACGACTCTTGACTCTTACTCCCGACTCTAACGATTTTTGACTATTCCCCCCCCCCCGACTCTAACGACTCCCTACTCCAACGACACTTGTCTCTACTCTACTGACTCTAATCACCTACAATTTCCCCGTCATTCCTCCTACAGTCCCTGTATAAGATAAACTTCCCACTTGCCCCATACCCCATTCCCCATAGCCCCATCCCCCATTGCCCTACACCCATTGCCCCATTACCTTATTTCCTATAGCCCCATTCCTCATTGTTCCACCCCATTGCATCGGCTTATTTCCCGTTGTCAAATACCTTTCCCAATTCCGAAAAGAAAAAGAAAAGTAAATGTTTTATCAAACACATATAATGAATAAGGATGCAAAGAGTTTTGTGCAATCAATATTGATTTTAGAATCTCGCCGGCGAGTTCGAGAATTACCGAAATCATGCGATATTGCATTGTTTATATGTATTATCGACACTCCGAGCTGCATAAGAAATACTCATGCAAAATATTCTTAAAAATATAGATATAAGTATAAATTATGAATGAATTTGATTTCTAAAATTAATCTTAAAAATTTTTAAATTGTCCAGATAAGGTTTTTGTTGATTATTGTTATGCATATATTTCAAACCAAATTCTTGAACATGAGATATTTTTCCAAATTAAATGAGTGTCAACACTAAAAATTACCTTAATGGTCTTAAATAATTGTTTATAATGTTAAAATTGTTAAAATAAACATTATACATTTATTTCAATCAAATTTCTCAAAAATGACATATTTCTGCAAATTGTAAGAGTATGAACAATTTTAATTACAAAAAAATGGTCCAAAAGTATTGTTAAAAATATTAAAACGGGCAACATTTGTATCCTGGTGGTTGCGACACTCATATTTCAGTCAAAAATCGTCAAAAAGACATATTTTTGCAAAGTGTATGTGTGAAAGCACTTTTAATATACCTATTAGTCTATAATTATTGCAAAAATGTTAAAATTGTTTATATCATTATCATGTTGATGGCTGCAATACATATTTTTAGACCAAATTCTTTAAAATGAGACATTTTTTTGGAAATTGAATGAATGCCAACTTAAAATTTCCTTACTGGTGTTATATTATTGTTTAAAAATGTTAAAATTGTCAAAAACAGTAACATGTGTGATGCTTTGACACATCAATTTCAGTCAACTTTCCCACAAATGGCATATTTTTGCAGATTGTATGGGTGCGAACAATTTGAATTTCAATAATGGTCCAAAATTTATTGTTAAAAAATATTAAAAATGGCAATATTAGTATCCGGTTGGTGGTTGCGACACTCACATTTCAGTCAAAAATCTTCAAAAAGACATATTTTTGCAAAGTGTATGTGTGAAAGCACTTTTAATATACCTATTAGTCTATAATTATTGCAAAAATGTTAAAATTGTTTATATCATTATCATGTTGATGGCTGTATTACATATTTTTTTGGAACAAATTCTTTAAAATGAAATATTTTTTTGCAAATTGAATGAATGCCAACTTAAAACTTCCTTACTGGTGTTATATTATTGTTTAAAATGTTAAAATTGTCAAAAAAGTATCATGTGTGATGCTTTGACACATCAATTTCAGTCAACTTTCCCACAAATGGCATATTTCTGCAGATTGTATGTGTGCGAACACCTTTAATATACCTATAAGTCTAAAATTAATGTAAAAAAATGTTAAAATTGTCTATATTAATATGTTGTTGATGACTGTGATATATATATTTCAGACCAAATTCTTGAAAATGAGATAGTTCTTTGCAAATTGAATGAGTGCGAATACTTGAAATTACCTTTATGGCCTTATATTATGGTTTAAAAAGTTAAAATTGTCAAAATAGGCATCGTATGTATGGCTGTGACATATTGATTTCAGTTCAATTACTTAAAAATGACACATTTCTGCATATTGTTAGGATGCGGACAGTTTTAATTTCAATAATGGTCTAAAATTCTTGTATGAAATATTAAAAACGGCAATATTGTTATTTTTTCGGAGTTGCGACGAACGACATATTTCTGCCAATTGAAAGCTAAGGAATAAACATTTTATTATTATTTTTTTAAATGGTCTTGTTATTATTGCTTATACTCGGCGTCACATAAATAACATACTGTTAAAATTTGAATAAAAATATTTTCTTCGACTTTATTGACACCAACCGTCGTTTAAATTGTCTTAAATGACTTGCTCATTCGTTTAGCCAAACAGCTTCTCAAAAACAAGTCGCTTATTAGCTTAAATCATGCGTAACAAATCCTTACGGGAAAATCCCATACTAATATCCGCCATGTTGGTTTTTACGGGACGATTTGTTTACAAACGAAGTGCGTAAGTTCCCGTCGAACTCCGGTGACAATCGTCTGCTTGATCAACTTCTCGGTATTATACGTTGTTCGCGTAAAATAAATCCGAGATATCCGAAATAACGCCGAATTGCATTCTGGGTTCTTCGGTTTTTGGACAAACCATTTAAACGTAAACAACATCTCCTAGCAACCCGATCACTGTAAACATGGCCGACTTTTTACAATGTAAATATTGCCACCTAGAATTAAAATCTGACCGGAATTTAACGATTCAATGTTTAGGGAGAAGCCGTTTGGCTAAACGAATGAGCAAGTCAATTAAGACAATTTAAACGACGGTAGGTGTCAATAAAGTCGTAGAAAATATTTTTATTCAAATTTTAACAGTATGTTATTTATGTGACGCCGACTATAATGTGTTTAATTTGTCAATATTAAAATCATAAGAGTGTCTCCGACACAAGATTATTTCAGTATAAATTTTGAAAAAAAAAAAAAAACATTTAGAAATCGTATGAGCGCGAACACTTTCAATCAATAACAAATGTACTCCCGGATAATATTTAAAACAAATGTCAATGAATAATGAACTGCGACACCTTTAATAATTAAAAAATTACTCTTAAACAATCTTGTTTAAAAATTATTTTAATTGCTGTCATGGAATTATGATATGTACGTTGCTTGCGAAAAAAGGCAAAACAATTTGTTTGATTGACCAATCAAAATTATTCCCAATGCCCCATTTCCCTATTCATTTACACCATTCCCAATGCCACATTACCCATTACCCCATTCCCTATTCCCCATTGCCCCATCCCCCATTTCCCATGTCCCATTGCAACATCCCCAATCCCCATTGCCCCATACACCGTAAAATGGGAAGTTTATCCCATACTGGTACTGTAACCTAAACTATTTCTATCTTTAACGCTAAGCTTTTAACATGACATGAGGTTTAACACTAGATAGTTATTGCCTTAACAATTACATTCATCACATAAAGGTCTAACACCTTGTCTTAACCAATACAAAACCTGCGATAGACACAAGTAACATTGCGCAATTCTGAAGATTCAACCCTAACTCTATCCATAACCATTTTCCTTCAACTAACTTTATTCGATCTGTGTATCTCCTTCTCAAACCGTAACTTAATCGATAAACTATTTCTCACATTTATTGGCCATAGCCCTAAACCTAACTCTAGACAAATAACATGGCTTGACCCCAACCCTAAACATAAACCTTAGCCTAACCCTTTACTTAACCATACCGCTAATCCTAACCCGAACCTAGATCTAACGTTTAACAAATTTCTTGACACTGGACCTTACCAGACACTCTAACCCTAGTTCTTTGACCCGCACGCTAACTATCTAAATCTAACACTGACCCAAGTCATAACCCTGAACCCGAACAAGTAACAATCGAGACCTGACCCCAATTCCCATAACAAACTCTATGTGTGACTTTCATAAAGCCTAAGACCTGACATAGACATAACTCTAATACCTCCTGAAAAATACGACTTCTAAAACTCATGCTAAACTACTGATAAATTATAAAATTATGAATTAAGAAATGGGAGTAGTAGCTATTCCCCTTAATAGAACTGAAAAGTTTTGACCTTGACATTAATAACATTGATTTGGACACAGAAATAAAGATTAATATATTAAATTTCAGTACGATACATATCTAAAAACACTCATTCATAAAGGAGAAATAAGTAAAATTATTCATTTTCTCTGTTTTAGTGTCTTCCCAAGATTCCCTAACAAGATACTTTATACAGAAATGCACAAAAATATGAATCTGATAATACATATATATCAATTCGTGAAAAACTGCGAAAGACAGTTTGCTTTGACACTAGATGTGTAGCGTTGTAGATAATTTGCCATTGGCTCAATATTAGCGCGCTTATAAAGGCGTGTGATTTGTCCTAATCTGAACGGCACAAAATTAATGATATAACATATGACATGTATTTAAAAAAAAACAAAATAGCTTTTTAGTTAATTATGTTCAAAAATCGAACTTCTGCGCAACATTTTAATTTTGCGAAAATGTTTCGGCCGAAAGTACCCTATTCTGTATATCGTCCTTTAAAGTTGTATATGTTATGTACAAGTAAAAACTGAAAAGACTGCAAAAAATACAATAGATTGAAAACTGAAAGTGATCAAACATGAAATTCATTGTACAAGTATCATTTTAAAGATTGTGTTAAGTATTTTTAGAAATCTGAATTAACTCGTTATACTTGCATGTAATACTTGTCATGGCGAACTTTTACACCACTCTAACGGCAAAAATGCATATGTAATAAGTGTATACTTTACGATTTACGAACAACCATATACACTGAGTCAATAACATACAATACATAACACAGTAAGTATCGTTACTTTTATCATATTTTTCGTTTTTTTTCAATGATTTGATAGGCGAGTGCTTTAGTTTCTTTTTTCTTTTGCTTTTAAATCTTCCTTTTTTAACTTCAGTTTTTATATGCACTCGCTTTTATTCGGTTCGCAACATCGTGTATGTAGATCGTCTTTGATTCTTGTGTTAAAGTTCTGGTCATGTCATTGGATTTTTATGTATCTGAATTGTCACACAGTTCAGGTTTCAGTACTTTTTATCGATATTTACTGAACTACTAAAGCAATGGTTACCATTATTAGGGACACGTTTTTCTTATTTGCTATACTAAAAGACGTTTATTGTACCATCAGATTATATGTAAATATAAGCATCATCGTGACAGAATTCGGCTTCTATAACATTTGACATGTTCTGAAATATTGTAAGAATTAATGGATAACCTAACAGTACAAACCTTTAATAATTTACTTGTCGAATTATGTCGTATTCTTTTTTCCCTTAATTACGCTAATAGCCACATAGCCATATACCAAGTTTTGTTCGTTCATCTGTATTTGGTTGTTTTGTTAACTTTTTTATGTTAGGTGATTGGTATATAAAGTCACAGCTGTCCTAGCTGAAAAACACCCCCCCCCCCAAAAAAAAAAAAAAAAAAAAAAAAAAACTCAAACAATCTAAAAACAACTTCCGTCTTCCAAACTCTTGTTTTGCTGACTGATTTTAGAGATCATATTCAAAGATACATTTCATATTATTTTTTAAGTCTATTTACTGAATGTAGAATCTCTAAAACGTTTTGTGGGATAGGCTACTTAACGACGATGATCAAGATAGTTATATTAGTCATCACTATCTTCTTACATGGTAAGTAGTTTGATGTAAGTAGTCTGTTGACACTTTATGAGTACTATAATACATGTCATTTATGATATAGGAATTAATGGTATTGTGTTTTTGACTTAATAACGGTTCATATCAGGTCAGCCCGTTAAAAGCACACAACAGATAAAAGTCCTCTTGCCGTTGCAGTGGTCGAATGAATTTGTACATTAAAACGCCATGTTTCTACAATCTCTTGGACCGAAAGTGAAACTACTGCGACTGTTACATCACCAGACAAGTACCATTCTGTGTAAGAATCAGACAATGGGTAGAATATCACCATTTTCTTTTTACTCAAATATATTCAATACATCTAGAAAACAACCAAAAACCTATTTAGATTTCTTATGAAGCATCATGTGCAACAATTTATACAACATTTGCTCGATTCTTAGGCAGAGAAGTTCTTGAAACACAAATTTACCCGCGCTTTATATTGTTTGTCTAGGGATTCAAGGTCGTAGTAGTTTAACTTCCGAGTCCAAGCGATTGTAAAAAATATTGAGTTTGAATGTACAAATCCTTGTGTTGATTTATTTAAATGTATTTCATGGTGATACCGGTGTTTATTGTTTAGATTCATCTTTTGATAAGTGATTGCGAGCATTGAATAGTAATATGTTTGATATCATTTGAGAAAACAAATAGTTGAAACGAGTCATCCCCAAATCTGGGGTCACCCTTTCCGTGTTAAATACTGCTTGGGTGTATAATTGGAGAAAGCCCCTGTGACAATTTATAGTTACATTAACTAACCATATGTATTCCTTATGTATTACCTGGTTGACAAATAATCATGAATGTGTCTGATAATTAACACCCTTGACAAGTGGAGGTCAATTGTATTAACTCAATATATTCGAATTTATGTTTGGGAGTTTGCCTATTGCCAATGAAGAAATATTGCATTCATATTTGTTTTTGCCAAATTGAACTGCGCTGTTATAAACCTCAAAAACAAATGTACTGCATATATCACGATGACGTTAGTACAAATTCCTCTTGCGACAAAACACATGACACACACACTCCGACAATTTGCATCATTTATGCCATTCTATTCGCTAATCATCATTCCGAATCAGACACATCTCTCTCCTAATACGAAGAAAAACATTAACAATTGTTGCGTACATTTGATCACGAACAAAGTAAAGGCATGACATGTATCTTCATAATTACTTGATGCGTTCAAAATGTAGACGCAAGTCTGTCATCTGATTAAATCAAACAGTTTGCCATACCTTCTGTTATGGTTTTTATAACATACTAACTTCCGCTATTCAATTTGCTACTAAAGATCATGCCTTTCTGACTACTTGACATTTTTGTATATTAACAGATTATATTGAAGGTCAAATAGGACCACATGGTTATCCTGGGCCTAGGAGATATGCGAGAAAGGATGGTTTAGCTGGAGTTCAAGGTGAACGAGGGATAACAGGTCCCAAAAGAGATTCATTTCTGTGAGTATATCTAGTCAACATCTTTTTCTGGCAGTCCTTCGAAAGTGTTTGAAAAGTAGGTTTATCTACACTAACAAAAACACAACCAACATGAAGAATGTTTGCATCACGCAATGCCTTACTCGACTGTTAAAAAACAATGATGTCATAAAAAAGGCGACATTTCTGTTTGTTACGAAGTTTATATTGGACCTTGACAATAAAACATGGCATTCACCCTAGGAATAAAGGCCAAAAATTGATATGGATCTCGCCATCCATTTCGTCCAATTGGAGTATCTGTCCAATGTACCAGTTTTCATTATAAATAGCTGCAACCCAAGAGTTAACTGCCAGTGCTTCGTCTTCCGTTTGTAATGGTTCTTGTGAGTTGTTAGTTTCTTGCAGCTGAGGTTTCGCTTTGCGATTTGGTTTTCTTTTGTCCCCACTTAAATTGTGAAGAGGAAATCCGTCACATACTGTTGTTAGTACGTCTGTTGTGTGTTCAGGGCAATAGCAGAATAGTTATTTTGTTTATATTTCATTGGCGTTGCTGGTACCTATAACATAATGAACTTCACAGCAGTAGGCACTGGTCTACTAGATAATATTTATTCAGATTTGTTGTAGTCATCTTGAATATACATGCAGAACTTTACCTTGCTTCCAGAAGTCATTGCAGTTATGGAACACTGTATGCTTGCCTTTCCTTGTTTAATGGAATTATCGGTGACCCTCTTTACACTGGTACCTAGGCCACCACAAGTCCCCTTCCCTTGGCCGCTTTCAAGATATGACCATCTTGCTTTCAATCCAAATTTATTATTATGCAGTCACTTAGATAATGTATTGACTTCAGATTTGGATTTAACTCATTCAGCTGGTGAATAGGCTTTTTTTAAATGGTATACACTTCGATTGTCTTGTGTGATAAAACCTCAAATACAGCGACGTAACTTTTGATTGATTTATCAGGGTGATACACGACCATAGTATGGAGATAAACCATAGCAGAATTCCAACATGCGGATTGTAACTCATCAATTGAGGCACAACCGAAGTTATTTGCGAAATCCATCCAAATAATCAATTCACCTTCAGGTAAATTCTCTTTGAGTGATCGCAAATTTTGTGTATTAATTAGTAATTTTTTTTACATGTTCTATAAATTCAGTCATATCCTTGTCGAATATCTCGTTTTTTTTATCTTGATGTCATTTCGACGAAGCTCATTTCTCTTTTCGTGCTCGATTCATCTGCATCAGTGCTAGAAGTTTCCAGAATCTGGTCACGTTTATGATTTATTCTCTCTAATCTTTTTTTTTTACAATTTCTTGTTTTTTTCTGGTAAGATCTAGATTCTTTTTTCTGAGGCCTTCATTGTCCCTGGATGACTTTCTCAGTGATTGTCGATACATTTTTCTTGAATTCCCTCCTTCTGTTCGAAGAATAGGCAGCTTGACAACAAGCGGTGCTGATGATGATGGTCCCAGCTCCATTCCGGCTTCTTTAATTTTTAGTTTCGGTTTTCTGTCTTTATCATCATGCCTCCTAGATTTTACATTTTTGTGGTCTTCTTTCCTTTTTTTCAGCTACTTGAGCGATAAAATACCTGACGGAACATAATTATCTCTCTTAGGGCTCGCCTCTCTTGCTAAGAAACCTTGCTTGTCTAACCATTTTTGCTTTCCCTATATTTCCGTTGTCGCTCGATCGGCTATGGTAAGTGCCATGATCTGAACTTAATGGAAGGGGTGCTATTGTAAATTCCGTAACATTTTTAAAACCTCCGTAACGGTATTGATTTCCATATTCAACATGACCCTATAATATTTGTCGGCTTAAATGTCAAAATAAGTAATAAATACACCTATTAAAGGCCATTTTGTTGTCCGTGTTCATATACAATAAGCATAGGTGAAGATTAAGAACATGAGGTCTTAAAATGTCTCCTTTGCTACCTCCGTAACGACTATCTTTTCTTGCACGTATACAACAGCTCTATTTAGCATAAATCCTAGAGGATTAATTTATTGGTGATCAAACAAGAGTGTAGTCGAATGTGGGCACCGAAAAATATGAAATTGTGGGCACTGTGTCAATGTGTCACTTTAATTCTAACCTACGTAACATATATCAACGCGTTTTATTGGTTGAATTTACATACTGCACGGGAATAAAAACAAATGAGGTGAACCATGGTTTATATCAGTTAAAATCCCCCCATATTTTTTTAATATAGTATCTGATGAAACAATAAAATTGTAGAGGTACTTTACTTCACATGGTATAAATTATGTGACAGTTTGTTTCGGAATGTAACGGAGGTGAGGATAACGGAGGTTAGAATTCATCTACGTTTTTATTGCTTTAAAGGAAATGGCTATCAGGAAATTCTTGCCAAATGATGATTCGGCATGATAAAATGACTATCTATCATGAGATCAATTTCATTTACTTTATATGTAGGCAACATCACTACAAAACGTGCTATGTAGGTTACATTTTTATATGCGACATTTGCTTTTTCTCAATCGTAGGACGGCAAATCTTTTTAATTTGATATTTTTCCGACCTTTGAATTTTCGATCTAAATAAAAAAGCATATCTTCGATAATATAGCACAGTAATTATCTTTTCATACCTACTATATCAATCGATATTTATGTGTTAAAAAAGTATAACGGAGGTTATATTATAGCTGGCGAGAAAGGCTAATAGTAAAAATAGTATATTTATGTTAACCTTTGAAGTTGCATTGTTTTCTAAATTTTGAGGATGCATCAAACTCTTGAAAGAGTAATCAAGGGAACCAAGGTTATAGCGGTAATCAGGGACATAGACTAGACATGGAAAACAGACATACACAACAAAGAACATAAAGTAACTAAAATCATACATACAAAGTAACAGAAGCAAATGAGCAACTCGGACTCCACTAAAAACTGGGAGCATGGACCAGGTGCAAAAAAAACATAATGGAAGAGTATTTTTAGAATTCTTTTGACGAAAGCGGGAAAATTAGTTCCGGCATTGGCGACATCGATATTCTGAGGTTTTTCAAAGATTTTGGCACCTCATTATCAAAATATATCCTTTTCAAAGTATTTAAATTTAAAAAAAAAAATCATAAATACATATAGATAATATTTTAAACACACACCAGCCAAATTAAATAGTTATTTTCTTTCTGTAACGCATGAAACACTAGCGACAGGTATGCTCGCTGATTGTGCCTATTTTTTTTTAGAATAAATGAAAAGCAAAATAAAAGCAAAACAAAATTAGATTTTGGTCTTCTTGTGCAATTTTGAAATATTGCATTACATAGGAATAAAAGAAAGCACTCCCCATTAGTTGTTTTACCTAGTACCAAGGTTAACACTGCTTTATCACAAGGGTGACCTGTGTGTTACAGACCAAAAGAAATTCGTATTTTTTTATAGTTCATTGTTAAGTTTGCGGTACCTACTAAAAGGGCATACTTACTTTTAAGGACATACCAACTATAACGGTTACATAAATGACTGATATTAAACATTGATATAGATATAGATTTACTTGAACTGCTTTTTGACGACGTTTCATATTATGTGACTAATGGAATATTCTAAAGGGAATAACACCAACATTATTATGTTTATATTTCTAGATGGAGGCCTGTATTTAATGGTTTACCTGGACAAAAGGGACAAAAGGGTGAAAGAGGTCCACGTGGACCGGCTGGAAAAGACGGAAAACGTGGACTGCGTGGTAATGACGGACTGAAAGGTGAATGTGGTGATCCAGGACGACCAGGTCCAACTGGCCAACCGGGAATGCCTGCACCGGTTCCTTTAAAGACAAATGTACATCACGTGTCTGGTGGGTTGGTGCCTTTCAAATGCTTTGATAAAAAAACGTAAATAGATGAAACAAATAAATGTGAAGATGAGAGGACTAATATAAGCTAAAGCAAGTAATTAAAAATGTGACGTAAATTGGTTTTCAGAGTTGAAATTAAATGTATTGGCATATTCACGACTATTATAGTTTAGTTACTACGTTTGTTGATTACGTCTTAAAATGTACAACAAATAAAATACGCACTTACATTCAAATAAACTGATAAAAGAAATATGAACATATACTGAAAAAGGTTCTGCGTAGAATCTCCTGAAGTAATAATTGTCTTATTGGTCATGTCTTATCTGACATGGCTTATTCTTTTTCTGGATTTATCAAATGTCAATGAAAAGAATGACAAATTTAAAGCATATTGTTACCGTTATAATGCGTATTCAGTTTAAATCAAGTACATATATATATAATTCAGCTTTGTTGACTCTTAAAATCAGGCTTTTATCTTTGCTGTTTGTTACACATGCAAGCACGACAGGAAAAATAGGAAATTAAGATTTAATGAAATATGTAAAACTATACTCATCCGATCATTTACATATTTTTCATTGCCAATAGTAACACGTGTATTTGTTGGAATCATTGGTATAGCGCTGTTAGCCGTTATCTTGTTCATCATAGCATTTTTCATCTACGCAAAGAAAGGTAAGACTTAATTTTCGTTTGTTTTAGAAAAAATGGTTATAGAATAGTGTCCATTCTGAACTCCATAAGGTTTCAATACCACCAGTAGTCACATTCTGAATCCTTGTTGTCCACTTTATTGTTTTACAATATATGAAGCTCGATGTTTTAACAAAATGTTTTATTAGAAAAAGGAGTTGCGATATCTCTTTTCCTTGTTGCATTTTGTTCCTTCTTAAATGTTTTGTTTCTTGAACAACTCAATAAAATTTAATATATTTTGTTTTTATTATATTCAGAAATACAAGATTTGAAACAAGCAAACATTAGCGGCAGGTATGGACGCTTATTTTCATGATTAGGTTATGTCTCCCATTATTTCTTCGGTTTCGTTATGGATGATGTGAAAAAAATCATATTTTTTCTTTGCATATTGTTTCGAAATGTATAAGCGTTCAGAGTTAAAAAAATAAGCATACAAAAGAAAATAAAAACAACCACAGATGCAGACTAGACAAGACCGATTGACAACCTAAGTACCAGTCCATATCAAATGCGTAAAGGACAGGAGATTCAATGTATAAAAAACCCATATAAATAATCCTTTTTCGGTCTACATATGCTACGTACATTTTTACGTATTGATAGTTCTTCCATGCAGTAATTTGATCTGCATTTTTTAGGAACTCAAACATTAAAATCAACGAAATCAGCAATAAATCATGCAAAGTGTCAATTTTATTCATTATCTATATAATGTTTATCTCAAAATAAATCAACCAACTTACAAACTAAAACTGCTTGTGTGGTTTGTGAATACGAAATACAATTGAATTTGCTGGGGTTTTGACGTGCTTGGATCACCCCGTGTCTGATCTATAAATAAACAAAAAAAAAAAAACAATTGCTAAATAAAATCATATAAGCCGATACTAGAAAGAAAGTCCTCTAAAAGTTAATGTTCGTTTTCCAAAATATTAACAGTCGTTTTATCATAAATATATAACATTTTTTTTAATTTTTTCACTCAAATCATCAACAGTGCATAACCCTTTGGTCGTTCGGAAATGCGAATAAATTCGTAAATAATTTGATTATAAAACAATTTTACTCTGGAAATTATCGTTACAGTTTACACCATTGTAACCAAATTGTGTTTTATTGTGTATGAAAGTTAAGAGGGTAAAACACTATTATGATGAATGTAGGTTTCGGAGTGTTAATCCAGATATCTCGACCAAAGAATCGGTTAGGTATAGAGGTCAAGGACACGAGCAAGCAAACCAGGAAGAACAGACAGATAAGGACATTGGTGAAAGTAACTTAAGTGACAGACAAAAGCTTGTTGAACTTTAAAATTCTGGCGTATTTAACATTTTAAAGAAAAAATATTATTCATCTGTATTCATTTTTTGTCTACGTACTGTATTTTATTGGTTAGAGAATTTGCGTTAATGTTTCTCATTGAATCTCATTGTTCCTATTGCTGTGACAAATAATAAATCGTCAAAAAAATCATTTTATTCTTCTTATAAGGCAAAATGTTAAATTTTAATGTTGTGCAAAAGGATATAAATGTGATTGAATAAGTATATTTTAGAAAGAAAAATATGTTGCTTATTTACTCCTTTTTGTAATCCAGCGGATACCTTTGCTTTTATACTGCGTCTCTCATTAAAATTCGGTTCATCATTGACATACTGAAATCGTTAACAAGATACAGTTTGCTATGGGAAGGCCCAAACGTTAATCGTTAACCGTTTAATGACGCTCGTTTGTACATGTAATGGTGTCAAAATTAAATATTTTGCGTTATTGAACTTTCACTCTACTATGGAGACTTCACGGTTTTTAATACCCTTTTCTAGTCTCACACGACCAACCTGTCACTCATTACGAATCTTATAAATATTAATCGAAATACATTAATGAAAATATATTATTCTTCTGTATT
This sequence comes from Perna viridis, assembly GCA_037379345.1. Taxonomy (NCBI): domain Eukaryota; kingdom Metazoa; phylum Mollusca; class Bivalvia; order Mytilida; family Mytilidae; genus Perna; species Perna viridis. The sequence goes on along the minus strand of CM074521.1, from coordinate 21,379,199 downwards.
ATTTTCTTTCTTTTTTTTCTCTTAAGATTTTTAAGATTCTTTAGTTCACTCATAATTTAACCTATTGTATGTTCCGAAATATATCTTTTGTTAGCGATTTTTTGCATATGATTCTGTAGAAGACCGTTGGAGGAAACAATTCCAATTGAAATAATACATAATCTTTCAGCGATTAAAAGAAAATGCATTAAGTCACATTATACACAATATAATACACAATATAATATAAAATGCAAATATCATATTTTGTGCAAAATCGATAAGTATATTAATTTTGATCAAGAGATGGGAAAAACAAGGTTCTAGGCTATTATTTACTCGTTATTGCGTTCATTTTGCTAGAAATTAGCAACATTTTCAAATAAAAAAATGTTTCAACTTAAAACCAACCCCTAATCCATCTCTTCGGTAGTAAATTGCATTTAAAAGATACATATTTAAGAACAGATTATAAGTCATGTTATAATCGAATTATCAAACCAAAAGTCAATTGCCTGTGCCATTCACCTGCTTTTCTGTTTTTTTTTTTTTTGTTTTTGTAGTTTTTTTTTTTTTTGTTTTTGTATTTTGTTTTTGTTTTTTTGTTTTTTTTTTTTGTTTTTTTGTTTTTGTTTTTTACTTACATTTTCGTAACTTTGAAAGAGTAATCAAGGGAACCAAGGTTATAGCGGTAATCAAAAGAATGTAATCCAGGGACAAAGACCAGACATGGAAAACAGACACACACAACAAAGAACATAAAGTAAAATCATACATACAAAGTAACAAAAGTAAATGAGCAACTCATACTCCACTAAAAACTCGGAGCATGGACCAGGTGCACCGGTAGGGTAAGCGTCCATGAATTCATGAGCTGGATAAGTTTAATTTTTTTTAAAGAAATTGAAGTTCATTGGTTATGTTCCGTGCCGTGCACGAGTGAAATCTTATAGCGTTTTTTGCACGAGTGATTATGTTTAGGTTATTTACGATTAGTAATGATTATCCTATTTAATATATCGATTTTCTTCCTCATTTGTTGCTATTTTTAGCATAAAATTCAAATTGTGTAAACGGTGGATTGATATACATAATGATTTGTAACAAATTTTGGAGGAGAAAGTCCGAAAGTGTAAGTATAGAAATAATTTAACAGTGTGAAATTTTGATTTTTTTACACTGGGAACATGCCATAATACATTGCTATATACGATAAAGCTCATTATTTCATGAAACATTGTTTTTGTGGCTTTCAGTGACCATGTGTACAATATATACTGCCATCCAAAAGTATTGTAATGTCTTTTTAAAAAAACCGTTTAATGGCAGGGCATTCGCTCGATCTCTCGTCTCGAGAATTGAAAAATAATATGTCTATGATATATCACCGTACACTAAATCTCATGATCAAATTTATAATTTCCTCAATTTATTTAAATTTACATGGAAATTGGGTCTAGGAATTTCTATTTCACAATAAACATGAACTGTTGAATCATGGTATTAAAATTTCTTTGCATGTACGACCAAGTTAAATAAAATAATTAACTTTGTCCTGTATAACCAAATGAATGTTCCAAAAAGCTTTTAAATTATAATGATATTTGGTTTGTCATAAGATTTTACGATGCATTTTACTTCATTGTTTCGTTTCATTTACAATTGTTTTTTCCTATTTATATGCATTTGCGCGTCTAATTAGTGTAATGATCCAGCTGCCTTTATCATGTTTATGTTTGCTCGAACGTAATTCAAAAATCTTTTTTTATAACCTCTTACTGGATGGAATAAAGTTTCGGCATACGAGTTACTAAATACCAGAAGAAAATGCGCTTAATCTTCTTTCGGATACTTATGTGTGAAATACAGATATGATTATTATATATGAATGTAAAAATACGTGAGGGTATTGTGTAAGTAATTTTTAAAGTGATTTATCAAAACCAGGTGCTTAGGGATATTAAATAAAAAAAAAACAAAGAAAGATAAAGCCGGACCATCGTTATTTCTGTACGTTTTTTTGGTCAGGTAATTTATACTAACTATACCGTGGGAGATCGTAATATTTTTATACACTTGCAAAGTGGGGTGTATATAGTGATAGGGGTGTCCGTCTGTCCATTCCGTTACACAAGGGGGTATCTGTCTATTATCCGATACTTCCCCCAATACCACTGAAAAGAATTAAATGAAAATCTTACATGTTTCCATTGTGCAACTTCTATTGAAGGTTTGATCCGAATTAATTTGGGGTATTCACATAGCAAAAGATGGACTTAGTCATTTGTTAATTACTGAGACATGAGGGGGGAGGGGGGCTTTCTCTTATCCGTCACTCATCTTATACCAATGAATGGAATTGAATGAAACTTTCCCATAATCTTTATTACATGTTATCATAGTAGAAAAACCGTTTCTTTATCGTTAAAAAGCCGGCAACAAGGTAAATGTCATGGTAGTCATTGATAAAACATACTACATCTCAGAAGCAGTGTCAACTTTCGAACGAAAAATTTCATAAAAAGCAACCCAATGACCCTCATAAGTCTTTTAGTAATAAAATCACTTCAGAATTAAACAAATTGTGCAAGGATGGAAGCATAATTGAACATCAGTTATAAAACAGGAGGATCCAAAAAATGGTCGCATTTACCTTCTGCTTAAAATTTACAAAAAAAATATTTCTAGACGATCCATAATTTATGCTAATAGTCATTCAACCGAAACAAAAAATCTGAAATTGTTGATTAACATCCCAGACTCCTTGTTCAAAAGCTTCCGCCATATTTACCACGGATTATTTTAGAAAATGGAATATATAAATTCTCTACTCCCGAAACACTTCTGGTCTCCCTTGATGTTAATGCACTCTATAATAATATCCCACGCGATGACGGTCTAGAAGCTTGGGACTCACGAGATATTTTGGACCCTACTACTGACCGTCTAGTTAATCTATTCACTTTCGTATTGAAGTATAACAACTTTACTTTCAACGACAAACTCTACCTTCAAATCAATGGTACAGCTATTGGAACCAAAATGGATTCTTCATATACAAACCTCTTCATGGTTAAATTGGAAAACCAAACAATTTCAACATCTTTATCGAAACCCCTTTATTTATTTTGAAAGTTCCGGTTTCGATTTCAAACTTTCGGTTTCTTCCCCAATATTTTCTAGAACAGAATGGCGTACTTTAAACATGAACGGTGTAACATCATGAAATAAACTTCACGTTTCACTATACAATGTCAACGTATGTCAATTTTAAGGGATAAAACATATAACAAATAAAATAGTCATGACTAGGGAGTGTTTTTTGTTCTATGCAAATTGTTTAGAGAGTGAAGAGACCACGTGATCAAAGAAACATAAGGTTTGTTACGCTCAAATTCGCTCAAACAGGCTCAACATTATTGACAAAACCTACATTGTGACGACGCCGTTTATCGTTAAATGATGCGATTGACAAGGCGAAGAAGATAAATTAGTAAATAATAACAAATAACTCTCCAGAAAATCAGCAACAGGATGATTTTTTGGGGGGTTTCAAATTCTGTTTCAAAATCAATGCCATGCTTCATTGGTTCTCAGCATTAAATGATAAGGCGAAGAAGATCATTTCATGGGTTGTAAAACGACAAGATATTACTCCTCTTTAACCATTCACAACAGCAAGTTGTGTGGACTTTTGACATTCTGCTAAACCTTTAGTGTAAAAATAATGCAATATCTGAAATAAAAGTTTTTCATCCTTGGCCCAGCGAAAGTCAATAGTTGTAAGAATAACAAATCAAACAGTCTGTTTCCAGCAGACAAAGCCCAAAACAACATTGTTTTTGTCTGCAAAACGTTTTATATCCAATGTTTATTATCAGAGGTAGACGTAGAAAATAATAGCAGTGATAAGACCTTCACTGCTACACCTCTTTCCAAAGAAGAGATTGTGGAAAACCATAAATCTGTGCTATCATATTTTGGTCTCTCTACCAAGGACGATGATTGTAATTTACCGTCTATGTACTGGATTCCTAAACTTCACAAGAATCCATACAAACAACGTTTCATAGCTGGATCTGCAAAATGTACCACCAAACCTCTTTCAAAACTTTTAACTTCTATACTCACAACTGTCAAAGAGGGTCTACAGTCCTACCACAACACTTGTTACTCCCGTAGTGGTATTAATTCAATGTGGATCTTGAAAAATTCAAAAGATCTTTTGGAGACAATCAGTTCAAGACTATTATCTGAATATAATAGCATTAAAACATATGATTTTTCAACACTGTATACTTCTATTCCCCATACTCAGTTAAAATCCCGACTTAAAGACATTATACATCGTTGTTTTTTCCAAACAAGATGGTACACCTAGATACAAATATATAGTTCTTGGTAGAGATTCCTCATACTTTGTAAGAAATAATTGCAAATCATCTTCCAAATATACAAAGGAAGATGTTTACAAAATGCTGGAATTTTTAATCGACAACCGTCAACCGACATTAATTTGTCCAATGTGGTGGACGTGTTTTTCAACAAACGGTCGGCATTCCAATGGGAACAAATTGTGTTCCTTTACTAGCTGACCTATTCCTTCACTCTTATGAGGTTGACTTTATAGCTGATCTGATCAGAAAGAAGGAATATTGTTTGGCTAGATCCTTCAATCTCAGTTTCCGCTATACAGATGACGTGTTATCTTTAAACAATGCTAATATCGGGGATTTGATACATCGCATCTACCCAAAAGAACTTGAGATAAAGGACACTACAGACACTGTGAAGTCAGCCTCATATCTTGACCTACACTTAGAAATCGATGGTAAAGCAAAAGTATTGACCAAACTTACGACAAACGTGATGACTTTTCATTCAGAATTGTCAACTTTCCTTTCATCTGTGGCAACATCCCTTCGGCTCCTGCGTATGGAGTGTTCATATCACAACTCATACGTTATGCCAGAGCCTGCCGAAACTACGCAGACTTTTTGTATCGCGCTAGAAGTCTAACAAATAGGCTTCTGGAACAGGGTATGTTGCTACAAGATTGAAGTCATCATTACAGAAGTTTTATGGTCGTTATCATGAACTCGTGGATCGTTATGGTGTATCCATCAGCACCATGAAAACTGATTGATTCAACGGGTCATAGTTTTCTTTCCCTCGTTTGTCTACCCCGGACTTGACGTTTTATGAGCAACTCGGCGGGTGTTTCTAGAAAAGCAGAGGACGCTTACCCTACCGGTGCACCTGGTCCATGCTCCCAGTTTTTAGTGGAGTCAGAGTTGCTCATTTACTTTTGTTACTTTGTATGTATGATTTTAGTTACTTTATGTTCTTTGTTGTGTATGTCTGTTTTACATGTCTGGTTCTGGTTCCATGTCATGGAGTATGGTTCTGCCTAAAAAGCAGACTGGGTGTAAATCATCATATCTCAAGATAACCAATGAAACTGATCAAATACATTTCTTGGGTCCCAAAATCAACCCTTCCTATGTTTATTTCATTGGATCTGCTATATATTATTAAAACATTTCTGACTGGTTTAGGTGTATACTTTTCTGTACTAGAATGTAACCAATGTTGTAGCGTTAATATCTCTATTGGGCAACTAACATTAGCACTCTTATTATAAAATACAGATTCCACCAGGCCTACTGAAGGATTTTTATTACAAATATTTGGAATTAAAAATGCATGGATCACTAATCATAAGCTTTTGCCTAGTCTTAAGGCAGTCCTGCACTTAAGTGTAATTAGTTACTATATCTGTGAAGCTAATTTGCATGTTAAACAAAATTTGATTTGCATGTTGTATGCGTACTTTTATTTGTTTGTGTTAGGAGGACAAGCTCATCCGCAAAGCCAGATCTTTGGAACTGTTTACACATTTCACTGTATCGCTCATTGTGTGTATTATCCCTTCTTTTGTTAGTCGATGACTGAATTTAAAAGCAGGGATGACACATCGCTATCTTGTCTTGGAATACTTGTGTACCAGTATGTTTTTTTTTTTTTTTTTTGCTTTGTTTTTGTTTTCTTTTATTCTGGTTTTTGCTGAATATATTTGTAAAGAGTTTGACAAGTTTATATCTAAAGCAATTTGACAATAAACACAGGTACATATTCAAGGGGTTTCCAAGTACTACATATGCTCAAATGATGAATTGTTTTTAGGGTAAAATTGCAGTCGAAATATCATGGCCATGACATAAAACTAAAAGTACATATAGAAGCCTACATCGACTGGATAAATCTAAATAATAGATTTATTTCTTTTACATTATTTTTTTAAAAGATGGATTTAATAAAGGATACGTTTTTTTTTCTTCCAGAATTAAATCATCTAAAACCTTCCAGCTTGGAAAACAGGTACATGTGCATGTAATATTCGTAATTTTATTTCTTCATCCAATTGAGGAAGGAAGAACATTAATCACTTAAACTTAAATAGAAAAAAAACTTGAGTTTAATCATTTAAAAAACAAAACAGGATAAGGATTTCAAAAAACATTTGTTTGTTACAGCTAATTACAACCAACAATGATGTAGACACAATAATCAAAATGTCAATAATAATACGGAAATAAATGCAAACCATAATAATGATAATGTTTTGTTTGTTGAGTAACACCGTGCCTTCACTTGTCATACATGCAATTAGTTAAAAGTACTATGGATGCTTAATTTTGCAAACTGTCATTGTATGTTTATAACACAACTTAATAACATTACTATTGCAGATATCAGGCAAATTAAAAATGGGATAAAACTTCAGAAGAACATGTTAGGTACAGAGGGCTTGAGCGTACACAGGAGTACAAGAAAGCACGAAATGATATTGACATAGACGTTGAAAATGATCAAACTGGAGGAGGGGCAAAATCAAAAGAATATTGAATTGGAAAGATGTTCAATTTGTTTAATAACCTCTTTACATAATATTCAGAAACTACATATGGGAGAGATGATCCATCAATAAAAAACCGAACAAACGATGTTTTTTCTTTAAACCCAAAACTACATGAGAGCACTTTATTTCTCTGGTGAGCAAAACTTAAGGAATTCTTATATACTGAGGAATTTCATTTCTCTAGCAATACTCATAGTTTACTTTAACTGAAGTGTTTCTCTTTTTATCTGCCACGTTTGGCACATTCCGTCTCTTCACTGGCAAGAGCCTAACTAACTACCTTGATACTAAATTATTCAAAGCGTGCTTAATAGTAACCTACAAACCTGTTTAACATCTTTACAAATAACTAACTGAATTTATTTGACAAAAATCCAAGACGAGAAAGGAGTCATGGCCATCGCAACTATACGTCACCTAAGTTACATGATGTCTCCATAGATGGTCTCCTTCCTTTCATACAAAAACCTCTTGGACTTCACCACATTAGAACTAAACTTTATTCTACACCTCTTACTGTACTACACTCTCTTTACAAAACAAGTTTTGACACTCCTGTTTCTGACCCCACCTCATCATTATACAGACTTGTTGCCGATATTGGTTTCCACAGACTCTTTCAACCAGTTTGTGTGAAAAGTCGAGATGAAGAAAAGCGATTTATTCCACTACCGTTTGTCAACAAAGGTATAGATGCAATTAATTTGGCTGCTAACATCATCCATCACAAAAACGTCACCAACAAAATTACCTCATATTTCAAAACATATCCATACCAATTATTTCATATTCCTATACTTTTTTCAATTATAAAAGGCTATTGTAGAAACTCAAGCTTGAGGACTTCAAGGCTAAACCACATGACTGTTCTTGCAAAAACGCTCCATTCAATATGGTCCTTCTGGTCACGTCGTTACGGGAGATTTAACCATAATCGAAAACAAATCTATGCGTGATATCCTTTCTAAAGGTCCCAAGTGCCGTGAACCACGCTCCATAAATTTGAATTATAACTTTAAAGTTCTTATGGATGCCGTCGAGGACTATGTAAGAAAATGGATAAAACGAGAACAAGAAGACATTGATTCTCTGTCAGAGTGATTAAAGGCCGTGAGGTTTTTAATTTTGAAACGAATGAAAGTTTTAAGTAGGTCAATGAGTGCCAAAGCTACATAATCTTTCAAAGACCCCGATGTGGCAAAAACATTGTCTGCTATACATGACAAGTATGTTGTCGTACCAGCAGACAAAGCCTTAACAACATTGTTTTTTGGCTGCAAAACGTTTTACATCCAGTGTTTATTATCAGAGGTAGACGTAGAAATAATAGCATTGATAAGATCTAAACTCCTACCACATTCTCCAAAGCAGAGATTGTGGAAGACCATAAATCTGTGGTATCCTCTTTTGGTCTCTCTACCAAGGACGATGATTGTGATTTACTGTCTATGTTCTAGATTTCTTAACTCCACAAGAATCCATACAAACAACGTTTCATAGCTGGATCTGCAAAATGTACTACCAAACCTCTTTCAAAACTTTTAACTTCTATACTCACAACTGTTAAAGAGGGTCTGCAGTCCTACCACAACACTTGTTGCTCCCGTAGTGGTATTAATTCAATGTGGATCCTGAAAATTTCGAAAGATCTTTTGGAAACAATCAGTTCAAGACTATTATCTGAATATAATAGCATTAAAACATATGATTTTTCAACACTGTATACTTCTATTCCCCATACTCAGTTAAAATCCCGACTTAAAAACATTATACATCGTTGCTTTTCCAAACAAGATGGTACACCTAGATACAGATATGTAGTTCTTGGTAGAGATTCCTCATACTTCGTAAGAAATAATTCCAAATCATCTCCCAAATATACAGAGGAAGATGTTTACAAAATGCTGGAATTTTTAATCGACAACATATTTGTTCAGTGTGGTGGACGTGTTTTTCAACAAACGGTCGGCATTCCTATGGGAACAAATGGTGCTACTTTACTTGATGATCTATCCCTTCACTCCTATGAACCTGACTTTATAGCAGATTTGATCCGAAAGAAAGAATATCGTTTGGCTAGATCCTTCAATCTCAGTGTCCGCAATATAGATGATGTATTATCCTTGAACAATTTTAATTTCGGGAATTTGATACATCGCATCTACCCAAACAACTTGAGATAAAGGATATTACAGACACTGTAAAGTCAGCATCATATCTTGACCTACACTTAGAAATCGATGGTAAAGGAAAACTATTCACCAAACTTTACGACAAACGTGATGACTTTTCATTCAGAATTGTCAACTGTCCTTTCATCTGTGGCAACATCCCTTCAGCACCTGCGTATAGATTGTTCATATCACAACTCATACGTTATGCCAGAGCTTGCCGAAACTACGCAGACGTTTTGTATCGCGCTAGAAGTCTAACAAATAGGCTTTTGGAACAGGGTTATGTTGCTGCAAGATTGAAGTCATCGCTACAGAAGTTTTATGGTCGTTATCATGAACTCGTGGATCGTTATGATTAATCCATCAGCACCATGAAAACTGATTTATTCAACAGTTCATAGTTTTCCTTTTCTCATTTGTCTACCCCAGACTTGTCTTTTTTATGAGCAACTCGGCGGGTGTTTCTAGAAAAAACAGAGGACGCTTATCCTACCGGTGCTCCTGGTCCATGCTCCCAGTTTTCAGTTGAGTCCGAGTGGCTTATTTACTTTTGTTACTTTGTATGCATGATTTTAGTTACTTTATGTTCTTTGTTGTGTATGTCTGTTTTCCATGTATCGTCTTTGTCCCTGGATTACATTCTTTTGATCACCGCTATAACCATTGTTCCCTTGATTACACTTTTACATACAAATATTGAATAGACATTTGAATACCTGAGTCACAAATTTAACATAAAACCAAAGGGAATATACAGATTGTTATATTTATCTTTTAGAATATTATAACACCGGTGAGTGTTCGTGAACTTCTTCGATGGCATTGGGTTTGTCTAATAGCTTTGTCAATTCTTTGTATTATTCAGCAGATTGATAACAAAAGAGTTTCATAGTTGTAGGAAAATCACTTTAATAACAATAATTGTGTTTATTAAGCAATTTGTTATCCTGAAATACGTGTGCGACTATCACATCAACGCAATGCTTAACAATGTGACAAATAGAAAAAAAACAACTACATGTGGTTTTTTATTGATGGGTGTAAAAATAGTACCAAGCATACCATACATGCTTTTCTTCTTCCTTCTGTCAAAGAGTAATCAAGGGAACCAAAATACTAACGGATATCAAAAGAATGTAATCCTGGGACACAGACCAGATATGGAAAACAGGCAAACACAACAAAGAACATAAAGTAACTGAGATAATACATACAAAGGAATTACCTAAGTTTGTTCACAACATCTTAACACTGACTGTGGAAGGAGATTATCAAATAATTTTCCAAAGAAAAAAAATAAAATTATTTTTTTGAAATATCATAACTTGACAGATACAATACCTCCAGCGTCAATGTGCATGTATTCATCAACTAGATTCTAAAGGGAAGAAAAATTCCTTCCAAACAATTTATACTTTTGTTATTTTTTATTGCTTTGAAATATTACAAAAAATGAACAAGATGTTTTACATATAAAATAATTTAAAATAGAAAGTTGTTAATGGATATCTTGTGACTGATTTTACTAGTCACTACATATCATTATTGAATAAAGAACTGCTGTATAAGTGGCTTCCAATTTTATTATTTACTAACTTAATTGTTCAACATATTAATTTGCTGACGATTACAATTTTTACTGTCTGTTAAATATTTTTCAAGGGCATGTACCCTTAATGACCAAAGAGAAGGCATTACATACATTTTTGTATGTACTGACCCGTTGTGGAAGGTATATTTGGTAAGGTATAAATCATAGGACATGAATACACAATAAGTATCATGGTTTAGATTCTTGTATTTCCTTGTGCAGTTTCTGAGCAAATGAAAAAAAAAAACTTTTTCTATATAAAAGGCTAAGTGAACGGAAGAGAGAAAGGATGAGGTATTGTTTAGGTTGGATAAATAAATATGCATGCACTGAAGTCTCACTTTTGGCAAAAAAAATAGTAATACACAAAACAAATGTAACATTATAACTCAAATTTGACTAGTCTTCATGTTGACTTACCCCAAAAATCGTTCAAAAATTGCCAATACAGTTGATAGCTATCAAGGCTACTTCATGAAAAATCTTCTCATGGTATTTCAAAATAGATAAAAGAAGATTGTCCATAATGTTTCAATTGTGTGTAAATCTTGTCATGTTTTCTCTCAAAGCCAAAAAATGGATGGGCAAAAAGTGGAAGAGGGTGATTAAGCAAATACTTCCAAAAATCTACTCAGGATAACCAAGTTATGGTGGAATGAATAAAACGTAACTCATTTCCAAATCTAGTTTTACCATACTAAGCCGATTCGTTGGAATTAGAGTGAAAATACACGAAAAAAATTGATGACAACGTGCTTTTTGGGTAACCTCAGAAGCATTGCAAATAAACATATAGAGCGACATTGAACATGGAATTCCTTTCAGAGTTCATTGGTCAACCTATCTCGTTCTTTCTATGCGTTCTTTGTCCTCAATGCTTTTGTTTACGTCATTTTGCTGAGGAATTTATTTTTGAATATAATATAATTGTTTGTTTACCTATTTTCTAAATGATTTTAATTAATTTAATGATTCTTTGAGACAAGGAAAACGTAAAATTTTCCCGGGAAATTTATCGCCGCCCTTTTTAGAGTTATCTGCTCATGGGTCACTGCAAATGAGATCAAAGGATTTCGGGGTCAAGGAGGCACTTTGATGTTCGGCTGATATTGCATGTGCGCAGTGATTATACAATTCAAGGTATTGAAGTGTCATTTATAGCAGAAAAGATAGACAACACTAAAACATTACTATTATTCTGTAGCCTATTTTTGTTATTAAATATTGTTTGGTAAGTCACAACGTTTATTTCTTTATTGCCATGAAAACTGGTCTAATTTCTGGTATAATGCTGTGTGATCTGAAAGTGGAAAAAAAACACAAACTAGCCTGTTATTAATAAAACATTACCAGCGTTCTAATATTTGTTTTAAAGTGTCAAACCGTTGGCATTACTGAACATAATAGCCATGTATTTCATCATAATATATCCTTCTATTCTTGTTTTCACCCGCAAATGAAATGGACAAATCGCTGAAAGAAGACAACTCATATATTTGGAACAATCCTTTTCCATTTTTGAGGCTTGGCGAATGAATCCGGTGGACTTCGGCTTTTTCTGACATTTTGTACGAGTTTATCTAAATAGGAAATGTAAGTCTCGTAATGTGACCCCGTGGTTTAACGAGGATGGGTCCTAGTCTACCATTTAAATGCATGGAAATTTGCTATAAAGAGAGCGTTATGTTAAGTATTAAAAAAAACATTTGATTGTGTAAAAAGATCGATAAAAATGACAAAATCTTTATCTACATGATAAAATTGTTCAGAAAAAGCATAAAATAGAAGATTTTGTATTGTTATACAACATTTAGAGATCCCAGATGTAAACAATAAAATGCAGTCTCCGGTTTCTATACGTTCTACATCGGAAATTCCGGTAAGAAAAATAAAACTAAAGCGAGGCTTACATACTCTATGATGTTCGACATTACAGATTATTACAATACGTGAATTCTATAATTCTGAAAATGTTCATTGAAATGTGCATCACATGACAGTGTGCGTTTGCCAAACTAAAAATACTAATTAATCGTAAATAGTTAAAACGTTGGTGACATACAATATGCATCATATCCACATTTTGATCTTAAAATTGTAGTAGATTTATCCTGATTGGGAGTTTCCGCTATACTTGTAACAGTTAAACAAACATTGGGCGGAAGCGTTGTCTTAGTCATGGTTTATTGTATTATTAAGAATGTAAAAATGTTACACTACAAAAATATCATTCAGGTGGACATTTAAATTGAAGCGAAGACATTTGCAGGAATATTTCCTGACTTTATTGTATCTAGTGCTCCTTATGCTAATCGTAAGTATTTGTATTTTTGTTTTTTTAATGTTAGCACGGTAGACAATAGACGTACCGTAGTATCAATACGGGATGCAGCTCTTGAATAATACAAGCTACCCATTCACACCATATAGCCCCATTTCTATTGTCCACATCCCAATTCCTCTAGAAAAACTCCATCCGAAATAGAATCCCCATAGCTTTTGTCTTTATTCAATATCAATAGAAGTTTTATATTTTTAAATTCTTCAATATTAAAACTGTGATTTTTATTTAAATTTGATATATTTTTCAATAGACTTATAATAAGAAACTCAATTAGCCATTAACAACCCCCATTCGCCAATACACAAACACAATTCACCAACCCCGATATACAATAGAATAGGAAATTTACCCAATACACTGTAAACCAATGCTACAATAAATAAACTTCATATGAAAACATCATTGCGACCAACAAGCTAGAGGCTCCCAGGAGCTTGAATTGCTCACCGTGTTCATTGTTTGCTTTTCAGAGGATATGTTTTTTTTTCCTAAGTAATATGGGCTACAAAATATAAGTTAAAACCTGCAAAAACGTCATTTGTCGCAATTGCAAGGGTAATATCTCCAAGAAAGAGGCGCCCTACAGCTTCGACTCAATGACTATGTTAATATGCTAATATCTTAAAAAAAAAACAAACAAAAAACAAAAAACCGTTATTTCACCAACAAGGACTCGGCCTGTATCTTCGACAAATTGAGACTTTTCTAGAGTTTTTCAAGCCAAATAAAAATATCATATCCACTGTCCTCTATACCTCAAAGAGTTTTTAGGTATACCCTGAAATAAGTAGTTGTACCTTTATGTTCTATGGATAGGCACAGTGGCTATGTTTAAACGGTTAAAAAATCCAAATGGAATTGTTGTGAAAAAATACCACATGGAACATTCATAGAAACTTTCATTTAAATACGTCTAACAGACGAAGAACAAATGTCACATCAGAACTTAAACTACAGACAAAAGAAAATACAACAGATAAGGTAATAAACACTTTAATGAGAAGACAATGCCTGATACAAAAAAATGTATTTAATTTCTTCATAATAGAATTTATTATTCTATTCATTTTGTTTTGCGTTGTTTTGTTAATTGTTAATTGTTGTTTTTTTATTGTAGATTTATTCCATCCAGTATTGTTTACGTAGTAATAATAATAGAACATCAACCAGTCAATGTCCAGATTTGTGATTAAAACAGCAATTTTATGGGGTATGTAAAAAATAATTTGTTTTTAGACGGAAAGCAACTTTTTATGGCAGTACAAAACAGCAATGTACATCTTACACAAATTAATGTACTAACATCTAACATTCGCTAGTCTAAAAAAAACAGGGCAATTTATTCACATTTCAAAAATCACATAAAAATCAATTTAAAGAAGTTAATCATTTTGTGTTTACCCGTCAGTACAAAAATGCCAATCATATCAATGTTGAAAATGTTGATATCCTAAACACGTGTTTAAAAAAGTAATTAAAAAATCCAATACATCAGAAGATCCAATCCAAAAATGAATATTATATACAAGCAGTTCTGTAAAATTTATCAACAAGAGGTTCTCCCGTATGCAATACAAGGATTCCTCTGTGTTTTAGATATTTCATAATTTTTAACATTGCAAGTTTTGATAAATAAAATATGATATAAGTTTGGGTCATACATGTCTGACTTTTGGGTAGGTGAATACACTCGGAAACCTCTTGGGCCATTAGCAGTGGACATGATTTAACTTTTAATCCATCATTCACGTATTGCCTCATTGTTTAGCATATCTTTCATATCGAAATGTGTGTTCCAGTATTTGTATTTACTGCTTTAACTTCTGAATGATTCTTTACCATTTTCTTGCATCAGCAAATAAAATAATCATCAATATTCATCTGGAAAACCTTTTTGTCTTGTTTTGTCGAAAACATTATTTAACCCTTTTTTATTCAATTGCAATTGTTTGATTCAAAGTTTGTGTAGGTGCTCAATTAAGAGGAGAGCCTGGCTTGCCTGGACTTGACGGTTTACCGGGGCCGAAAGGGGAACCTGGTTTACCTGGTATTAACGGTTTACCAGGAAATGAAGGGATGCCAGGGCCCCGGGGACCTGTAGGGATACCTGGTCCAGTGGGACCAAGAGGTGAACCAGGAAGATAGTGAGTATTAATTAAATGTATACTAAGTTACTTTGTATATATATTTTTTATATTATTTTAATGTGCAGTATGAATAATCATATGCATTTATGTTTGATAAGGAAAACAAACATCGAATTTCTGCAATCATTCTCATTGAAAAGAACTATAACATATAGCACAATAAGAAACTGTAAACGATTGGGCATATCAAAATGAAGATAAGAACTTTATTATGGAGTTCATATAATACCTTTTATTGACAACATAAGAAAACAAATGTGATTTTGATAGGTTACCTATGTTAAGGCAGTATATTTTCAATCATTAAGTAACAAAATAGAAATTTGCCTGTCGTGGGCCTTTAACATATAATGAAAAATAACAAATTGTACACCTGCGTGGATATGTTTTGCCTATTAAAAAACTCGGGAGTACAAACATGTATTGTGTTAACATATTTATTAGTCTTGTATTGATCTATATGTTATATTGTCTTAACGAAACATGTGGCACCTTATAGTGTTATGTTTGTTCTATTTTATTAATCATCGTTCATATTCTTTGACAAAAACCAGTCTGTAAAGAGACAAAAAGAAAACAAACTATATGCTTAAACCCTCCATATTATGTTGTACACCTGCTCTGGATATGTAATGCAAGACTGGTACCTATTGTATAGAACACTGGTTACAAAGATTTTGGCATTCTGATGTCTCGCTACTGGCCAATCTGTCAATTGGCTTCTACGGGACCAGGTATTAAAACAAATCTTGTCATTTCATCCCTATTCCACTATACAGGTGACATGTTTTTAATTGTAATACGTTAAACCTCAATCACATACATATATTTGTTTATGAACACCTCATTGCACAATACTTTTCACGCCAGAGTCGTATTCTTGTCTATTCATTAGAAGCTTATTTCACGATGAAACTTCCCGATATACATGATAACACCCAGTATCTTTATTGCATGTTTACTATAAGTTGTTTTAACGTTAACCTTTTGGTTTTTCAATTGATATATCCGCCTAACTACATTTTTGGTCTTCCTTTTTACATTGAATGTCAAAAGTATATCTGAAAGGAGTCTCAATGGATCGATTAACCATCGGTACATTATTTAGTAAATAACTTGGAAGAAAGCATGTTACTCCGTAGAAAATGCTTTATCGGATAATTACGTCCAGACGTCTTAATATCTTTTACAAGTTCAAGGTACATTTCGCGCGGAGGTTGTTTTCGTCGACATATAGTGAACGAGAATATTGGCAAAAATTAAAACCGCGCGAACATCTTTATATTTACTATACATGCAATACTCGGACAAATAAATCATGCATCACAAAAGCGAAAATCACTGCTTCATCAAATTGGTTTTAGTGAAGGCTTATTTTTATGTTCATGTCTTTTCTATTGACACAATGTTTTATATCCATTTAAGGAGATAGACCCAGGGTAGGGGACATAACTCTCGAAATCAGTGACATGTTTGTATCATATTCAATTTCACCAAAACCTATGGGGCTTTTGTTGGAAGCAGAATAAAATCAATCCAAGTTAGTTAGATGCTTACATAATATTGATGTAAAATGCTGAATACAAACTTTCCAATGATTTTTTGGAGTTGTGTCCCTTGTCTTAGGTCTACCTCCTTAAGTGAAAATAAGTTGACTAGAGAGAAATGTCATTTATGGGTTTTTACCTCTGTTCATTTGGAATAAACCTAAGAAAAAAGAATTCTTTAACCTATTATTTGCCAAAATAGAGAATGCTTCCGCTTTTTGCGATCTCTAATTTATAAATTCTTCACGATACATGGTTAATTTCATATTATTTTACACACTATTTTATACACACAGTAGGTGTATGGACTGATACAATTTTACAAAAATATATTTCTTATGCTGTGTTGGTAGCGTATACATCATCTGCCCATTTTCTTATTTTTTGTGTATTGGTCTAAGAAACCTTTATGCTAATATCTGTTCACTTTACGTGTTACATTTTATTCTTACTTCAGCAATACGTTTACACATGGCTGAGCATTCTAATGTATATCTGTAAAAATAAAATCAGTGTTTAATAGCGTTAAGTTCTTGAACATACATTTGTTCAAGCAAACTTTTGTACAATATGATTTTTTAAATTTGTAATTAATTCATTAAATCCAAGGCAGAGGATGGAACATGAATGGGACCGTGTGAAAAGTAAATAATATCAATATCAAAGAGTAATCAAGGGAACCAAGGTTATAGCGGTAATCAAAAGAGTAATCAAGGGAACGAAGGTTACAGCGGTAATCAAAAGAATGTAATCCAGGGACAAAGACCAGACATGAAAAACAGACAAACAAAGAACATAAAGTAACTAAAATCATACATACAAAGTAACAAAAGAAAATGAGCAACTCGGACTCCACTAAAAACTGGGAGCATGGACCAGGTGCACCGGTAGAGTAAGCGTCCTCTGCTTTTCTAGAAACACCCGCCGAGTTGCTCATAAAAAGTCAAACGACTCATTGTATGATACTTTTATTGAGATTAAATGAACGAATATTTGTCCTCCTAGTGTGCTAATTTGTATACCCTGGTATTATTAATTATTTTCGTATTCAAGTCAGTGCTTGATGTAGTTAATACGGAGCTTAATTAATCTATGAATCACTTTTGTTTACATCTCTAAGATTAACTTTTACAAAAGGAGGTTACTACTATGTTCTTATAAATGGTTAAAGAATATACAATAAAGCTTAATATCTTGCATATAAGTGGATTAAATGGTTTAAAGGGCGAGAAGGGAGAACCCGGATCACTTCAACGCAACGGCCGAGGTTTGCCGGAAAATATCAATTCATCTAATTCCAGTCCAGTCATGCTCAATCCGCAGTCTCCACAAGGTAAAAAATGTATTATAGTCAGACCGCTTTTTTTGTATAGAAATCATATCATAACAAAATACATCCAACAAAATCACAAAACAACAATAAATTTGTTGAAACAAAATTAGAAAGAAAAACAACCAAGAATATTAAAAAAAGACTTATGTAGGCGGAGCACGTTCCACAAATACACGAGAAGATTCTATTCTCTTCAAGAACTAAAAAAGCTAACAAGAGGGGAAAATCATATGGAATGATAAGATAATTATCGGA
Source organism: Perna viridis (assembly GCA_037379345.1). NCBI lineage: Eukaryota > Metazoa > Mollusca > Bivalvia > Mytilida > Mytilidae > Perna > Perna viridis. The sequence goes on along the minus strand of CM074521.1, from coordinate 21,360,907 downwards.
CAGTATAACATTGTGGTAATCATATTAAGTTTTGTATTTTGTGTGGTTTTAGTCGATTCGTTTGGCAATTTTCTCGGTGATTACAATTCAATACGGCGTGACCAGACGAAAATAAAAAATCATGGATTTATTGAGGTTTATTATAGCAGTTATTGCCAGAAAAAAATGTCTCTTATTTAACAAATGAAACGCCGAGGTATAATTGTTCATTCATCACCGATTTCTAAATAATGTGCATATATACAGTTAAAATACGAATGAATTCTTTGGATATAATAAGTTAAATATTTCCTTTTGTAGGAATAACAACAGTGATTGTATTGATAGCAATAATTGGTGTAACTCTTATATCAATTACCGTGGTCGGAACAATACAGATAAAACGCTTAAAGAAAGGTAACCTGAAACGAAACAATAAGAAACAAACTGCAATACGTTATTTTGATTATTAGAAACATTTTGCCAATCCCCACAACTATAAGACAACAAACGATAATTATATCATTATAATCGTCCTCTACCACTTTGAAATCTTTGCTTGAATTTTGTCTTTGGGTGTAAAATAAAATTGTCTTACTTGATAGTTCAGAACAAGAGAACATTATTTATAGGAACATTCCTTATGCTTTTTCTGTTAAAGTAAATGAGAAATACCAAATCCTTCTTTAGTTTATTTGATGAGTTTAGGCTCACCACAGATTTTAATACATATATCTATGTTTATATGCTTTGGTTCTTTTGATAAATTTCAGAAATACAATTGCTTAAAGAACCATTAATCGAAAACAGGTAAGATAATGTATTCAAGTCACTGTCCACGATCGCCCTAATAGTCTCTATACATTCATAGATCTGATTTCATCTATATTTCATAGACTTAGCCATTTTTCCAATTTAGACTGCTAAACTACAATTTTACTCTTCTAGTGAATTTCGGCTTCTCAATCGCCTTTGTATCTTACTTCCGCGCATCTATTCATCCTCCGCATTTTACCTTGATGTAATTGACAACATCACCTCTCTATTAGTTTTCTCAATAGAACTAAAACTATTTCCACTCTGTTCATATAAAATACTATCCACATTTCAACGATAACATTTTATTGTCTTTTCAAGACATCCATTTTAATATTTGTCTGTCCTTTAAAATGTGCCCTGTTTCGATTTATTTTTTTCAGATACCAGGAATTCAAACGACAAGACAACAATGACGGATATGTACGATATCGTGGACTGGAAATTATGCATGAAAACCAGGATTCCTATAATTATATAGATATTAAAGACGGTCAGGCTAATGGTGAAAGTACAAATCAAGAGAAATAAACAAACAAAAAACAAATACATCATTTATATTATTGACACAAGGCTTTATAACGTTTTGCAGATCGTGTCAGAGGCGCAGACATTGTGTTGTATCTCAATTAATCTAACCAGCTCGATCGTAGCTAAAACAATGTAAAAAAGTAAAAAGTAAAAGTTGTGTAATATTTTGGTTCCTGCCATATTATACTTTTATATTTAGTAAAATACTGACTTTCATTATTTAAACTTTCTGTCCACGCGAGTGGTGAAGTTGACGATATATTGCAACTCGTTGACAAATAGAACTCAAAGACAAGCTTATTCATATACAAAACAAAAAAGACACGGTGAAACCTAAGTGAATTAAAAGAACAATGATCAAACCCGACCATACACAATTTGTTTTGTAAATATCCTATTTTTACCAAGGGGTACTAATGTTGAAAAATCTGCAACAAAGAGCTCGCTCAAAACAAATCAAAAACAAAATAACATTGTTGTGACGATATTTTGTTTCCTCTTGAAGAAGAAACCCTACAACAGACTATATTTGCAGCAAGGTTTTTGTGTTTTTGAAATACTAGAGTAACGTACTTAATGTGCATAATTATCTGTAATTTAGAGAATATTTAAATTGTAGATCATTAAAGATATTCAAATATACATACAGAAATTTTAATGTCGTCATCATGAAGTAGTTGATCGTTTCGGTGTATCCATCTGCACCATGAAAACCGATTTGTTCAACGTGTCATAATTGTCTCATGCTCTTGACTTTTTATAGGCAACACGATGGGTGTTTCTTGAAAAACAGAGGACGCTTGCTCTACCAATGCACCTGGTCCATGCCCAAAGAGTCGTGTCCGTATTATTTTGGTTACTTTGTCTGGTATTTGTCCCCGGATTACATTCATTAGATTTCCTCTAGAATCTAGATTCCTTTCATTACTCTTTAAACATTTTTTAAAATCTGTTTCCGATGCTGTCGATTAAAAATCAATCTTCATCTACTTATATACTATTGAAGGAGTGCACTCCCTTAAATTATAGAAAGAGCACAAATTGTTTTACATGGAATAAGTCTCTTAAGGATGTTCGCTCCTTTTTAAAGACTACCAAGGAGTTCAAAGGGTTTTGAAATCTTTTAAAAGATCTTTCATGACTTTTTTGGGATGTAAGCATTTAAAAATTGGCGGGAAAAGGATTTTGCAAAATTGTCCATAGCTAAGTACGTTTTATTTATCAAAACCACTGAAAAAATAACGGATTTCTTAAATACTTCCCAAAAAACATTTTAAGGTGTGTGTAATGAAATTCTGAAAAGAAAAGTGTAAAGGGTGAAGGGTGGGGTCACTGGGCAAAATATATAAATGATCTTTCTTCAAAGTGCTTTTCAGTCTGAGATAATTTTAATCAAAAACCTATCGACGCTCATGACAGCACAGTACTAAGTTAGTTTATAGAAAATAATATATTTTAGCAAAAAAGCAGAAATAATACAAATAAAATTCAATTATATAGAAATAGCCATGCATTCAAAAGACTACCAAGGTTAATCTTTTTCAAAATATTAAATTCATCCATCTATTCTAAGGTGTCCGCAGAGTAGTTCTTAAAATCACAATAGCTTAACATATAATATTGATAAAGTGACTAATTGAATCTTGTATTTTCCATAGACAATATTCTTATGTCTCGGCGTGCTATAATATTTATACAAAACGACACTTATTAAATGAAATTCTGAAACAAATAATGGGCTGAAAAACAAAACATGATTAAAACAACACTTAAAAAACAAACGGATAAAAATAGCATTCAATTCTTGCTTTTGGAAGTACTTTCCGTGTTAAAAAATCAGAATTAGGTCGTGACAACAACTGGTAATGGCAACATGGAAACTCGTTAAATTACCCACATTGCCACGTTGAAATCTGTGATAAATTTGAGGACGTCAAGAGCGAAATCGAGAAAATTATGTAAATGTATTCAAATTATGTGCAAAAGATTTTTTCAAAACTATCGTTTAAATTTATTTTTGTTTTCAACAATTCCACCACAGCAACGATTTTTACCATCTCTTGTACAATGATTCATGCTCAAATTATCTTTTTTTCTGTATATCGTTGCATTATTGATGGTTTTGCCATGATGCATTGTATAATGAGTGGCCTTGAGCTGACGTTTTTTTGGGGTTTTTTTTGCGAAAAAAAATTAAAATAAGCTAAATTGAAAATTTTACCTCAAATATACTGGAACATACAGAAAGAATTAAACAAGTAAAAATTTTCTGACCTTGATTTATGCTATGAAAATTAAGGTTACTGGTACATGTTACATCGATTCTTATCTTGCGTATTTAATGACGGGACAACCAGATCTTTCTTTCCCAAGAAAACACTTACGATTTAATCAGTGTAAGTCTCTTCGGAGACATAAAATTACAATATTCAATTCACATATCCTCGACAACCCAAAACATGTTCCGCCAAAATTGTCACAGTTACATATAAAAAAGTACAATTGAAATTTTCTGCTAAGATTGTAGACATTTTTCCTAGAACAGCAGAGGACGCTTACCCTAGCGATGGTTAAACAAACAGGCCTTGTTCACGAATGAAACCAAATAAATATAAACAATCCTTCAAGTAAGAATGGTATTATTAATTCTCCATCCCGCGTAGTAAAATTTGAATGTACATTTACTGCGAAAGGGAGAGAAAGGTGTGTAAAATTAAAAGCAATGTTTATCACGGTACAAAAAAATGTACTTATTCGGATATTTGGCTATCTGAAAATAGCATTTATTTAATATAAGAATTTGTAAACAGTAGAAAATCGAAAATATTTATCATGCGTAGCGATAACATTGAAAAGTAAATTTACTCCAAAAAAGAGTATATAAGAAAATGAATTAAAAAATGTACATGAATAGAACGGGTTTCTTCAACATTGGAGCAATAAATAATGCATTGTTTTTTGTCGTTCTTTTGCTGTTGATTTGTATGTTTTATTTAAGTTAAGTAGCACTCCAGCTAAGAATCATGCAAAATGTGATTCATGGGTAAAAAGCCTACATATTTTTATTTCTGATATTTTGTTTGAATTACCATAGTAAACAGACATTAACATTCAGTTTTTCATATAACCCGTGTTCTTAGGAGATACAAATGATATAGAATGCACTGTAGATTTCAAAATTAAGGGAGATAACTCTGTAAATGACACGCAAATACAATAGAATCTATTGGATTTTCAATGTTGATTATCTCCTAAGAGCAGTCAGATTTGAATGAATAATTAAAACTAGGCGGGTGGTGTTTCTAGAAAAGCAGAGGACGCTTGCCCTACCGGTGCACCTGGTCCATGCTCCTAGTTTTTAGTGGAGTCCGAGTTGCTCATTTACTTGTTACTTTGTATGTATGATTTTAGTTACTTTATGTTCTTTGTTGCGTATGTCTATTTTCCATGTCTGCTTTTTGTCCCTGGATTACATTCTTTTGATTACCGCCGTAGCCTTGGTTCCCTTGATTACTCTTTTATAGACCCATAAAACAACTTAATTACAAAAATAAAAATATGTAGCCTTTTTTGGAGTGTATCACATTTTTCAGATTTTGCATGATTCTTACAAAGACAGTTGCTTTTTGTTTTTGTTTTTAGCAAAAAAGGAGAGTGTATGCAATGGCGTAATAAACATAAGAAGAAACATAACTTATTGGATTCTTGAATTCATGGTTTTGAAATTTTCATTATACACATCAACATCTACTACTCGTTGAACCTTCCCACGAAAATCACAAAAATTGGCACCTCAGGAACAACAATAATTTCACAGTATGTTTAAACAAAGCAAATTAGAAGGATACTTATATACTTGACTTTCAGCAATACTCCCATTATAGTTAAGCCTATGAAGTCTTAAGAGCACTTCAATCAAAGCATTATTTATTAAGTAACTGAACTTACAACCGATAGTTATCTCACAAGGATGTATGATAATCTTCAGATCAAATCCAATTCAATTACACTGTAATTTTTAGTATGTATCACCGTTTGTGCGTTAATTGGTTGCAGCACCCTTGTACTCAATCGATTTTGTTGAGGTACCAGTTCATATAAAATTAAGACACTGTCTATGATCGAGGTGATCTATGGCTTAAAAAGACACACCGAACTAACAATATTTTGCCGGTCTTCTTATGTTATATTTTTTCTGTATTCAGATTTGCTTTTTGAAAAAAAATATTAACCTCCCACACAAATCATCTAAATCAGGAACAATTACTCTTGCTACGGTTTTCATGGTGCAGATGGAACGATCTACTACTTCATGATGACGACATTAAAATTTCTGTATGTATATTTGAATATCTTTAATGATCTAGAATTTTAATATCCTCAGATAATTATGCACATTAAGTACGTTACTCTAGTATTTCCAAAACACAAACACCTTGCAGCAAATATTGTAGGGTTTCTTCTTCCAGGAGGAAACAAAATATCGTCACAGCAGTGTTATTTTGTTTTTGATTTGTTTTGAGCCTTTGCATAGAAACATTATTGCTTAACTAATAAGGTTCAATGATAATAAGCATTCTATTTGATTGCACTTGTCAAAAGTGAACCATTACTCGATCAGTTAAATACTTGGTTAAATAAGCATAGATACATGTAATTGTTATGAATTCCACTTCCACACATTCATCGGTGCAGAATTGTTTATAGAAAGAGCTTCTGTAAGTTTTACCAATCCAATTTCTCTTAACCCCAAAAGTTTCTTCTAATAAATAACAGAGTCATTAATTTTCATTCAGTCAATTATTTTCAATCACTTCTTCACACTATGATTTAAACGAAAACAACACTTGTATCATACCTATTTTTTTTTTCATTCTGATTGTTTATTTGTTTATTTTCACTATGTTCTGTAGATAAGAATGGTTACTTTGAAAGTGATGGTTCTAATTATTGGTATCCTTCAGTTATCAACAGAAGTTGTGTTAAAACTATACATATGACACATATCAAGAAAGGTACCTCTCTAGAAAGTTATTCAATAAACTGATATTGATAGAATAGAAACAGTGAATAACTTAAGTATGGTCTCGAGTGTCGAGGAACCACCGAATTTAACAAGTGCAAGGTATTTGTTCCATGCTCAAATTATATCTTCACTTATTCTTTGCACGGGTAATTTATTTCGAATATTCAATTAATTTTCATTTTATCATGGTGTCTTCCACCATTCTATATGTTACCTATCGCTTGAATGCCAACAAAAATATTTCAATAGATGTTTATATTATAACAATAGGTGTTTTTATAACAATTTAAATGTTTTATTATATGTATTTAACTGTTGAGATTAATAAGTGAAGTTGATAAATGGAACATTTTTTTAATATGAAAAACAGCAGATTTTTAAAAATATGTAAGAATAGAATTGAATTGAATTATAAAAAAAATGTAAAAACATAATAAATTTTAACTTTGTTTTTAACATTTATTTTCAGAAATGTATAAATAATATACAAACATTTTAAAGAAATTCAGAAATTTAGCATCGATAAACATTATTTGAAACTCTGAACTTTATATTAATGATTTATTTCATTCTTTATCATTTTAATATTTTAACTAATTGATATGAATATATTTATTCATTATAAAATTGGATAGTTATTTAAACAAATTAACGAGACAGAATTATCATTCATAATTAAGAAAACTTGATAGCTTTAAAGCTTTAAACCTGTTAAGCATGATGATGAGCACAGCTCAAGCTGACACTGCGTGAGCACAGCTCCAAGCAGCATACAATCCAACATTTATAGTGTTTCCTGGCATCACCAAGAAAGGTTGCCTTTTCCACTTCACCAAGTGCATCTGTCGGAAAATTCAGGAAATAAGTCACCTGATAATTAATATGAATATTTAATAAGCATGCACCTTTATTGAGATAAACACTGACACCTCTTCCTTGAACGCCAAGAACATGTTACAGGTAAATTGTCTGTAGGTCAAAGGATGTTGGCATTCGAGGAATAAACCTTTATCATGTAAATTTTATCAATAATGTATTGCTAATTTTAACATGGAATATTCATCCATCCGCAGCTTGATATTCGTGTTGTGAGGTTTCAATAGGATAAATTCCAAGAGTGAAATTATGGAATATACTACATAATACACTGATTCAACTAAGAACAGACTGGAATTATGACCAGGCGAAACTCGGAATTAGCGGCCTTTTTTTATTTTCTTTTTGTGTGTCTTAAAACGATTACATGTTGCTCATATGGATTGCGATGTTTTTGTGTTTTTCTTTGTGTTTGGTACGGTTATGTTTGTATGCACTCTAATGATTTTTCTGCAAAACCATGCAACAACTACATTAATTTGAGACCTTAACCGTAGTTTTCTCTGTGAGTATTTCAAACATACTTTCAGAGGCCTATTTGTATTAGAGACGATGGAATTGAAACTGAACACTTTAATTTTAAAAAATGGATTAAACTAATTGAAGTCGTTAGTTTATTTTTTTTATATCAATAGTTCATAATGCGAAAATGCACTATACCAATAACATATGTGTACTTTGATAAAATAATCGTGTTGTCCATCCCACAAACACCGTGTGATCCGAATATGCGAAGGTGATCTGTAAGATATATGGTCGAATGAACTTTGACATGAGTCAGATGAATAGATAATACGGAACAGACAATAAATTACAACCGATACGCTGTGTCGTACAAGAATATCAGTTGGATTGATTGACATCAAAATGGATAAAACAAAATATATACTCAAAATGTGTTTTAGATGTAAAGTAAATTCCAGTCTCAAGGATTAGTTCCGAAGGACATTTAGGCATTATCTCGTGGTTGGAAGATAAAGGGAAAAATTTCGCACCTCGACCCCCGATTTTTCAAGTGGGGTATCTCTGGTGAATAGTCGATTTGAGTGGTCCAAACGAATGATACGTATGGTCATGTGAAAAATGTATGAAACCCTATCGAATCAATAATTGGAGGTATCCGGCCATATTTCCACACTTCGTAACGTAGCGCGATTTTAATCAGTAGATTTTTGTATCTTTTGACTTTCCTGTTATGTTAGACAATATTATTTGAAAGGGTAATCAAGGGAACCAAGGTTATAGTGGTAATCAAAAGAATGTAATCCAGGGACAAAGACCAGACATACACAACAAAGAACATAAAGTAACTAAAATCATACATACAAAGTAACAAAGGTAAATGAGCAACTCGTACTCCACTAAAAACTGGGAGCATGGACCAGGTGCACCGGTAGGGTAAGCGTCCTCTGCTTTTCTAGAAAAAATGAAGTTATCAACGAGTGTCGAAAACGGTTACACGTTCAGGTATATGCAACAGGCAGCTTATGATTGATAATTAGTTGGGAAATATGTTTTTAACTTTAATCTTTAAACGTTTATATATTTTTAATAAAGTGAAAACTGCAATTGTTCACAATGTACAAATAATCATAAACCAGTTATATAAAAAAGGAAGCTGATTTCATTTCTTTTCGGATATCCCACCTAAAATAGATTCAGTGGAGTATAAAATTTGTTTAGATTTTTAAAGCAAAATGTACAGTGACCGGATATTTTGAAGAATTGGTACGATACATATAACATTTAAGTATTTTTTGAATTCTATGAAATTTATGCCATATAACAATGAACGATGTGGCAATATTGTAGTATCAATATTGCATGGTATAAAGTAGTAATTGATATGTATGGTAAAACATCAGTTACCTGTCACTGAAGTAAAAGATAACATCAGCTAACTACAATCCGAATAAGGTCAACATACTCAATGATAATATTTTTCTAAGCTTAATTTAAACAAAAATGTTTTTTTTATTTCCTTATTTATCTGAACTGTTATATTCTTGTTATCGATACAATACCTATAAATCACTTGGTTGTTGTCACTGCTTATGGACCATATATCAAAAATTCAATAGAACAATTAATGGACAAGTTTTGCGTTTATTCATAATAAAATATGACTGGGACTTACTACCAGAATGGATGAAGGACAAGAATCATTGGGAGCCAGTATTTTTTGTTTCATCTAGTTTTGGTGCAAAGGTGAAATGTATTTATCATCTGATTTCAGTGAGCAATTTCTCCTACATAGCAGACCTATAATAGGTTCTGTTGATTTTATTGTAGATTAAGATATTGAATGCATACATAGATACCACGGTGTACGGTAAATCGTAATGGCGAACTTATAAACAGAATAATGTACTATATACGAAATGTTAAGCTGATTTGAATATTTTGGTAAACATCTCTTGACCTGATCTTGATGACGTATGATATGCAAGAGATTGCAGAGAAAGGTTTGCACTATAGACGTATGTATACACAGGTATCGTTTAATCTATCAGCAGATTTTATTTTTTCTCTGACGATTATCTCAAATGCTTTCCTTCGTAGGTACTATAAATCCCATAAATCCCAAAATGTATTTTGATTTTCTGTTCTTAGAATTTGGAGTTCATTAGCCGTTTTAGCATCGCGGGACGCCATATTTAAAATATTCCCATAAATTATGAAATGGAGGTTACTCCTCATCATGAATGAGTCGTGTATTTTTTTAGGAGGTGTTGTGTCGTACTCTTAGTGGTATCATATGATACCACTAAGAAACGACACAACACCTCCTAAAAAAATAGCATTTTTACTGTTAAATGACAATTTTTGTTACTAAGGGTTTGAAAAAAAAAAGCCGAAAGTTAACAAAGATCTTTGAAGCATAGAGATCGTAGAAGTACACACGATTAATTGGACACCCACAACTACTAGGAGATAAAAGATGACCTAACCGACGATAGAGTAGATCAAATATACTGATGATTGGAGAAATACTGTATATACATGTACATCTCTTTGAAATCCTTCAGGCTGACCAGCTGACTTTTTTCTTGAATAACACCCTGAGAATGTATTGCTATTTGTTATCAAAAGTAATAAAACAACAAAATAAACGATGCAAATATGTCATAACAATTGAAACATGAATTGGACGACACAGCACCAACATAAAAGAAAACTATACCTGCTATTCTCAAGGATTTCACTGTGTTGGCTAGATATCATATCAAAAAACGTCTCTGTGTGTGTTTGCGTGTGAATGATAGCTGTATTGAGTTTCAACAACATCGGCACCAAGTGAATATCCAAACCCGTAGTTACCAAGTGGGGATGATATAAGCTCATGTTTCGGCAAATTTGATCTATTGACCTATTTTTCACTGTATCATTGTGAGATCACCTGAAGTGGGAGTCTGTTTAAATTATAAAGTACTTTTTCATATATCTTTTTATGCAGCTTTGGTTCAAGAATAATATCGTTTTGTTAGTTTCGACGGTGTATTTCGTGTTCCACTCCATCAATACATTAAACGGCTTATTCAAGTTCAAGCAAACAGCTTATCGCAGATTAGAATTTGTGTTCACTTGCACAATTGATTCAGTACTTTGAACGATGAGCATGTATTGATCAGTTGTAATAATAAGCGGTAGGTATTAAAATTTGAATGGCATCAAATGTATATGAATGAATTTAAAAGGTATGACCCCAACCATATCAAAGTTATTGATATCCCAAAATTAATCAAGACTTCATCAAACAATGTCGGAACGACCGCACTATGTAGATTGGAGAGGTGAATGGTGTTTGCATCCGAATCAAAATATCTAAAAATAAGAAAAAAATTTCGGTCCTCGCCTACTTAAATGTTTTAGTTTTGCTTGAATACACCTTCAATGAACAAGTTAAAATATAAATACATTACAACAGAAAAAAAGTTACATCTTTGAAAGTAAATAAGTAATTAGTATGTCCTCTTGAAAACGGCAATACGTCAAACACTTAAGTGCTTCCGATTGCGTTTTTTTATAATTTTCGGTCAACAACAAGTTTCCTTTGCTTGCGTTTTGGTCGTCCTAGATTTTATGATAGGAAAAGTAGAAGCTAGCTTTGAGGAAAAACTTCACACCAAACAGGCATGTAAGATTAATAGATAAATTGAAATATGTAATTTTATACGAGAATAACCATTTATAGTGTTAAAAGATTGACAATTCTGTGTATTTCATTGAAAAAATATGTTTACGTGTGTTGTAAAGGATACGTAGATTACGTTCTTAAATGATAAATAATATGAGTTTACAACCGAGCATTGCGTACTTATATGTTTTTGTTATGTTGTAAAATCATTGAATAAAGGGACGATATCTGAAATTGGCAAGATCAGAGATAGGTATTCAATTAAAAAAAGAGATAACTTTTCAGCGTACCGGATTTAGAGACAGTAACATTTAAAAAAAATCCTTGTTTTTGAATTACATATCTTAATTGTAAGTCAATTCAAATGCTATTTCCTCTTCGAATTCACTTCCCTAGTCCATTTCTGCGGGTCTGTCTGATACCTATTCCGTCTTGACTAACGTTTATCTTCAACATAGAATGGGATGCTTCTCGGTATGATTTGAGCGTTGGGTAGCGAAAAGTTTTGTGTTTTTGATCATTATTCTTTACATATACAATATGTGTTCATTCAAAGACGTCGAAAATCTAAACTATAGTGTCAAAACTGCACCTTGATAAATATTATATTGGAATAATGGTAATTATATTTTCGGTAATACCTCATCGATTAATGCCAAATGTTTCATGAGCTATATATTTACATATATAATATTACGAGTATGAAGTCGAGGGTTCCCGTGCTACATGCAGATTCACACCAGGATAACTATTTTACGTGTTTATAGTAAGGAGATAACAGTATTTTATGGTAACTTTGAATTTTGTAAATCTTCGAAAATAAATTCGTGTAATATCATTTTTCAAGATACTTAGTTTTCAAACTGCATGTGTTTTTTTTCTAAAATGCATATCTCAACAGACATTATCAACTCCCATAAGTCTTAGTGCAATTTTGTTTTTAAATATCTTTTATCATTTATTTTGTACGTTTAATAATATGACAGCTATTTGCATATTCGTGTTAACATATTTCTGGTCAGGCTACATTACGTAGCTAATTCACCTGAAGTAATTTGAATATCTATAAGGGCAATACTAGATTAGAAAGAATAATATCATATTGAAATTCCATTAAGCCTTATAAGAATTTTGTTTATTTTGTTGAGATAAATTTCTGAAAATATTTCCCTTGAGTTCTTATGTACTATATTTAAAATCTTTGAAAAAAACTAGATATTTACGGTTATTAAATAAAAAAAAATGTTACAGAGGAATTAACAATCACCGATGCAAAAATTTTTAATAAGGGTAACAGCAAAAAAAAAAAACGAACACTATTCCCATCCACTATTGGAACAGCTGGTACTGCAACGGTACTTACTTGGTACAGGCATTTCAAACGAAATGGAAGGTAAAATCTAGGTTTTACAGCGCAGCAAACCTCCCTCTTCCATTGCAGTGTATTGATGATTAAAAAAGCAGCATTTGGGTGCTGTAGTGTCATAAGTTGTAAATCAGTTGTTATATTAGCATATCAAAAGAATAATTTACAAAAAAAGGCAATCATTACTCGTAGTTTTAGACGAAACTGAGTATTTTTCAAGCAAGGACTGATGTTTAAAATAAGATTTGGAAAGATACCTTTTAGGCGCATTTCTTCATACCCCGATTCAGTTATACAGTCGGTTATACAGATACTTCACGGAAATTAGAGTAGTTAGTCCTGCTCTAGCGTAACGAATCAATTGTGAAATATAAACTCAATATGCAGAAGAAGATATATTGCTATACAGGTAAGGGAAATGTATAATTTTCAAATTAAAATCGTCTCTTTTATTATAAATCTTAGGGCTGATATGACCACTGTTGTCAAGTTTTAGAAGTAGGTTAAGAAAAGGCAGAACAAATTCATTATGTAGTCTTTTGTAGCTTTAGTAGATAAATTATAGGGAAGAATTTACCCAAAGAAGGGTTGTTATTGAAAATACATCATCACTATATCCGTATTTGCAATTAAAATTATTCTTGATTAATATGAATATAAAAACAAAGCAGTTAGGAAACTAGCACAGTTAGTGCCCTTTGAAATTCCAAATTTTTGCTGAAATATAGTTCCATCAAATGGGACAAATATGTTATCAATTAGGAAATTAAGCATACTGCAAATCTGCTTTTCTGTGTAAAAATATGTGAATTTGTAACATAATTTCTCAAAATTCTTGCGTACAAGTTCTTTTAAATGAAATTTCAATTTATCATGTGAAAACGTTCTGTAAAGAATTTTGTAGGAAGCTCATTTCCGAACAAAATCGGGATTTTAGGTTTTGAAGTTGATCTTTGGGAATTTTTAAGTATTTATGTATAATTAAGACCATTACAAGAATTGGTGGTATCGCAGCTATCATATTGTCCATCCTTTTCTGCTGAAAATATTTTTGTAAGGTGAATCGATATCTCTTTAGTGGAGCAAGTTGAAGATATTGCTATATTCCTTTCTTTGTATAGATTTTTATGAAGTTTGGTAATCCAGTACAAATAAGGTAAGTCCTCACAATTTACTTCGACGTTGAGAGAAGATATGAAGGACTAATGGTTGTTTAAGATTTCATTTGTGTCAAAAGTAGTACATGTGCATATTGCATTGGATGCTACTGTCAATGCATAGTTCCTTAATAAGGTTATTGAGGCAATGGGGTTTACAAACAAATATAATTTTGTTTGAAGCTTTGTCCACAGGGAGGGACAATTACATTTTTTTTTGCATCGAGGAAAAACATTCAAGGACCTCGTGATTGTTGAATACAGACTTGGGTCGTTTATTTACATTTTTCTTCAGATTGTCAATGCAATCACGCATCACCGATCTAATTGTACGTTTCTAATTTGACATTGCCTCGAATTATGGTTCTTGGTCCTTTTCTCCCTGATGATCTTGCATAATCTTCAACAGCATCCATTATGATTTTGAAATAATGTTTCAATTTGCACAGCTGTGGTTCTCTGAATATTGGACCATGAGATACTACTTTATGTAGAAGTTTATTCTCAATGATATTCAAATCAGCAGTGACATCATGACTAGAAAGACAGTCATGAGTCAGAGGGGACTTCAAGTATTCCTCAATGTTTAGCTTCTGCAAGAACATGGTTTAAAACTTCTACTAGTTATTACGTTAGTGTAGCTTTAAGGAACAAAAGGAACATATTGATTTTTGAAGTACTGTAGAATTCTTTCGATGTTTGAAATATTCGAAAAACCTCTTGGACTTCATCACATTCTAACCTAACTCTATTCTATATCTCTCATTTTACTCCATTCCCTTTACCAAATAAAATTGACACTCCCGTTTTTGAACCTACCTCATCATAAAACAGACTTGTAACCATCTTTTTGGATATTGGCTTACATAGGAAGTAAAAGGTCAAGATGAAGAAAAACGATCGTTCTTCCACTAGCCTTTGTCAACAAATGTATAGATTTGGCTAACATCCTCCGTCACAAAAACGCAACCAACAAAATTCTTCCATATTTCAAGGACACATCAGTGCCTATTATTTCATATTCTTACATTTCAATTTTTGCAACAAAAATGTTTATTTATAAAAGGCTATTGCAGAACCTCGAGATTGAGAACTTCAAAGATAAACCACCTAATTGTTCTTGCAAAAACAAAACTCTCCATTCAAATATGGTCCTTTCGGTCACGTCATTACGGATGATTTAAGGATCATCGAAAACGAATCTCTCCGCAAGGTCCTTTCTTAAATTCCCTAGTACCTTGAACCTTGAATACAAAAGACATAAGATAAAACGAAAACAAGAAGACTTTGTATCTCTGACAGAGTGGGGGAAGGTTGTGAGGTCTTTATTTTTTAAACATATGAAAGTGCTTATTAGGTCAATGAGTGTAAAAGTTACATCAGTTTTCAAAGACCCCGATGTCGCTACAACATTGTTAACTAAACATGACAAATATGTTGTCGTAACAGAAGACATAGCTCAAAACAACGTTATTTTGTCTGTTAGTCTGGAAAAGTATTTTTTTCAATATTTATTTTCAGAGGTAGGATATAGAAAAAAATAACTGTGATCAGACCTATACTACCAATTCACTCTCCAAAGAAGAATTAGTGGAAAACCAGGAATCTGTGCTATAAAGGCGATGATTGTGATCTATCGTTGATGTACTGGATTCCTGAACTCCAAGATAATCCATACAAAAACCTGCATTGCTGAATCTGTACCATCAAACCTATTTTAAAACATTTAACACCTATACTCATAACTGTCAAGGGGGTCTCCAGTCATACCACAGCAATTGTTACTCCCATAGTGGTGTTAATTCAATGTGGTTCTGAGCAATTCAAAAGATCTTCTGAAACCTTCAATTCAAGATTATTATCAGAATACAATATTGTTAAAACCTATGATTAATCAACTTTTTATACTTCTATTTCCCATATTCAATTATAGTCTCGACTCAACAATGTGATGTATTTAAGTTTATAACAACACAACTTGTTGGTTACAATGTTTATATAAAACTAAAGTCTAATCAGTACATTTGCAGATTTTAGCAAAACAGACAGGAAAGAATCTAACCCTAACTTAACCCTTAGCATAATTCATTGATAAACAATTGAGACACGATATTGAAACTGCCATTATAATTTGGAAGTGTTAAATGATAAGGATGCTGTGGTTTATAATACGATAACAAACTGGTTAATAATTAATGTTTTCTAAAGTACTTAACAAACAACATTACTCTAAAAAA
Organism: Perna viridis; assembly: GCA_037379345.1. Classification (NCBI taxonomy): domain Eukaryota; kingdom Metazoa; phylum Mollusca; class Bivalvia; order Mytilida; family Mytilidae; genus Perna; species Perna viridis. Next base: position 21,344,781 of record CM074521.1, on the reverse strand, counting down.
AAGACGGTTCAACTAGATACTATATATTTTATAAAAATAATGCAATATTATCTTCTAAACATACCGAAAAAGATGTTTTCAAAATGTTCGAATTCTTAAAAGACAAAATATTTGTCCAGTGTGGTGGACGCCATTTTCAACAAACGGTTGACATTCTAATGGGATGAAATTATGCTCCTCTACTAGCTGACCTATTACATTACTTTTATTAGGCTGCCTTTAAAGATGATCTTATGAAAAATAAGGAACATCAATTAGCTAGCTAGATCCTTAATCTAAGTTTCCGCTATACAGAATACGTATTATCGTTCAACAATCCTAGTTTTGGGTCTACGATATTTGGCATCTACCCCAAAGAACTTAAGATAAAGAATACAACAGACACTGTGAAGTCAGCCTGATATCTTGTTTTACACTTAGAAATAAACGGTAAAGAAAAACTATTGACCAAACTATGCGAAATGTGCGCTGACTTTTAATTTCGCATTGTCAACTTTTCTTTTCACATCATAAATTATACGTTATGTTAGAGCTTGCTGTAACTACACACACTTTCTGCATCTTGTAAGATTTACAATTAGGCTTTTAGACCAGGATTATGTGGCTACAAGATCAAAATCATCACTACAAAAGTTTTATAATCGTCATCATGAACTCGTGGATCGTTACAGTGTATCCATCTCCACCATGAAACCTCATATGTTCAACATGTCACAGTTTTCCTTTTTTCTTTCATCTATCCTTGACTTGACTTTTTATGAGCAACTCGGCAGGTGTTTCCAGCAGATGCCACTTATCCTACCGGTACACCTGTCCATGTTCCCAGTTTTTAGTGGAGTCCGCGTTGCTCTTTTACTTTTGTGACTTTGTATGTATCATTTGGGTTATTTTATTTTCTGGTATGGTCCTTGGATTACGTTCTTTTGCTTTCCGCTAGTAACTTGGTACCCTTGATTACCCTTACGCAGGAAATGTGGAATGTATCTTACCCGATTTAAGAGAAACGAGCCATACAACATGTACAGTACGATATTTTTGAAACGATTCTATATACCTAGAAAATATATTTTTTTTGTTCTATATCCTTCAACTTTTTTTAATGACTTTGTGTAACAAACTACTACATTACTTACCAACTCAATTTGATTTCAAATGAAACAAAAATCTCGATGTTTAACTTTATTCCTGCGAATATGTTATTCATGTTGTTGTTTCTTGTTATTTTTTCTAATTTTAGGACTCCTTTTGCAATGGATTTCTGTATTGATCATTTGAATTTTCGATAAACAAAGATGGGATTGTCCGGAAAAGACAGGACTTTTTTAGTCACTATATTACTATCATGTGGTAAAAATATACTTTTGTTCAGGAATATACACATAGTACAAGAACAGTTGTAAGTTAATGAAACTAATGGATATATAGCTGAATAATATATCAACAAAATATAGATTTCATCTATTCGTTAAATGTTGCATTCTTTTTTTATTTAAAAATGGTAGTAGAGTAATATATGAAAATAGGTGATGTTGTATGATTTTTTAGACAGTCATCCACCAAAAACATAGCAACGAACAGTTAAAATTATACAAGTCATCACACGGTCTCCATTGATGGGCAAAGCCTATACCATAAATCATGCCCCCCGCCCATCCCCCCTCCAAAAACAAAATAATTGAAAGTATTAACTATATATTCCTGGCTTGAGACAGGAACATAAAATATTGGACGGGTATAAACCTGTTTGTATGCACTTGAATCCCCGTAACCTAGGACAGATGTCATTTTCCATAAATAAGGAAAGTGTTCACAAATACACGTTCAGCCAGTTGTATACCTTTTTAAGTTTGCATAGAGGCTTCAATTTGTCAACCGGGACCACCAGGAAAAGACGGTCCACCTGGACCAGCCGGACCAATGGGACCAATGGGAGAGGCCGGGGAACCTGGATCACCCGGACCAATTGGACCACAGGGACCAAGTGGACGACCCGGACCACAAGGTACAATAGGAGTTCCAGGAATTCCTGGCCTACAAGGAGCAACAGGATCACCTGGAATAATGGGACCAAGGCGAGTTATTATTTGTTAATGATAAAGGTTTTAGAATTTGCCTTTTCTTTAAAATAACAACACGTAAAAACAGCATTTAAACTTGTCTTTCTAATTTATTCAACGTCTTTCCATGCTTTCAGTTAATATTCCAAACAAAAATGGTATACTTATGCTTGTAGATTTCACAAGAAAGATCGTTACAGAAGGTTAATTTAAAACACTTTGCACATTGAAATATTTTGATATGTAGATAAGAGTAATCAAGGGAACCAAGGTGATAGCGGTAATCAAAAGAATGTAATCCAGGGACAAAGACCAGACATGGAAAACAGACATACACAATAAAGAACATAAAGTAACTAAAAACATACATACAAAGTACCAAAAGTAAATGGGCAACTCGGACGTCACTAAAAACTATGATCATGGACCAGGTGTAGGGGTAGAGTAAGCGTTTCTAGACACACCCGCCGAGTTGCTCATAAAAAGTCAAGTCCGGGGTAGACAAATGAGGAAAGGAAAACTATGACACGTTGAATAAATCAGTTTTCATTGTGCACATGGATACACCATGACGATGCACGAGTTCATGATGACGACCATAAAACTTCTGGTCGTCCATGTGCACAATGAAAACTGATTTATTCAACGTGTCATAGTTTTCCTTTCCTCATTTGTCTACCCTGGACTTGACTTTTTATGAGCAACTCGGCGGGTGTGTCTAGAAACGCTTACTCTTACCCTACACCTGGTCCATGATCATAGTTTTTAGTGAAGTCCGAGTTGCCCATTTACTTTTGGTACTTTGTATGTATGTTTTTAGTTACTTTATGTTCTTTATTGTGTATGTCTGTTTTCCATGTCTGGTCTTTGTCCCTGGATTACATTCTTTTGATTACCGCTATCACCTTGGTTCCCTTGATTACTCTTATCTACATATCAAAATATTTCAATGTGCAAAGTGATGACTTCAATCTTGTAGCAACATAACCCTGCAATAATAAGGTTCGTTGACCATCTAAGCTGGTTTTATACCCCATATATATTCATATATTCACGTAAATGTAAAAAAGATATATTAAATTATTAACCTTTTAGTAACCAAATACGTGTATGATAACAAGAACAGAAATTAAGCGGCAAAAAAATACCGAAGCAACAGCAGTGTGACAATTAAGATACGTCATAAACCGAAAACATGGCCTTGGTGTGAATTAAAATCTGGAAACAAAGATATATATGTACACAATGTAACAGTTATATTACAAAATCAATACTGGGGAAATGGAAAACCCTTAAACAATAGCACTGGCAGTATGCACTCCAACCAAAACACGGGAGTGACATCAGGTTCTCTTAAAGGGTAAGTATGTCCTGCTTAGCAAGTGGCACCCGTCGTAGTGTAAGGGAGTACATTACGATTATAGTCCAGCAACAATAATGCAGCTCCCCGACACGAGTCATAAGGGGATTCAGTCAAAAACAATTCACACTTTGGCTATTTCATTAAACTCAATGCAGTTTCGTAATGTTAATAAGGTAACTAAAACGCAAAAAGAGGAACATTATCCGAAAAAGACACATCAACTTGAATAATAGAAAATTACTACAAAAATTGGGACAATGCCAACTATGTAAACTCAAACGCCGCGATCTGATTTTAAACTTGATATGATAAGGTATGTTTACTTCTACAAAAGGAAATAATACTTGAAGGAAGAAACTCTTGTAGGTCTTTTGAATTCTTGAGACTTTATGCATATTTAATTCACGCCACAATTAGATTAAGCCTTATCATGCATTACATTAACTCTTAAGGCCATATTTTACCGGTGTGAATAAAGAGTTTTGATTTTTTTTTCCGAGCACTTGGCAGAACCAACACGTAAAAACAGCATTTAAACTTGTGTTTGTAAGGACACTTCTGGGGTTTCGATATACAATAAGTAGTTAAGTCATAATACAGCCATAATATCAAAACCTGTAGTATAATTAAAAGACGGCAACACAGACATTTGATTGTCAATTTTGTCCCTTAGTAGAAATTGTTTGTAATTGTTTCATCCAAAAGCTTTCCAGAGACACTCTTTTTGACCAGTAATAACTTTTGTAAAAAAGTAAAAGAGTGTCTTCGAGAAAGAGTTTGGATGAAAAATATTACAAAAAATTGCTCCAGATGGAAATAACGAAAAAAAAAAAAAAAAGATTCATTGATAGGTCCTGGTCTAAAGCTGGCACAGCACTATGATTCACGCCATCAATACAATGTACAGCTATAATTTAATTTGACGTAAGGCTAAATATAGCATTTTAACTTAGTATATGATATATTGCTGAACGGGACAGCTTATATAGGTGTTGCTATGTAGGATAATTTAACAAATTATGTCACAACAATTCAATGTTTTACATACGTCTCGGAAGAGCACGATTCTATTAGCTACACTGCTCCATCGGATCAAATTGATACAAGGATGATAATGAAGGGTCTGAAAAATTCCCAACGACATTAGAACTGTCAAGTTTCCAAAGATAATGTTTGGTTGATACCTCTACAGGACTCGAACTCGTACCGCTGTAACACAAATGGCAACACCGCATGCACAAAGTCCAGCGACCTAGACCACTCGGCAAACTAAGCTATAAAATATAGCTTTCACTGGTCGGGTCCTTCCTTTTCGTAGGATAAATGTAGGGTTGTAACTTAGAACACGACGTATGTACTAACGGGACATCGCAACTGTCTAAAAGAATATATATATAGGCTTCTTCAGGATTCAAAACGCCAGCCTTATATTTGGACAGAATCTTATAGATTGATAGGAGTGGAAATCTTCTTGAATAAACTATACGAAAAAACATCCGGCTGGAGCTTTTATATCGTTATGAACCATATATAGCTCATACAGTATACCAGACCTTGCCAAAGTAACATGAAATCTTTGTACCGGACTTATTTACCATTAGTCTTCCAGCACAGGGTTTTGTTGCTACAATATTGAAGTCATCAGTACAAAAATGTTATGTTCGACATCATTGACTCGTTGAGTATTACAGAGTAATCATCTGCGCCATGGGACCGATTTGTTCTTCATTTTTTAGTTTTCGTATTTCGTCTAATCTGGACATGACATTTTATGAGAAATTTAGTAAGGATTTGTACAAAAAAGCAAATTATGAAGCTTACTGCAAATGCGCAGATGGTTTATGTTCCAAGTTGTAAAGAAAATCAGGATTGCTCGTTTACTTTTGTTCTTTGTGTGTGTGTTTTTGTTGATGATATCATGGATTTTGTTATTGTCAAGGCGTTATCCCTGTATATAACCGTTCGATTTATGGTTCCCTTAAGTGCATGTACCCTAACATATTTGGTTTGCTCCACATTGGAACAGAACAGTAAGTTATATGATCCTCTAGTATACTACCATGACTTTGAATCTCAAGGTTTAGGTCAGATACAAGGGTTAGCAAATTATGAACTTGTTGATCTATTTTGTTTTTTATACAAATTTCTAATATTCTATATAATGATAATAGGGATGCTTGGTGTCGACAGATTATAGGGAAGATAACGATAAGATTTGAACGCTTTCAGATTTTTTTGGTAGTATGATCATTGAGTGATTTGATATAAAGACATAAAAGTCATATTATGCTCGTGGTGTCTAATAAGTCTCCAGCATATGTTTTTCTAATATATTAATCTCACAACTAATACAATTCAACAAGATTGAATAAAACTAAATGTTATCTTGTTTAATAAATGTCGTTTTGACAGATTGTGTTAATCTTGTTTTGGTAAGTTTGTTGAAGCAAAACTACATGAAGTAGATATTTTAAGAAATTAGTGAATCCATACTGACAAGTGCATCTCTCTGTAAAAATCCACCCTGTTTGTTTACGAAATATGTATGAATTTTACACCGTTATAAAAAAAACGGTAATCATTAGGCCGCCGACGATGAACAAACAAACCCAATCCACGAGAAAAAAACATGATTATTTGATTGGAGCTATTTCATTGTCAAATTGTCCGAATTGTCTTTTGGTTGTGCAGAACGTTATTTTCTTTAGATGCCTCAACTAATGTATGGTTCTAAAATAATTAATAAACAAATAAATCTGATCACTTGAGATTAATTTACACCAAGACAAGTGTTTTGCTTTGTTTTTTGTTTTTTAGGTTTGTTTGTTTTTTCTTTTTTTCTTTTTTTTTTTTTTTTGGTACAAATGAGAATAAGATGATAGATATTACAAATAGAAATACTTATCAGAAGTTGTATTTCATTATTCGTATTCTAAGTGTATGTCCTTAGAACACTTGGTACTGTTAATAAAAAAAAAGGATCTCTCGTATCCAATATCAAACAATTCGTCAGTCACTTGAGTACACAAGGAAAGTTTCAAAAACAGATAAATTGTTTTACCAAACTATTGTATCTTTGCCGTCCTTTCAAAATAATCATAACCACTCGTAACAATATATCTATGTGTGTTGTGTTCTGTTTAAAACCTTTTCCAAATAAGCATTTTTTTCCGTAGGTAAACACTCGTGTTATTTATTATTATAGAGGACCAAAGGGAGATAGAGGTGAACCTGGATTAAATGGAGGGGCTCCAGGACCCGTAGGACAAAAAGGAGAAAGGGGTGAACCCGGGCTAGATAGCCGTACTGGACACAGATTAACTGTCAACGCATCTGAACTTATTCCAATCACCGAATTCTTCCAGTCCCCACAAGGTGATATGCAAATTAGTGTTCACCAAGCTAAAGTCATCACATCAAACATTATCTTAGTTCACCTCTTTTTGTTTATGTCTTAACGATACATAAGTCTAACCATGCTCATATGAAGTATAAAATTAAAGAAACATTTCCACTTGAAATGTAAGCAATGACCTTAATTAATATCTTGAAAACATTTTTAGATAAAACAAGTACCTAAGGTTAAATCATTCTTATAATATGACCCACAAAAGTCTGCCAAAATAGACCAATTTGATCATTTCTGTTCTGCTTTAATCAAAGGATATGACAATCAGACTTCATATGTAAATCGGGGTTTTGAGAGTCTTCAGAATGGCTAATTTGCCAAATTGAACTTTTTAAAAGTATTTTTGTTTGTATGCTCGAGATCGAGAAATTAGCGACGTATTAAAACATACCTAAGAACCATAGTTACGGAAGTAAGAAAATTTCAATTTTTAGCTTTGCAAGATTTCCTTATTTGACCTATGGGTTAAGATAGAACCGTAGTAAATGGAAATGGCACAATTAGGTTGAGAGTTACTAGACAATGTGTTTGAGAATTATTTTAAAATAAATATTTTTTTCGAGAATGACCATTAATTGCTCATTTCTTATAGTTTGTTTATATCTAGTGACTGTTTTGAAGTGATCTATCTTTTACACCTAGTAGTGACAAATCACTGCCCAACTTAATATGCCCAAATCAGCTATTCGGTGGAAATCATTTCAAGCATTTAATCGGAAAGCAAACTTGAAGTGAGAAAAATTACCAAATACCAGTTTTTCTTATGCTAAATTTGGAATCTAAGACACCTTTAGGTAAGATATAACAGTTCTATATCTCGGCATAGCCTCGTTAAAGAATGAATAAATTATACCGCGGTTGTCGGAGATTTCTATTTCTTGCAACCAGTACTGGTGTTAAATCGTTAATATGGCATATTATTGTGTAATAAAAGTCACTTTATTTTCTTTCTTTTGTAAAAGGAATAACGTTGATAGCGACAGTTGTGATAATAAGTATCTTACTGATATCCGCCATAGTTGTGATTACAGTACATTTGATCAGCATGAAGAAAGGTAACTCGTTAATTAACACTACCAATAAACAAATGAAACACGTAATTATTAATTAAATAAAATTTTAAATGTTACTCTGATATACAGATAATTAAAATATTGACATCTGCATAGAAAACTTCATTAAGGGCTACCACATGGTTTCTACCAAGAAACTTGAAACACGTTTCTTAGAAACGGTAGTTACTGTTAATTTTGGTTTGTTTGCTGGTTTAGTCCTGATTTGTTTTAGTTTGTTTATATTGACCTTTGTTTCTTTTTCTATTTGTATTGTTTTCTTGGTAAAACGAAAAAAATACAAAAAAAAAAAAAATATCAATGTTGCATTGATTTGTAAATTTATAATATTACGTGAATGGATACGGTGAATATGTCAAAGAAACACCAATCCCGGGATGAAAAATGACATCGCAAGGCCATCCATAGGTCTTCATTGAACGACGAGGAAAACCTCTCACCACAGGCAAGATGCAGCTAAGTATGATCCAAAAACTGCGTTCGGCTGTTATTTGAATGCTCATAAATAATAGTTATTTTAAATAATTTTCCTACAAATTTACTAATCCTGAATCTTAATCTACATTCATTCTTTATAAATCGATTTTTTTTTTCGAGAAGGCATGTTCAGCCGCCGCATTTAAATAAACTAATAATAAAGTGTGTGTTTTATTTTCTTCCAGAATTAAGTGATCTGAAAACTATATCGAGTGCTGAAAACAGGTATATATACAAGTTCATATGTAAAAAGTTAATTTGTCTAAATATCGGCAAAAAAATACCAAATCGTGAACGATAATCGAAATGAGTCAAAAGCAAAGTACATATTGACAAATGATACAGTTCATTTTTTACCTCATGAAAACCCGAAAGTTGAAGGTCAAAATGACATTATTTGGTGGACTCCATGCTTAAGTTTCTTCGATTTTAGTCGGTGGTTATGGCGGATGGGAAGAGAGAATCAAATAAATGAAAAAATATAGGTTAAGATTACGTTTCAGTAAAAATAAATTAACCTTTTCTGATAGTCTTTTTATTTTTTTTACTTATTTAAAGAAGTGAATTTGATGTTTTTAAAAACTTTGGGAAACACGTGGATGTATGTACGTATATCTCCGTTGTTCCACTGGTGCTGTTGACAAGAACCTAACCCGCCTTGGAAAAAATATAATTCCGATTGTTTCAGCCAAATCGAAGAATAGCTTTTCTAAGAGTAATCCAGGGAAACTAGGTAGGAAAGATAAAAGTAAGATAGGAAAGGCATTTTCTTGTTTGCAGCTGTCAGTTGCGTCTGAATTTTGTTAACGTCACATGATATGTGTAAAATATTTCAACCATATGTGGAGAACTGTAATATTTCCGGTATCTGTACAAATTGATCTGACCGGCTAAAACTGAAAAGGATGTTACTAGAGATGCCTTTAATTAAAATTGTAAAGTATGGCAAAGTGCTACATACTAGCGGTCATTTAAAAAGCGAAGGAAAAAGGGGGATGGGGTTGGAATTTTGGAGAAAAAAAATCCCAGTCACTCGTTCCAAGCAGTTAAAAAATTATAATTTAGCTCCTCCCTCATTAGGCTACAAGATATTTGTCTTCTAAATGAAACGATAACAATTTCAGATATCAAGTGCTCGACAGACGAGATAATAATTCCGAAGGATATGTAAGATACAGAGGTCTTGGAAGTACACATGAATACCAGGTCCCACACAACTACGTGGACTTGCAGGATAACTAACCTGACAGTAGTGTTAATCTAGTAAAATAAAACTGTTTATATATATATATATATATATATATATATATATATATATATATATATATATATAGATGAAACAGCAAAGTAAACGATCAAATATGTGAGAAACTACCAACTTATACTGTACATCACACACACACACACACACACACACACACACACACACACACACACACACACACACACACACACACACAACACAAGTCAAGTAAACTTTATTTAAAGTCGAATTATATCAAACAATAAACATAAGCTCTGTAGAGTTTTAAGAGTTAACATAAATAAAACATCCAGACATACACTTAAATCAATATGACAAACAAATTATAAGTAACATGCAAGTAATCAAGCACATAAAAAAGCACAATAATAAAAGCAATGCTGACTAAAATTAAAAGCAGACGTTAATAAGCAGCTAAAAGCATTAAAATTAACATGCCAGCAATATTAAAATAATAAATTGCAAGATTTTAAGGAGATGATGTTACAATTGTGAGTTGGGTAAGCCAAACTATTGGCAAAAGGAACAAGAACATCCCTTCTCCTCCCACTTATTTATCAAACTTTTAAAATGATCAAGGCCCAAGTTCCCTCTTAATTCATTTGAACGTTGGTTCCACAGTTTAGCTGCCCCATAGCTGACAGGGTGCAGGCCATACCTGGTTGTGTTTACACTTATGTTCACCAAGTTTTTATACCTAAACGAGTAAGAGCTTTCTTTAACAGTTATCATATCAAGTAAGTATACAGGAGAAAGTTTGTTTATTATTGTATATACATGTATAGCTAAAAATCTCAATCGTCTAACTCTTAATGATGGCACCTTAGACTATATTAACAACTCTTCATATGTACTTTGATCATTATTATAACTTTTTGGTACAGCTTTCATTACAACAATGCCATACTAATAGACAATAGTTGAAATTTGTCAGTATAAAAGAATAATATATTGTAAGTTTACCAAATTTACTTGGATGATTTCCAATTCTTTTTAATACATTTAATTGCTGTGTTTCCTTTTTACATATATTAGAGGTATGGCTATTAAAGTTCAATTTCAAATCACATGTTATACCAAGTAGATTTGCTTCATCCTAACAGAGGATATCATCACCATCTAAGTTAAAAATAATATTCTCTTTTTGAGACTTTCTGCCGATCGCAGTAGCCTGAAACTTGTCAGGATTGGCTTTCATATGATTATCTTAGAACCATTTGATTATACAGGCCCACCAACCTTAATCCTATCTCCAGGATACATAAAATTATGCCTTTGTACAAAACTTTGTAATTCTATAGATTTGATATGATTTGATACAATCTTGTCTATAGCTATGCAACTGTCATTAAAATCGCCACCTAAAATAACAATACCAAAATCTCTGTACAATGTATACAGAATATCTAACGTGTTAATGCTTAATAATTTTCAGTAGAATCATCGGAGGGAAGTTAGATTTCAAATATAAACAGTGACCTGTGGGTTTCATTTATTCAGCTCAACACCGGCAAATCTATTTTTAAAATGTATAAGAGATACAGAGTACTGAGAATTGTAAATTCTTTTTATACAATATTACATTTCCGCCGATTTATTGTCAGGCGGTAAAGGGTCACCTTTGCTAAAACACGAATGGTCACTATCTATGGAATTGAGAAAGTGTAAGGAATTACACTTCAATTTGTGTGTATTCCTGACAAATAGAATATAACTGTCATTTGCTTCTTCATCCCGATAAAAATGTTCTCATCAGATGAGATAGGCTCATTGGCTTTCCTTGTAACAGAATAGGTATCCTGAACATTAGACCGTCTGAATTTGTCTTGGTGTTTTGTCAATGTTGATAACATAGCTTGCATCGTTATGATTACTACAAGTCATGGATGATTTCTCTTGCTGCTCAGTGTGTAGATCGGTCTTACGAATGTTGTTTTCGACATTATAGTACTTTCACTAAAGTCACGTGCGGTGTCCATGTTCTTTGCATTACTAAATACACAGCTGACACATTTCTCATTGTTTGGTGACACGGGTAAATTCACTTGATTAACGCTATGTTGGTCGGACTTATAAGTATTCATTTTCTGCGTAATAAAGGTTTTGCTTGGGGAAAGGTTTTCTTCATATGATAGTTGGGTCGCTAATTTAGTTTCGCTTTGACTTTTTTGAAAGTTCAGTAGCACTTTATTGTGGCGATTTATTTCTGAAAGAACTGAAAGAAAGTTTTTATTTTTTGTTTGTATCTCATAAAAGTCTGTTTCTTAAATCGCTTTCATCCTTTGATTAAAAGGTTTGGTATTGAAATCGTACTGAATATATTCTTTTTCACAACAAGCGATGTGTCGATTCAACATATCCGTTGTTTCTTAAAGTTTTTGTTTCAGTGAGTCATTCTCTTTTCCTAAATTGTCTAACTGGCTTTTGTGTTCAGAGTCACGCTTTTCCAATTCACATACTCTTAAGCTGACTTAAGTGTCACTCGTAACTCAAGTAGATGACAGTTTGTAGCTCTGTTACAAGTACTATCACTCGCAGATTTTGTGTCATCTTTTCGAAAACCACTTCTATATTATTATTGTCACCCAAAAGAAACATCTGAAGTAAATAGCAGCCGTGTACATATTTCACATATGACGTACCCTTCTTTGATTTTTTTTCTGTTGTACAGCCTTCCCAATGGGCACCCTTTAATGGACTTGGCTCGTGTAGTAAACGAACATCTATTGTATGTTATTATGTCTTAGTTAAAACAATCAATTTCTGGATATATATCTCCCAAGGAAGATCTACAATCTCCGAGTCTTATTTTTGAATAAAGTCTTGGTTCGGTACAAACATCTGCGAGTGTTGTAATTCAGTCTGGTTTTTACTACCATTATCACCATTGTTGAACTTTTTCATGACCGCGGGGAAGGGTCGGTGTGCCTATCTTAGTCAAAACGTTAAACATTGGGCTATTTTCTGGTGAATACTCATCGAATTGTGGCTTATCCCTTTATTGAATTTTAATCACACTATTTCAACTTCCTTCGGCGATGAACACTTTCGGTAACACATCAAAATCACCATTTAAATGAGCACCTGCCATTGTGCGTCCGTTTATATCGACGTCCATGTTGGTTTGTAATTAGTTAAATGGTTAGAATAAAACAAATTACAAAGGAAGCACTGAAAAGTTAAAAAAAATGAATTCAAACACTTTGATCTGCTTATGGTTTTGTTGATTTCTTAGGAATCTTGTAACATATATTCTAGGTCACCTACTTTCGTTACAGAAAACAAATGTACTTTATAATTAACATTACATTGGAACAAACAAAATTCGTGGGTTCACTTTACTCTAATTTTTTCATAGGCAACTATATACATGTCTGTATTACACAACTGTTTGACAGTATATTCATAACCCCGCCATTAAACGACGATTTTTACTATTGGATGTATTTAAAATGATATTCATTAAATTTAAACGAAAGGATGTTCACTGCTCATATTCTCTGGTTTTATCCATTTCATAGGATCAATGTTGTTTGCCCAGTGACCCAACTTTCTTTTCATAATTTTCACCTTAAAATGTTATTTAAGATGTTATATGATTTTTGGTTATCACTTTAGGGTTTTTGACAAGTATACCAAGTCATAACCAATGAAAAAAATCCAGAGAAATCTGTTTCCATCCGAAAATGCAAATGTTTATAATTATCTACAAAAAACGAGCACAATTACCTTTTTAATAAAAAATGTTGGTCATCAGTGAGTGTTTTCGTCGTTCTTTCACTTTTAAGTTTTATCCTGAAGCAGCGTTATCGTTCTGTTACCGTGGAGATGTTTTAATTTAGTTGTCGGAGCCTTCCTTAAAAGTGCTTACACTCGCTTAAGTCCGTTTGGTGATCTCTGAAAGCAGGCGCGGATCCAAGGACTGGCGTACAGGGCGTACGCTCCCCCCTCAATCGGTAAGGAAAAAAATCACCACAATTTTCACACCATAATACTTTTTGCCTTGCTTTGCACGGCATTTAATTCAATTAACGCCCCCCTCTAAACTCAAATCCTGGATCCGCCCTAGGAAAGTATTTACTGTTTTTAATTAAGGTTTCACGCTGGTGCATATCCGTTTTGAACGATCTAGATTCTGAACATCTTACTTCTTCGTCAATGTAATACAACTGTGCAAGTGAAGGGGATTTTGAAGCAATTCAATAAGAAGTCTTATGTATGCAATAGGTTACCAAAATATACTATTTTATATCAAATCAACTTTATTGTACCCATGAGTTGACAAGGTGGATTATTTTGCAAGGCGAATGGAAACGAATGATGTTATGTAAAATATAGAAGGGAAAATGAGTTGGTGGTACACTCCTATGCATTTTGAAATATTGATTAAGAAAACGTTAACTGTTGATACCCGATTTAATGTTAGATCAAAATATATTGAACATTATGTACATTAGGTACATCAGTGCTATTCGCGTCGCGTAATGTCACGGTCTATGATATAACATAAAACACATTATCAACATGTAATCCCTCATAATGAGCATGATATATTTGGTCAAACAAACGTGAACATTTGATACACGATGGAATATGATAAGGATGTTCCTGTTCCGTTTAAAAATAACAAGGATATCAAAGGGTTTTGAAACCTTCAAAGATCTTTCATGTTGGTAAAATATATAAAATTTGAACAGGCGCATTCTGCGGTGGGGTTAAACTAGTTTTATAATGCTTTAAAACTCTCCACTTTAATGCAATTTAAAAAATGACCTGAAATAACTAACCCATCATACAATCAATCAATGATTCATTACATTTTCTTCATAAAATACCTCAATATACACAAAGACAAACTGAAATATCCACTTAAAACATTCCCAATAACTAAAAACTAGAATAGAACTCATTTGAGAATGGCAAGATACCGCTGTACATCTCATACATCATAACGTAAAATTACAAATTCTATCACAAAACTTAAGCACCGTCAAATTAGGTGGTATTGCCTTAAAAGCAGCTTAGGTTTTGTGAAGCGGAAAACGGTTATAACTATATTTCCTTTAATGTAATAGTCAAAAAGACACAAAGCTGTCAAAGCGCAATCGACTTCATCGCACGAACTCTGATTCTGTTACAAAGCATCATGTCAAGATTTAAATATAGGGCAATATTCTAGTCCTTTAAGACCCTATAAAGATAACATTGCTGATGTAACAGCATAATACAACTGTGAAAAAGATAAAAACGTTTCATCATAGTTGAAGATTTTAACAATCTTTTCTCATCCATCATTAAATTTCATTACCTTTCCGAACACAAATTATCAAGAACAGGTTGACCTCTGAACTATGACAAATGTTGTATAAGTCCATTACATGTATACACAATGCATCTCGAATGACGTATTAGTGGATTTAAAACTAATAACTGTAATGAAGATTTTTTTAATGTAGACTCACAAGTCACCATTGATAATATAGAATGTATTGAAAGTGATCAGAAATAGTTTCAATTGAATTCAACAATAATATACAGACAGTAACGTGTTTGATAATACCTTAACAAAGAATAGTAACATATCATCATTACATTACAAATAGGGCGGAAACCTCTTAATATTTACGTTGTAAAAACAAATAACAATATATGTTTTAACGGATTTTTAATATCAAACCCACTTCAGACTTCATACACTTGTTATTTTGATACTTAAAACATTGGGAATATTGCCGCCATTATTTATGGTCAGTTATTATTAATTGTTGTTTTAAATTATACTAGAGTCGGTTTCCAATGATTAGTAATGCCTCCAAACATTTTAATGTACAACGCTCAATTATTATGTGAACACTTTTACGAAAGATGTTTTGTGTTGTATTTAATCTGATTCGTGTATGCAATGTTTTAGTACATTCCTAATTTTCGTAAGTGTATATATCGATGCTTTCTGCGTAAATTCTATTATATGATATTCGTCTTTATCTTATATTGTCAGTACTTATGAAAACTGTATTATTCATACATAATATGATTACTTTAATTTATCCAGTAATTATACGATTTGATATTCGCTGTGGCTTTTCAAAAAGGTTTGGGTAATATAATAGGGAACAATATAATTGAGGGCACATAATACAATAATTCGAAACATTTTATCAGGGGATCGAATAAAATGAACTTAACTTGAACTTGTAGTACTTAATAGAGATTCTTCATACTTTGTAAGAAAAAAACTATTCCAAATAATCTTTGAAATATACCTAGGAAGATGTTTTCAAAATGTTTGATTTTTTATCGACATTATATTTGTCCATTATGGTGGACGCGTTTTCAAAAAAAAACATTGGAATTCCAATGTTCCAATTGCTGACCTTTTCCTTCATTTTTACAAAGCTGATTTTATAGCTGATTTTATATCAACATTGTATTTCGAAAAGGGCGAAAAAGGTACCGTGGAGTTCTTGACATTAGACACTGTGAATGCAGATTCATACCTTGACCTACACTTAGAGATGGACGGTGAAGGAAAACTATTGACGAAACTATTCGACAAACGCGGTGACTATTCATTCTGTAATGCCAGATTTCTTTTCTTCTGTGGCAACATTTCTTCAGCATCTGCGTATAGAGTTCTAATATCACAACTTATACGTTATGCCAGAGATTGCCGTAACTATGACTTTTTTTTAACCGCGATAGATTCCTTACAATTAGGTTACTGTAACACGGTTATGTTGCTACAAGATTGAATTCAGCACTACAGTAGTTTTAAACTCATCATGAACTCGTGGATTGTTACAGTGTATCCATTTGCGTCATGAGCACCAATTTGTTCACTGTGTTCTAGTTTTCATATTCTCTTTTGTCTACCCCGGATTTGACTTTTTATGAGCAATCGGTGGATGTTTCTAGAAAAGCAGAGAATGCCCACCCTACCGGCTCACGTAGTCCATAATCCTAGATTTTGATAGAGTCTTTATTGTTCATTTACTTTTGTTGCTTTGTACGTATTTTTTGGTAATTTTATTTTCTTTACTGTGCGTGTCTAGTTTCCATGTCTGGTCTTTGTCCCTGAAGTACATTCTTTTGATTTCCGTTAGAATCTTGTTTTCCTTGATAACTCTTTTAAACCGGGAATAGTGATACCTTCGAATATGTTCAATTGACAATTTTACTTTCATAGTACCTTTTGCCTGATTCAATGCATTTAACATCCCTAATGTATAACCTCTGCTAACTATGGTGTGGACATAATTACAAGGTGTTACAAATTAGAAACCGCGAAGCTCATTGCGTTGTTCTGATAAACATAAACGGACGTTTGAATGTAGAAGGTAAATATACATTTGCACAAATGGTTGTTCTTAAACTGTTATTTTATTCCATCAATTACTTCTCGAATAAAGATTACAAAATTTCAGTTTAAATTTTGTTTTGTTGTGCTTTTACAGATATACATATATATATGTAGATATATATCTAAATATTGGTCGACGTCAGCAGGAAAATATTCATTTACTTTTTTTGGAAATGAACAATTTATGAAACAAGATGTGGAAGGTCTGGAAAGTTAACAGCTGGGTAGCTATTTTAACAGTTATATATGGTGAGTACGGAGTTATAACAGTATATTGTACGGTGCTTCACGCCAAAATGAAAAAAAAATTATCGAATTAACATGTACTATAATATCTATAAGAAAAATCTTTCCTGTAGAAAATATACAACAGACAATGAACTTATATGGTATTATAATTGGTTAAAAAACAAGTATAATCAATTTTGTATTAAGCGAACGTTTAATTTCCTCTAATTAATTATGTCACCATAAGATTTTATGATTAAAAGCATTTATGATTTTTTGTAAATATATGAAAATAATGATGATAAAAAGCCGTCAACAGGAAGATAGACACACAATGTCGACAAGTAACAGATCTTATTATATGGTCCATTTTCCTATTTTGATGATGCATGAGCAAAACAAAAAATAAAAAAAAAACACACATAAAGGATGACATTTCAATGTGAAGTGCGATAATCTCCTTTTCACACTTATTTTCAACGACTTACCTGCACTAATGTATGTTTTAAATGATTCCAGTGTGCGCGATGTGGTCTAATGCTGTTACAAAAACTTTATTTGAGAACAATTTAAATGTATTTTCTTGGCAGTCTTTCCATATGTTCAGTCTGAAGAAGAGACAAAATCATCTAGACTGGACGGGCGGCACGGTACTATCAACGTTCATGATCCTGGAGCATACGTCAGTTCTGATAAGCCAAAAGATCCTAGAATGTATACAAGTCCCGATAGAATACAAGTTGGTCACTATAACCTACCGGGTCAGCCAGGAAAACCAGGACAACCCGGAAAACCAGGACAACCCGGAAATCCAGGACAACCCGGAAAGCCTGGAGAACAAGTACAGCCAAGCAACCCTGCACAACCCGGTGTACACGACGACATTTCTACTTCTGTTCCAACTAGACTTTTGTCAGGTTTGCAGTATCCATATGGGATATGTTTTTATTTTATTTTTTTTGTCAAACATTGAATATTTAGTTAGGTGTAAGGGTCTGATAAATCTATTTGGTAAAAATAACTGAGCCTGCTTATTTCCAATGCATATATATCCATGTGTGTTTAAACCACTTTCTCTGATAGGACAATACTTCTTTCAATAAGTCCAACAATATAGACCAATGGGACATCTATCAGCTACATCATAGTTAAGATTTCATTATCCAAGTGAAGTGGATTTCTAGTGAGAGTAAAACAATAATACAAACAGCAGGAGGGGTGAAACAACAAATTCCTTCTTTGTATACCATATTCCATTAATGCTGAAATTTAAAAGGTTTACTTATGAGTATTATTAAAATGATGGTATCAAAGTTATTGTATTTTTAATCATTATTTTGGTAGGAATGACAACGGTTATTGTGTTAGTTGCAGTTTTTGGTTTCATCTTGGTCTTAGCCATATTAATCGGGACGACACAAATAATACACATGAAGAAAGGTAACATGAAATAAAACACTGTGGAGAATCACATAAACAAAACTTGTCTTAAATTATTTTTATATGAAATATTTGAGTATTACCGGGCATATGGAGGTTGTATGTCGAATTGGAAATGGACACTTATAGTGGTCAATCAGTTCATGGAGACTAAATTCTTTTGGCAATATAACATTTGTCCCAGTAGTGGTTGTATAAGCTGTTAAGCATTATAAAATAAGTGGTGTTATGGTTGCAAGTGTCAGAAAAGTAAATGAGTTGAAAGCAAAATTCTTTACTTATTGGGTGAGAGGAATATGGTCATAGGCAATAGAAAAATCAAAGTGGCTATCGAAAAACTGTCAAAACGTTAAATTTAATGTTTTCCCTCTTTTGTTAATTTCAATGTCAAGATAAGGGTTGACGTGATCCTAATTTTATTTTTAAAAAATACCATAATTGCTTCATACGATTTCTTTTTGACTGTTTTTTTTTTCTTATTCTGAGACCGAATGCTATGGTTATACATACAGCTAAGTAATCTCATTAAATTTTTGCTGCAATACACCAAATAAAAAGGTATTTTATTCAATGGTATGTTGAGATTTTTTTTTGGAAAAAGAAATTGTCTTATTGCAGAAATAAAATTGCTCAAAGTTGAAAACAGGTAAGTATGTACTTATTTATTCAAGGTACTTTACTGTAAACTTCCCAATATCTGGCTCTAGCGCCACAAAACCTGAAAAAATTCTTAACCAGAAAGTGTGAGAAAATTCTTAACTGTTCGTGTCGTCATCTATATCAAAGGCGTTAATTAGAATTACCATGGAAGTTAAAAATATTCTCAGACTGAAGTATTTCTTTTTACTTTTGTGGCGCTGGGGCCAATATAGCATTCCAATACCTAATAGAGATGATCGGATAATTAACATACGTACCTAACTTTCTTACTGAACGAATGAATCTCAGAAAAGTCAGTATTTTAAATTATGGTTATCTCCCTTATCTCAAAGTGTTGTTATACATTGTAACAGTTAAAACTCAAACAAGGAATACTTTAAGTTTGAACAAAGAAATTTAAGAATTTGTTGTTTAGCATTGTATAGTAAACGTGAATTATATGCGTATTTTGGTCCAGGGAAAGGATTTGCTTTTGTGTAAACCTCTTGACCCGCCAGTTGTTTGGCTTATTCTTAATTATAAACATGATATTATGTTGGCCATAAAAATAATGGATTTATAGTTTATAATGGATTTACAGTTTATTTTCAAATGTTTAAGACGTCTCAGCTTATTTGACGAAATATACAACTGAAAAAAAAAAACATTTAAATAATGTAGATACAAGTTAGAATGTAAAAAATGTGTCGGAATATAGTAAAGCAAAAAATTTCAACACCCTCAAACCAATGCATACTGTAACTTCGTTATTAATTTTATGAATAAATACAATTTATATTTAATAATAGTATTTAATACTATTAAATATACAGCATGATTTGAATGGAATCCATTAGAAAAGAGAGGCACCAACCAGGTGACAAGCCTAAATAATTTTTTTAAAATAAAACCTCCCCATCCCTCCCAAATTAAGGTACATTTACGACTTGGTCAATTTCTTTTAAAATTAATCCCAACCCTTAAATACCACTGCAAATCATTCGTAAGATTTGTGGGAAAGTAATTAGAAATAAAGCCTAAATAGTTGGTGTTAGCCCTTTCTCTTCTGAAAAAGTTGTTTGCTGTAAACAAATTTCTGAGAAAAATCAAACTCATTCACGATTTTATCCCTTCTTACCATTCACCAAAATTTGAACCCTACTATTGCATGCATATCACAGATCATTCGTATGTTTTGCATTGTCCTCGGAATTTACGCAATCTGCAAACTAACTCGTTTTGAAAAAAACTAACGAAAGGGGAATTAATGGAGTGAAAATATGGGACTTGTGAAGAAGGTTCGTATCCTAATCTAGAAGCTAGGTCTATTTCAGGACATTTCTGTGAAAAGAAAGATAACTGGATTGTCTTTTTATTACTTTTCATATTACGTCTGTTCGTCAAGTTAGTTGTCCGATTATTCTATTAATGAAAAGGAAACTCGAGGAGTATATCGATATAACCAAACACAATAGAACGAATAATAATCCATACAATAGGCAGAAACATCTATCAAAAGACAACGGAAAATTGCAATTCTTGGCGTTGATTTTAAATTTATAAGACATCCTCTTTCGTGAACCTTTAGATAATGTCAAGAAATGAGTTAGTGTCGTTTACCATTAGTTGTTGTTTGATGTTAATATTTATTGTTTTATATTATCAATTGTAGCTAAACCTTTCTACGAAATATTGAATGGACTACGTTTTATTGTTGACTTCAGTAGTCATCATATTTTTACTATCTCTGTACTTCTTCGATAAACTCTTCACACTTGTTTGGCTTAATTACCTGTACGTAAATATTTCGGCTTCGAATATCACTTTTCTTGATTTTTGTTGCTTTGTTTGTTTTTGTTTGGTTTGTTTTTCGTGCTTATTATTTTTAAAGTATCTTTTTTATTTATAGATATCAGTCAGTAAATACTCGGAACAAATCTGATGGCTATATTAGGTACCGTGGACTGGAAAGTGTTCATGAGTATCAAGAGTCACATGATTATATAGACATTAAAGATAGCAAGGCATTTGCTAATAGTCAAATCATGGATAATAAATAATACTTGTTATAAATATATTGATTATCATGCGCTATTCAATAACTACGATTTTCAAAACCTCATAATACATATTAATATCCGCTTTGAAATTTTAACTCAGCAACATCATTCAATGGAAAGATTCAGATTCAATCTCAACATCCAGAGATAAATGTATGGTGCTTGGTAGAAATTTTCATTTTCTTAATACAAAAAATAATTGGGATGTTTTAACCTATTTGTCCAATGTAGTAGACTGTTGGTATTCCAACAGGATATTGGTGTATCAGTTTGTTTGCCGGTACGTTTCTTTATTCTTATAATGCAGATTACATGAATCAAGGGAATAAATGACCAGGTCCTTCCTAGGATATTTTTTTAATAGATTTAAATAGACGACGTCTTCCCATTGGAAAATCCATCATTGGACGACGTTTTTTAAAGAACTTAAGAGCAATCATATCAAGGACCCAAGATTAGAGTGGAAAATAAATATAAAGACAAGGAAAACATACAAAACAACGAACATCAAAACAACACGTACAAAGAAACAAAAGTAAATAAACAACCCAGCTTCAACTTGGAGCTTGAACCAGGTGCACAACGGAAACGATATCCTGTTCTTTGAGAATGGGGGTACTGCAATCACTGAGAGGTCCATTTCATATCTAAACCTACTATAAGAGATCGTCTGATATATAATATCTACCGATACAAAGTTTTGTAACGAGGCTCAAGTCATCACTCCAAATAATTGTTATTATTTTTTTATGGTGTGGGCGTCTCTATCGCTGGAACATGTTTATCCACAGTGTCGTAGTATGCTCCAAGTTTTTAGTGGAGTCCAATTTGCTCATTAAATTTGTTTGCTTTGTACATATTATTTTGGTTATTTTATGTTCTTTGTTGTGTTTGTTTTTCCTGTCTAGTCTTTTTCCCTGGATTATATGCTTTTGATTTCCGCTAGAATCTTAACTCCCTTCATTATTTGCTTGTTCATGGTAACACGAATGTGACATCATATAAACAATTCTATGTGTTTTGATAAAAACAAGGGGATACTTAAGCTAGGAGCACTTGGTCCTTACTCATTTTCTTTTTGTTTCTGTATTCTCGAGTTTGTTTGCCGATTGGGTTATTTATTGTGTTGGACAATGTTCATGGTCTAGTCGTCGTACCAGGGTTAAGGTATCCGGCCCCTTGTTATCCTCATAGTCTTTTTGCACTTACTTAAGAAAGGCTGCTAATCAGGAAATGAACCAAGATAGCGCAATTGGTACTGATCATTCAAAGCATCGTTGTTGTTGGATTCTACAAGTATATGTAGCTGGCGATATATCACAATTGAATAATGTATTTAAACAAATAAGTCGCAGACATTACAGTGGGATTTGTGAAATATGGGCTGATAATGGACTATGAATTTGTTCATTTTTCTTATTTCACGGCATAAGCAATTTGATCCTATGTTCAGCGGCTGAGTCTATATCATCGCATCTACCCACAAAAAATTTGCGATAACATCAGTAAAAAATACCCAAGCGTCAGCAGCAGGATGCTTCAAAAACGACAAAATCCAAAATCTTGGCCTAAACGTAAAAACGCATGAAACAAAGATGATTTGCATACTCAATTAAGCAAACCGAATAAAATATATTTCGTATAAAACCTGAAAAAAAAAAACAGAAACAAGACGTCACGCAAAAATCTAAAGCACTAGCAATAAGAACTCCCACAAAAATATAATGTACCATCAGGTAATCGGGAACGGTAAACCTGTCCGCCAGATTGCCGCGCGAATTATTGTTCCTTTAATTACTTCTTTAATAAATACACTAGTTCATTAGATGGTCAAGTTTCACTTATGAAGGTTTTAATGAAGGCGAGGAATCCAAGACCTTAAATTTGTAGTTTGCGATTTTTTATTTCAAATTTTGAGTATTCATAAAGCTGACCTAATTTTAAAGGAAACATTAATTTCTGCTAAAAATGCACGATTTCTCAAGTAAATTGCATATTTTTCCCCACAAAATGAATTTTAAATTGCAGTTTTTACAGCTTGAAGAGTCGCCTGACTTTCAAGTTAAAAAACAATATCGCTGATAAAAACATAGCTATCGCTTGCCAGGTCTTCCTCCTCGTAAGATTAAGCTCAAGTTTTAACTTAAGCCACGATGTTAGTTAGTACAGAACAGCTTATCCACGTATTGTAATGTATAATAGCTAATGTTTTAGGACATTGAAAGACTTAACAAATATAATTTTGAATAATCAATTTTAGAATGGTTTACCAAAATTTGCAGTATTACAAATGTCAAACTTCCGGAAACAATGAGGCTTTATGCTGTGTATTACACATGGTATAATCTCTCTGTGCTGAATCTGGCTTCCTATTTTTATAGTTTTGGTTATGAGTACTTTTAGTATACAGATAATATGTGTGCAGTCGAGATAGTTCTATATATTTAATGCTAATTAATGCTGCTGATGAAAGGTTACGCCATGAAACAAAAAAGTGTACGGCATATCGATATTAGCAATATATATGATTGATATATTTGTATTTGAAATACAACGGAACTTACAGATCACAGAATGAAACAAAGCCCATGAGGAAAATTTTAGGCACTTTCAATACGAGTGGCTTTAAAAATAAGTTGAACAACAAACTGCTTAACAAAGACTTTTTTTCTAATGAAAACGAAAAAAAAAATGTTTAGAAAGAATAATGAAGGGAACCAAGATTATAGCGGTAATCAAAGGAATGTAATCAAGGGACAAGGACCAGACATGGAAAAAAAAACACCCAACGAAGAATATAAAGTTACTAAAATAATACATACAAAATAACAAAAGTAAATAAGCAAATCGGATTCCACTAAAAACTTGGAGCATGGAACAGGTGCAAAGAACGGTATGATATAATAAAAAAGTAATATACAAATTCAAACATAAGCGTGGACAAAATGGAATTTGAACTAAGTGTAATGGTGAGACTGAAAGGGTTTTGCGAATGCAAAATGGCATATCAAGTTGACCCTGTGGTAACAAAAGTTGCAAATGCTGCAAACAGATGCATCGGGCAACATTTACTAGCATGGTCACGGGGAAACGTTACAAAATATTTTATAACGTGCTCTGCAAGAGTGTAAATGTAATTTATTAACTTCACGTTCCTGTCTGTGACCTCCAATATGTTCAAACAACCTTTTCACAAAGGTTTAAATGGACCAACCTAACAAGAAAAAGCCCTTACTTCCAATCAGTCAACATTTCAGGTTACCAAACCACCATCTCGAGGATTTCAACAAAGTGCAAATCATAATACTGGAACAGAATACGATCTAGAGGGATCTACAGAGCTTGGAGCTGGCTGGGAGGGGTTTTGACAAAAGAACTTCGTTTCGTCATACATCCACACGGAATAAATACAAAAATATGATGTTATTCCATGCCCCCAGTGGAAAAAGAAGATTATTAATGCCAAACATCTCTCATAGAAATATTTGTAGGGCCATCCACAGGAAAGAAAAAGTTGAAATATTTAGTTGACATTGTAAGTCAAACACATCCTCAAGTTATAACTGCAGATTTTTTTCTGAATGTGAAGCTATATACACACGGGTATCAAAAGCATTACTTCATATTCTGGAATCTTTGACTTCCATTGGGATGAATTTAACAAAGGACGGCTTCAAACAGTTTGAAAGAAATATCCTCAACATTCAGTAGTATTCTTTTAACCTTAAGAAATAAAAAAAATCACTTAATTACTCTTCACATTGGCAAATGTGTTACATAGTAGAAGTCAAGAGATGTCATCATTACACAACCGAATTGGACTGTTTTTAACACATTGTGCTTGCAAGCAAAAATAAGTTTTCTACAGAAATGGTTACAAGTAACACGAGTTAGGAAAAAGTGAACCTTTACTGATAAAATTCTATAGAAGTACAGAGTACGTTTATATAGTAATGTGTGCTTGTTATGTCCTTAAAGTTTTAAATATTCCATATGCATGCTACTTAAATGATATAGAGAATATTTATAGGATTAACATTAAGGATATTGAGCGTTTAGCAAAGCTTGATTTGTCCAAGATCTGCACAAAGAAAATTATCATCATAGGAAGATCTCCTAGACAAAGAGGTTGTACAACTGAAAGATGTATAGGAAAGAGTAAAAAAGGATGCTTCAAAATTCCAAATTATAGGAGATAACTGTAACATAACATTTAACCCTAATATAGAACTTCTGAAGGCAAAACTCTTTTATTACATTTCGTTGTTTCAAGTAGTTGCAGTTGTAAACCGGATTGTTAAGGATAAGAACGCATTAGTTCATCAAAATAAACGATTGACTGCTGCAGATTTTATTACTTCAAAAGAATAACAGATACATTTGGAGACAGAACTTTTAGTGGCGTTATCAGTAATAGAGCATACGGAAATATTGACATCTGAATATGAAATAATATTTCATCAGCACCTAGAGCAGGAATACAGTCATCTAGCAGGAGGAAAAAACTGGCAATTACATATGAAAGAGCTAGTCTTATATCTAGATACAGCAATGATTTATTTTTTTTGTTTTGTTTTTTTTATTTTTTTTATTTATTGATTTTAATTTATTTTTTTTCATATGCCGAAAGTCATAGGTTTCATGTTTACACACTCTTCATTTTTCAATCTAACATCAAAGTATGCATTCAGCTTTCTTCATAACACATATATAATATTATGATTTTCACTTTCACTTCACCCAAGGCAAAGCAATTTTCGTGTGGAACTGTTGTTTATTATGTTCAATTTTCCCAACGACATGTAGGAAACTTGAGTTTTCTGAAACGAAATATTTAGTTTTAAAGGAAGACTTTAATTGTGGAGAAGTTATTCTTTATTTGGTGTTCTGTTGGAAATTAACCAGGAATGTGCAAAATGTGTACTCTTGGCAGAAAATGGTGATGTTAAGGTTAAGTTTTCTTTGGAGGTACTTAATTAATCAGAATACAGCTCTGTGTAGTTTGAAATCATGTTTGTTACAGAGGAGATGACAAAACATATATTTCTGAAAATAAATAAGATACAGATATATTTTCTTTTGGGGGAGGGTGTAGCATTGTTTATCCCACTAATGTTTGAGTTATTTCTATTCCTACTAAGAACTTTTAACAATGTTCGTATTCCTCTATAACTTTACTTCAACATAAACAGTTATTTTTAAAGATAGACTTATAGACGAAGGATGCAGTCAGCAAAATATGCCATGGCAAATGCTAAAGTGGTTTTATATCAAAAATAGAAGACTGGCACAAATTGTGGAATTTATGAAACAGAAACAAGAAATGCATGTACATTATATCAATGTAGATTTTAAACACACTTTTATATATTAATTGAGGAACCTCAACTACATTTCTGGGAGAAAGGACCAGGTGAACTGGTAAAGTCAGTATCTTCTGATTTTCTTACAGCAAGCTTATTGCAATACTCTCATAATGGCATTAATCATATGTGGATACTTAAAAATAAAGATGTACTTCAAAACTAATAATCCCGCATCTTTTCGGAAATTAGTTCTCTTCGAATTTTTGACTTTTGAACTCTTTACACTACGTTACCACATGATAAATTGAAATCTCGTTAGAAAGGAATTATTCGTAAATCTTTTATTGTTTTAAAACATTATGTTGTTCTTGGTTACAAATCCAAATATTTGTTTCAAACATCGTAGAAGGGCAAATTGTACCACACAGAAAAGCAGGTTTACGATATGCTTGATTTCTTTATTGATAACATATTTGTCACATTTAGGATAAGCTATTTTTCAACAAGTTGGCATTCCAATAGGCACTGACTGTGCTCCTCTCCTAGCCGATTTGTTATATATATATATATATATATATATATATATATATATATATATATATATATATATATATATATATATATATATATATATATATATATATATATATATATATATATATGTATTCCCAGCGATGTTAGAACTGTCAAATTTGCGATGCAAATTCTTGGTCCTTCCCTCTGCGGGACTCGAACTCGTACCGCTGTGACATCTATGGCTACACCACCTGCACAAAGTCCAGCGCCCTAGACCACTCGGCCAGCTAGGCTATAAAATATAGTTTTCGCTGGCTGGGTCATCCCTCCTTGTAGGATTAATCTAGGGCTGTAACTTAGTACACGATGTATTCTGAGACGTTTGTAAATATATATATATATATATTCTGATTTTTTTTCAGAAACTCGTAAAGAATAAACATTTGAAAGATTCTAAATCCTTTAACTTTACATACAGATACATTAATGACGTATTGGCCATCAACAACTCTTCTTTTGGTAAATGGTCAGTATATCCACCAGAGCTCGAGATAATGGAGACAACAGAAACAGCCTGTTCTGCATCTGTTTTTTGGACCCACATCTCGAATTATCAACAGTGGTCATCTGAGCTCTAACATTTATGATAAAAGAGACGACTTTAATTTTAATATCATAAATTTTCTTGCCCTGTGCAGCAATATACCTCCATCTCCTGCTGTGGTGATTATTTTTCACGATTAGAGTAAGTATTAACTACTCTGATTTTATTGATAAATTTATAAATTTCTGCGTAACAGACTCCTGAATCACGGGTATGAGGAAACGCGTATCAAAAGGTCTTTTTTTGTAAATATCAATCCTCGTTTGAAATATATTCAGTTTCTTCTAAAACAATGAGTAATGATTGTTTTTTTGGTTTTTTTTTTTTTGGTAAATTGTTCTTTATGCTTATGTGATCGCTGCTTTACCGATTATGACAAATGCTTTTTAATCACCACTATACAGTAAACATGCAATGGAAGAGGGAGGTTAAGGGCGCCGTAAAACCTAGATTCAAAACATCATTCTGTTTTAAGTGCCTGTACCAAATCAGGACCATTGCAGTACCAGCTGCTCCGGTCAGGTGGTGTAATATCTATTTTGCCAGATTCATTTTGGACTTGACTTGACTATGAAACGGATCAGTGTTCGGTAATGTTGTTGTTACCCTTATTTGATATAATATATCATACCATAATCCAATAAATATGAACCTCATTATAAAAAGTTAGTTTAAAACACCTTACAGACACTGCTCATCATAAACACTTCATTGTCATTTATTTATGTAATATCATGTCAGTACAATTATAGAATAGAAAAATACAGAGCTTCGCTGAGCGCAGCAAGGTACTACCGCAGTGGCCAATCCTAAAAAATTGAGGAAAGAGTAGACATAATATTAGTTTTTTGACACATTTAAGCAAAGGGATTTAACATTCATTTTGGACACGCTGATATTGCTATGCTTTTACTTGAGTTTTATAATTGAATTCTAAGAAATGCTTCCAAATCAATACCAACCTTCATTGTAGATTGAAACCTTGTTATAAAATTTCGTGAAGATCAACCAACTAACACTAAAGTTATTGCATGAAAACCAAATGTCTTTGGACGATGACACCAACGACGACAGCGCCATACCAATATAAGACGGCAATTTTCTTAAACTCGTAAAAAAATACATTAACCCAGAGTAACTTAGACTTGTATGGATTGAATTTTATATATGATAATATTGAAAAAATGGGGTGAAGCCATTAAAAAATAATCTCATAAAAATAGAAATATATATAAGTATTACTAAAGACTGCGAGGTAATTTGGTAAACAAAAAATAAAGTATCACCATACAAAGGCTATCAAGAAGCATTTTGTAATTTAAGTAAGGGTATATTTTTGGGCATGTATCTGAACAAATCGAGGAAGAATTTTACTATGCAACAAATCATTTGATCTTATTAAGATTGTGGTAGGACATATCATAAGGAATAGCAGCTGAAAGTTTCATTCTATCTATTATAATTTTCAAGATATTGGCTGAAAACTGTTTAAAAAACGTCATTTTTCATCTTTCAAGGGCAATAACTCTTACAAGTAGTCGCCTGATAACTTTGATCCCTGAAGACGTTTGAAGGCCTTCATTATTGTTGTGTACAATGTACATGTAGATTCAATTTTCTGAATGCATGCATTTTTCATATATAATGAGTTATTTATGGGGGCAAAGCCACTAATTTGAACCTGGGTTTACATCCTGGAACTTTGTGGCTGTGGGACCGTTTTTTAAGTATGACTTAGAAAATGGTTTCTACAAGCAAATCATATAACGAGAATGGATATTGTTCATATCTCAAAGAAACAATAATCCCACCGGGATGAAAAATGTCAGCTCAATGTGTCTTCAGTGAACGATGAGGAAACCCTGACAACACAAGTCTAGCTGCAGCAGGATGCAAATTAACATTATACACAGGAACAGCGAAATGGTTGCTACCATCAATACAAAAGTAAAGGGAAACGAAACAATGAATACAGAGGCCAGAATTGCCTGACGGGACAGGTGCAAAAAGTGCAGTGGCGTAAAAGCGGGGAGGGGGGTTAAAGTACTTTGGTGTAATCACAACATTCCCCTTTTAAATCTGGCAATTGTGTATAAATATGACAAAATCAATACACATAAAAATCAGTTAAAAAAGATCCGAGTTTTTAAAACCGAAGAAAAAGAACATGTCTACACTATCACGTCTAATGTCTAATCTATGTCACATATGTTACAGGTGTAATGAAAATGTATATGCATCTTTGTAAGCAGCATACGAGATATTTAATAACTTTAAGTTTCGTTACCTGATCATTCATGAGGGAGACGAGTGGACAGCACACAATTATATTTTTGGTTTCACCTAAGGACTCGACGATCTTACGTGTCTCGGGTACATACGAGTCAGGTACGGCTTTCAATCTCCTCATGAGCGGTATCAACACAGTCATTTGTATATGAAAGGGAAACTATCATTTTCCTTTGCTTTGGTTTCAATTTTTGAACTCCTTTTTTTGCCAACTTGCTCAATAGCCTCTTCCAATATTTGTCCACAATATTGGTCCTTTCACCAAAGCTTCGGAAATACGACAAATGTGATTGGCTTGATTATTTACATATCAAGTAAAATTCATGATTGCAGGTCATTAGCATAATCCGTGAAATCGTTAGATCTCACACGCGACACAACAGAGAAATTAACTGAGAGTTGCAAGATCGGCTTTTAATTAGGTTGGACATTGAATCACCGGCTACAAGTGTATAATCAAATGTAGTAGTTGCACATGCGTATACAAAGCCTCACATCTAACGCCATAAATAGAAATTCAGCTGAGACAATGTGGATATTACGAGTAATCATGATTTCATTGGAAATTTTGTCCATTTAACACCAAAATTGATGCAGGACGACAAACCACACAACAAAAACAAAAATAAAAAAAGACAAAACAGAGAGTAGTTTTCTTGTCACCTGCACGAGACCTACCATGATCGTGCTTTTTAAATCCCAAGTCTGATGAGGGGAATGATATTTATTACATTTTGGGGTCGCTGATGAAAACGTTCACTCTATTGTAGCCCATCAGGTCGTGCCGACAACTACAGAACCTTTGAAATTACGATAAAATCTGCAATGATCCCGAACATGCTAAAACATTTACTTCCAAATTCAAGATCTCACGGTTAGTTTTTTGTAGGTATGCTGCTGTTTAAATTCTGATTAAATTCAATCACACTAACATACAGCTGATTTTTAATAACAATATTCATTAATTGTACTCATTGTACTTATAACCATACTTTCGTTACATTACCACGATTTTTTAATATCATTTGTAGACAAAGCAAAACATTATATAGATATGTGATTATTTGCCTTCAGATCGATTGAACCTTTTTACTCATGCAGATAAATTACAATATTGCAAATAACTTTAAGGGATTGGACATGGTAGTCATACAAACTTCCCAACATGCGTGGTAAGTCATAATGTTACTTTCATGTGGTTAGTGCGTTATATTTTAGTTAATTGTAAAGTGGGTGATTAAAGTAAGTGATCTCGTCTAGATAGTGCAATACTGAAAAGAAAAGATACGACAGTTTATACTTGATGATCATATAGGAAACAGATTTTGGTATCGCCAGTTACATTTAAATGACGGTATAAGAACTTCCGGTATGACGGTTTTGATCTATGGGCATAATATCCTTGTCTTAGTAGTTATTTATGGAATGATTGTTATATTTTTCGGTCTATGTAGACATAACCTCAACCACGTGGTGCAAACTGAATAACATGCTACGCAGGTTTAAGTGTGCTCCACGGGCATTGAGGTTATTAAAATATACCGTAAAAATATATATCAGACATTCCTTATAATTTGTTTTCAGTATCGAAATTCAGCAAGTAAACCGTTGATGTTTATTTGTTTGTTTGTTTGTTGGGGTTTAACGTCCGAGCAGCAATATTTCAGCTATATTCAGACGATGAACATGAAATTAATGATAAAATGAACATGAAATGATGATGAAATGAAAACGGGGGGGACACAAGGACAATGGGGTCGACAAATTTTGATTGCCACTGGAAATAGGGAGAGGTGGGTAGGGTCGGGTAATTTAGCCTCCTGTGGCCCTATGGTTCCTACTCCGGGAGAATACCACAGTAGGGTTCTTTAACGTGCGAGGAACGTGGCATTTTTCCCAACACGGTGCACCACTATGGTTTGCGGTCAGGTTTTCCGAATTATAGCCTGACAACCCCAGCATGTAACACGCCAGGGATACCACATTCCACCACCTGGGGCACACATCCCAGTTGCTCTGTGGCCAGAGCGCCCCAGCCCCCGACTAGGGTTTTGTCACTGTTTAATCGCCTTTTAGGACAAGCTTAGCGCTGCTGCAGGTCTATTCTTTTTGACACCCGGACCTGCACGGGGGTAACCGTTGCAAAAGGTTGATAACGTCACATTCATATACAAAGTTTGGTCTTTGGTGTTGATTGACAAATATCTGTATCCATTCAGAAAGCTTGTTACTTCTGAAATTAAATTATTTACTTGTATTTCCAAATGTTTTCTTGGTTCAGATATAAGGTCTGCTTTATTTTTCCATGTTCATTTATTTTTTCTTGTCACTCTCCGCGTACTTTTCTGCAACGGGTTTGAAGCGCTGATAAATTAAGTAGCACTTAGGAAGATATATCCAAAGTGTACACTAAGCGTAAGTTACTGTTAGATTTAGAACGATTTAACACCCCTTTAATCAAGTGGTCTTGACACGGATCCTAACGGTGTCTTTACACCATAAGTGATATAAACTATTTATCTATATTAAAGGAGTTCCGCAAGTTACTGCGTGGACTGTCAAAATCTACACACTCCTTTTTATATCAAGAAAACTAGTAAGTAAATTTCTTTTCAAAATATACGGTTTCCTTGTCGTTCATTGACGACCAGTTGGTGGTATTGTTGTCTCTTAAGACATATACACCATACATATTCTCGTTATACTAAGTGGCTCGCTTTGTCAATATATTATGCTCACGTCCTTAATTTATTTTAGATCTTAACTCATTTTCGTTTTGTTTTGTTTTTGTTGTTTGTTTTATGATTTGTTTGAATATATCGATTCAATCTGATCACCAGGATTAGATTAAAAGTAAAACGTTATTCTTTAGCTGGAATGCTCAAGAAAGTATGCTGTCTATCATTGCTAGTATTTAGTTTCATTAAAACATTTTGTATAACTACAATATTAATTAAAATATCAGTTTTATGTAAAACCATACCTTCGTTACATTATTACGCTTTTTTATTAATGTAATTTTAGATAAAATAAAACATACAGATAAGTAATTATTTGCTTATAGATCAATTAAACATTTTACTCCTGCAGGTTAATCACAAAAT
Organism: Perna viridis; assembly: GCA_037379345.1. Taxonomy (NCBI): domain Eukaryota; kingdom Metazoa; phylum Mollusca; class Bivalvia; order Mytilida; family Mytilidae; genus Perna; species Perna viridis. Next base: position 21,311,592 of record CM074521.1, on the reverse strand, counting down.
TGCAGATAATTTCAAGACATTGGACATGGTAGTTGTACAAAATTCCAAACATGCGTGGTTAGTCATTATGCTACTTTCATGTGGTTAGTACGTTATACTTCAGTTAATTGTAAAGGGGTGATCAAAATAATTGGTTTCGACCTGATATAGAGAACATAGAGAAAAAGATGCACAACAATTTAAATAACTCCCTATTAACACTGCCTTGCATTCGATAACCAAATTTCCAAAATTATATGAATAAAATAGTTATTTCGTTTATTCAACATTTGGTCATAATGCTAATATCTTAACTTTAGATGGCTTTATGATACTTGCGGAAACTTCTTAACAGCAAAATAACAAATTCGAAAGATGCGGAAAAATACAACGAAATGTACCAAAAATACTGTAAGAAAATTTGATTTTTGTTTTCGTTTCAATTGTTTGTTTATTTTTATTTTCTGTTTTGTTTGTTTGTGTCTGTTTGTTTGTTTTGATATTTTTTTAAATATTCAACCTGATCACTTGGATTTTGTTGGATCAAAATGTCAAAAGATTTACGGAAAAACAAGACTACGCGAATCGCAAGCTCCTAGCAGCGTCTGACGTTCAAAATCCACTCTAGACACTGCAGGCAGCACTCTCAGAAAATGCGAGAATCTTGCAAAGTCGGGAGGAAATGAATGATTTTACGCAACGTTATCAGATTGTCCGAGAACGTCGAAAGGCTTGTCTGCAGCGGTTAGTAAGACAGGAAACGAACGCCTGCCGCTGATATTTTGAGCTTGGCACTTTCAGACATTATATGAACTCAATAGTTTAGCATTTACATTATCAATAATTTATGTTTGTAACATCGATGTTGAAACCAAGTGTGTAAAGAAAACAAATGCGCTTGCTTGCGAGAAAGGAGATCCGGGAAAAGATGGACAGAAGGGGGAACAGGGACCAGTGGGTCCAAAAGGATTACAAGGGGAACTGTAAGTATGGATTTAATTTATACTAAAGCTCTTTCATTTTCTTTTGGTTTTTTGTCTAGTCGTCATCCTTTGACCATGAAGTTCTTGATAACAGTTCGAATTCCTGTTTCCTGAATTTCCTTTTTCCCCTGTTTTCCTGAACATTCGTTAGGTTGAAATAAGTGTATAATGAATTTACCTAAATTCTAGTATATATATATATATATATATATATATATATATATATATATATATATATATATTGCATCGCAAATTTGACAGTTCTAACATCGTTGGGAATTTTTCAGACCTTTCTATACGTTTACATATCTTCCCTGTAGCAATTTGATCCGATGGAGAAGTGTAGCGAATAGAGTCGTCACATTACCAGACGTTTGTATAATATCGATTTGTTGTGATATGCATCATTAATTTGATCCTCTATCCTACATAATAACATCTAAATGAACTGTCCCTTACTACCATACATCGTGTACAAGGTTACAGCCCTAGATTAATTCTACGACGGGGAATGACCCGGCCAGCGAAAGCTATATTTTATATAGCCTAGCTGGCCGAGTGGTCTAGGGTGCTGGACTCTGTGCAGGCGGTGTTGCAATAGATGTTACAGCGGTACGAGTTCGAGTCCCGCGGAGGGAACGACCAAACATTTGGATCGCAAATTTGACACTTCCAACATTGTGTGGGTGTATTTTTTAATACAACAAATAGATAATTGTTCATTTCCATTGTAGTGGATTACCAGGCCTAAGAGGATACCCAGGTGTGTCTGGTCCTGGCGGACTAAAAGGTCAGAGAGGTGCACCTGGACTTAACGGTACCCCTGGACTGCCTGGAAAACCAGGAATCAGCAATGTAACTTTCCATATTAAACCTGTGTCCATTTATCAAAGTGAAGAAGGTAATTTCCAAGCTTTACAATTATATCAAAAGTTGTTGGAAGATATTCTGTCGATATCCACCGACACAGCAATAATCTGATACTACGACACGGTAAACTCAACGGCTGTTTCTTAAAGGAAATATGTCATATTTACAAAATTTGTATCAAAAAATGCTAAGCTAGAAAATATGAAATCAAATATTTGTTTATTGACACATTTCTACAAATTCAAAAGTAAAATTATTTGAATATTCCGAATTTCGGTATGCTGTACATGTGTTTCAAGGAGTAATCTTACAGCAACATTAGGCATGAATTCTAAGGAAGTACAATAATAAATTTTCAAAACCTAAAATACGTATTAGAAAGCAATTCCAGAACAGAAAAGTTCAACAAAGCGTAATAGAAGGAATGAAGCCTTATTGTTTTAGATTATTTTCGAATGTTGTGCTACGACCGATTTCGGTAAATGTCATGTGATGTAATTCGGGTCAGACAGGACTGAGTACTGGTTTGATGAATAAACTCGGGTCTATGGTCCGCCAACATTAACATCGACCCAGTGGTGTATAAACACATAATTCCAATCATAAAAATATCGCAAAATGTGTTTTAATGTTGATGTTTTTTTTTTTTCTGTAGGAATGACAATATTGGTTTTTTCAATGGCTTTCATTGGTATAATTGTAATTGCTTCAATTATTGTTGGAATTGTTATGATACGTAGAATAAAAAAAGGTATTGTATAACATGACTGCTTGGTAAACTTACATCTACTTTCCATGCATGGTATTTTTGTTTAATTTCAATTCTAATTATAAGGTTGCAACTTCCATAAGAAAAAAATAAAGCAAAGCTTTCTTCAAGTTGCTGTTTACAAATTACTATGGGAAACTACAACAAACGCAGTTGAAGCAATGTACTATCGATATCGTTACAAGTTATCACAGAAACCCTAAAAGTATCGCTTTCGGCTCTTTGGAACAGAAAATACAACAAAAATATTTTTTTCTTAAAGCAAATATACTCTAGAAGTTATAACATTGAACAGCATGTAAATTTTAGCTATTTTCAATGGAGTAAGAATATGTGATGCTCGTTCAACTAAGCAACATACACTTAATACAATTACAACTTGGAGATGCTACATGCAAATATTTTTATACACGAAGTTTCATAATTTATTATATTCCAGCCATCCTTGACCTTTACACCAAGTTGTCATTATGGCATATATATATAAAGATGATAACGAAAATAAAGTTTTATTAAGTAATACTAAAAGTGTATGACTTTCCATTCTCATTATGTTTGATTAAACTCATATTATGCAATAATGCTTTTATATAACGAGAATAGTAATTGGGAATATGTCAACTCCACCGGGAAGAAAATGTCAGCCTAAAGCAACCTATTGGTCTTCAATGAACGATGAGGAAACCCTTACATAATAGGGCAGCTGCCCTCAAAAGATCATTATACACAGGTACAGCGAAAGGATTGCCCCTATATACTTACGAAACAACACAATAACGAAATATATGTCAATTTTATTCTTCTTTAAGAAATCCAAGTCTTTAAACCGTTATATACAGATAACAGGTAAGAGAATTTCACAAGTTATTCTGTATGTGTGATGTGTATTAGATGTTTATGGTAGCAATAGTTTTACATTTACAAACATTTGGTTTTTCAGACTTTCAATCAATATTTAAAAAAAAATCATTCGAAGCCCAACTTTCAGAATGACTTTAATCTAGAATAACATTATTTCAGTGTGAATTTTTCATATCACAACTCATACATTTTGCCAGAGCTTGTCGTGATATACGGACTTTTCGTATTGTACTATATTTCGTACAGTTATGCTTCTGAAACAGTGCTAATTTGCTAAAAGGTTGAATACATCATTGTGGAAGTTTTATGGTCATCATTACGAACTCGTGGATCGTTATTTCCGCTCGAATCTTGGTTCCCTTGATTTATAACCATTTATAACTCGCACTATCCAAAACAAATACAGAGGTATTCTTGTAATGCACGCCACAGCATTATCAATTTATTTGTACCAGAAACAAATATTGTATTACATTTAAGCAGTAAAATAATAACTTTTTTTCATTAGAACATTTTCATCAAAATGTTTCGCATGCGAAAAAAGATGTTACCCATGAATTGATATACATTTAAAAAGATTGAAATAAATATGTTTTGTTATTTTTTCATGTTTTACCTATTCAATATATTTAGCAATTAACTGAACTCCTTGCCTTCTATTAGCACAACAATGATGTTTATATGCTTTTCTATACACAAACATAGATAAATAGTTTATTGTGGAAAACAAAGTATATTTTTGACACATGTTTGATTCATCTCCGATATAAATGATTTTGTGCGTAATGCTTTTTAAATCTGTTTGGTGTGCATTAGCCTTTATTTCTAAGTTTTTATTCAAATATATAAGAAAATGTATAATGGATCTGCTTTTTTACAATTTTTAGATATCAAGTGTTGGAACGTCTAAATAACACAACCAACGGCAGTATCCGGTACCGTGGTCGTGGGAGTACACATGAATACCAAGAATCTCATAATTATGTGGAAATGGAAGAAAACCAAGCCAACGGTCATTCTGATAATAATGATAGGGATTATGATGACCCACAAACCAATTTGGACGGTTCTGATATTTCAATGAATTATCATACTGCACCAATCAACCACTGAATATGCTCTTGAATAAATACATTATTAGATTGTGATATGCTGAACAAAAAGGTTGCAAATTTTATCGGAGCGGCCATTTATAACAAGTTATTACGCATTGAAAATAAAAATAGATCAATAAGCTTGTTATTCAGTCGCAGTCTTTCTAGAATCAGACAGAAGGTGATTTATGCATGTTAAAAACCCACCAAATTCAGTCTTATTTATAGTTCAGAAACAGGTACTGATCACATAACCAATCCTAGTTTTTCATTTGGTTGTTGCGCTTTTGAGATAAAAATCATATAGATTGTACATAAAATTTGCACTTTGGGAGAGTTATCGTTCTTGATTTGGATTCATTTGGTTAACTTGAGTGGAAAATGAATGTATGATTTTCTTAAAGGTACAGAACTTAATGCAGAAAAAGATTGTTGTTATGTGGAAGTATAGCATATATAGGCTATACAAGCATCGTTTGTTTGGTGGGTTTTTCTACACCATGAATCACTTTAACTTTGGCAGTGTCTGAATTTCATGTGGACTGGTACTTAAAAAGTTAAAAAAACATAATCGGTAACATTTCAAAACACTATATGGTGGAAACATGCAATCACTAAACCACCTATCAAAATATGTATCATAAAATATTTACCGAACTATCAGTAGTATAAAATTTGAAACTCCTAAAACACTGAGCTAGGCTTCATTTTTTTTTTATTAAACACGGTCCCTACTGTAATATTTCCTTGCCATACTTGAACAGAACTAAGCAGTGCTTTAAATGGCTACCTATTGCGATATTTTGGCTTGTCTCTTGTATATACTTTTTTGGATCTTGGAACTTTTGGAACTTCCTAAGTATTTGGTTCTTATGCTGTTGGTGAAGGTTACTTCCTGAAATATATGTAATACAGATCGATATTTCAGTAGTTACCAGTATATGATTGGTATTTGTAACATCCCTTCAGCACCTGCGTATGGAGTGTTCATATCACAACTCATACGTTATGCCAGAGCGTGCCGAGACTTCACAGACATTTTCTTTCGCGCTGCAATTCTATCAAATAGGCTTCTGGAACAGGGTTATGTTGCTACAAGATTGAAGTCATCACTATAAAAGTTTTATGGTCGTCATCATGAACTCGTGGATCGTTACGGTGTATCAATCTGCACCATGAAAACTGATTTATTCAACGGGTCATAGTTTTCCTTTCCTCGTTTGTCTACCCCGGACTTGACTTTTTATGAGCAACTCGGCGGGTGTTTCTAGAAAAGCAGAGGACGCTTACCCTAACGGTGCACCTGGTCCATGCTCCCAGTTTTTAGTGGAGTGCGAGTTGTTCATCTGCTTTTGTTACGTTGTATGTATGATTTTAATTACTGTGTGTTCTTTGTTGTGTATGTCTGTTTTCCATGTCTGGTCTTTGTCCCTGGATTGCATTGTTTGATTACCGCTATAACCTTGGTTCCCTTGATTACTCTTGCAGACATGAATTCTTTATTTTTCTAGTGTATCTCTCTGAAGTGAGGATATTATTTTTCCTGCTCGATCGTGAGAGCTTTTTTTAAGTCCGTGTCATGTTCGCTTAAATGGAATTATATACTGTGCATTTATTTTTATTATTATGTATAGATAGTATGTTATTTGTCAAAAAACAATTGAAAAAAAAAGAGTTTGAAAAAGAAAGCATATAAAAATAGGAAAAACAAATACCAGTACCAATTTGTGGTTAACATTGATGATATTGTAAGCTTTTCTCTATAAACATGAGTGTCGTATAACCTACACTATTTTTATATTCAAGTGATGTTTGTGTTGTAGAAATTGCTTACAAAATTGCATGCATATATGTAAATGGAAAACCTAACTAACGTGAAGTGCAAACTGTCTGAAACAAGATATTGAAAAAAACACAAACACAAAAGAAGAATATTGATAATAGTGACGGCAATCACAAATGCTTCTCTGAAATCTTATTTACTTCATGTCTTGGTAAGATTTGCTCTTTCTGGTAGATCCATATAGAAGTTACCGTAAACACTTTGATATCTATCTTTGACAACAGCATCCCACAACATATCAAAAGATCGAACAGTATGCAAATAAGAAATTGCATAGTTACAGTTACTCCCACGGTCATTGTAACATTTCAGAGCTTTTGAAACCGACCATGTGAAATGCAAACTCAGGGGAAGGTACGTAACGCCTTTAATTCTTGAAGGGAGTAAACCAAAAAGATAATAATCGTCAATCCAGAAAAACGGGACGCTTAAAGAGGCATGGTACAACATTGGTACCAGATCGATTGACAAAAAGACTACACATCCGCTGCAATATTGTAAAGGATAATGTTTCTGTCCTTTCATTATATCGTTGTTCACATACCATTTACTTCTTTTGTTACGAACAATTGCCATTCTGTTTTTCTTGATCCTATTACAATAAATTAATCTCTTTTTCAGCTTCAAAACGTTTAATTTTTCAAATACCTTAAAGAAATTTATAAACACGTCGCTGTCAATCTTTGTCACATAATAAGCATTCATGCAATGTTCGTTTATCCACTTGAACCCCATGACCCCTTTGTTAGTTAGGTTTCTGTAGGAATCTATGTAAAATCCTTGCACAATATCATGATGCATTGAGTTTTCATCTTCAATCTTTTTCTGTGTGTAATTATTTGTCACAGATCCAAGTAGGAACACTACGCGTATACTTTCTGGGTAATAATGGGTAGAGTTCAGCATCCGTTTTCTAAGAAGTTTTCTTAACTGAAAATTGTTCGGTCTGGAATAAACCATTACTATGGTGGAAATCTTCTGTAACCCTGAACAAATATTTGGGTTGTTGATTTTGTAAGACTGGAATGATACGATGGGATATTCTGCATTTCTCTTTAATTTATGGCGCCGTGCCTTCTGATTATTGTTTTGCCCGAGAGTCCGTCCAAATTGAATATTTTTGTCGTATACTTCATGAATTATGAAATTATTTCTTCGTACAAAAATATCCTGTGAGTAAAATAAATCTTTTATGCTTGCATCAAATAACGTGAACATAACATTTAGGCAAATAACAACCAATAGGTACAACAGAAATGTTCGTTGTCTCATGTTTCTCATGTATTTCCTGAAAAAATGACAAACATGTCTGAGCAGTACGAAAGAAATATCAACACATTGAAGTACTTGTTTATGAAAGTATTATGTATATTATTGGTTAGATAGCAGTGATTTAGCGAGGTTTTCCCAGTGTAAAAATTCACACTGTGAAATAAAATCGGTAATTTAACTCTCGCACTTCCTCCTGCCAAAACGCCACATTACGAATATCAATCCGCCGTTCACAAAATTTAAAATTTTAAAATCGATATGATAATAGGATAATCAATTTTTCACCGTAAATAAGCAAAATATAATCACTCGTGCCAATAATGCATTAAGAATTTATTTCATTCATTAATTATTGCAATATTGTCATTCTTATCGAAAATGTCATTTTTTATTTTTGCTGTTTTTAGAAAAATCACGCATTACTAATGTTAAAAAATATCGCTAATGCGAGTTCAAATTATTGCGACTTTACATCAGTCGCAATTACAAAAATATAATAATAGTTTCAGAATTTACAGTATATTACAACTCATATTAACCAAGGTGCAATATAACCCACATTAACGCAACGTAAAGTCCACATACAAAAAGCAAACACAATTTTTATTCAACAAAACCGGTTACGATGCTTTCTTTGTATATCGACAATTAATGGTAACTCAAAGATAGATGATCTTTGGATGAAACATTTAGTTATCAAATATATATATATATATATATATATATATATATATATATATATATATATATATATATATATATATAATCTACGCTGATAATTCCCTCTATTATACTTTTTCTCAATATGCTGATTTTTTATTGGTAAAACGCGAGGGTTGTATTCTGCTCTATCGCATATATGAGAGGCTGACAGTTATTTTTCTGGTGAAGAGCTACACTGTAAACTGGTTCCAGTAAATATTTGGTACCAGTTCAATTTGAAGGAAACTAAAATAACATCGATCATTAAAATGTCTACTATGCAATTCTAATGTTTTGTCAAACTAAAAATTGAAAAAAGTTAAAGTAAGAAAGAGAATTATCACTGAATTATTGACTTTTTTGTTCACAGGAAAATATTCCATCACTGGTACATTGAAATAAGATTACGATAAGGGATTTGATTTATCACAATGGACGTTTACAGTTCAAAGTACAAATAAATGCAATCTTGAAAGAAAATCTAAAAAAAAATGATAATGAAGTAAAGACGAAGGACAAACATACAAACTGATTATTATATATGTTTAATTTGAAAAAGAATGGAACATTCGGTAAGATAAAATAAATAACACATAGCTTATATACATGTGATTTAAGGGCGATAGAGAGTTCGCTATCCCTTGAAAATACATTGTCACCCTCGGCTATGGCTCGGAGTGACAACAATTTTGAATTATCAGTGTAACAAACTGCTCTATCCCCTCTTAGCTATACGTTATTTATATATATGATGTAATGTTATATGTTACTTACTTTATTACGTTAATAAATGTGCGCAATCATACCACTGGAAAAGATGGTGTCAACTGTGGTCTATAAAACGCAATTCTCAACAAAACTATAACGGCTACAATGCGTATCTGGGTCCTTTTGACCTGTGATTATGCAAGTATACATTGGCGTATATTTGGTCAATATACAGTCAAATAATATAGATCGACTTTACATCGTAGTGAACATTTTGACTAAGTTTTATTGTTTTGTCATTTATCAGTACGTGTGTCGTTGCATATATTAGTATAATTTGATTTCCAATGATTTTAAACAAAATAATGAAAGGACTTACAATACATATTATTGAACATCAGTATATATGACTATGTTATTTTGCATAAATACTTGCTTTGTTTATCTTATTGTTTTATTGTCTTGTGGGTGTTCCTTTTTTATTTGGTGGGTTTTTTGTAGTATGTGTTCAATAGTTTGCAAGCTCCACGCATCGAAAGACGTTCCTTTCCTTAATTTCTAATCGCTGCAGACAAGCTTTTCGAAATGAGCAATCTGGGAGTATCAACCAGTTACTCCGATAGTATAATCGTCTTTTCTATAGAAACATCCACCGAGTTGTCCATAGAAACTCACGTCTGTAGTGGACGAAAAAGGACAGGAAAACAATGATACGGTGTACAAAATGGTCCTCATGATACAAATGGATATACTATACTCTCCACAAGTTAATGTAGACGACCAAAACTTTTGTATCGATGACTTTACTCTTGTAGCAACATAACCCTGTTCCTTAAGATTATAACTGTAAGAATTCCAGCGCGGTACACAAATTTCATGTAGTTTCGGCAAGCATTGGCATAATATATTATATGCTACATTAAAAGTTCATGCATACGCAGCCAGGTGCTGAAGAGATGTTGCTACAGATGATATGGAAGTTGATAACACTGAACGAGGAGTCATAGTGTTTCCTGTATAGTTTAGTCGCAAGTTTTCCCTTTCTATCAATCCCTAAGAGTAGGTCAAGTTTCATGGTGTAAGTAATGTCATTTATCCCAAGTTCTTTAGTATAGATGCAATGGGTAAAAACCCTGAATCTAGGTTTGTTTAAAGACAACACGTACGTCATCAATATAGTGGCAATGGAGATCAAAAGATCTGGCTAAATTATGTTTCGTCTTTTGGATAAGATCTGCTGTAAAGTCAGTTTCAGCAAAGGAATTTGTTAGCGAGTTGTGGAACACAATTTGCTTCAATTGATATCTATGGTATGAAACAGGTAATTAAGAAAGCCCTTCTAAGACAACTACTAGCGGTACTTCGCTTACAATGGTCAGTTGAGTATAGATATTTCACAATCCAAAGTTTATTACATTATTCTGATCTCATAAACCTCAAAACCGTGTACATATTTCTATTTAAAATTAAATTGTTGAGATTCAAAATACTTTTCTTGGGTATCTTTTTTGGGAGGATCGAGATCAAGAAGTTTGAGGTCTATATATACTAAAAAGTTAGCACAGTGCTTTTGTGGGAAAACTTTCATTTTCTGGTTTATAGGGTTGGAAATGGGGCCTGTGGTAACGCAGAGTAGTGGTAGCTGGAGGGGGCATCGGATGGAAATAGTAATCAAGGGACCCAAGGTTATATCGGTAATCAGAAGAATGTAATCCAGAGACACGGACTAGGTCCGGGGTAGACAAACGAGGAAAGGAAGACTATGACCCGTTGAATAAATCAGTTTTTATGGTGCAGATGGATACACCATAACGATCCACGAGTTCATGATGACAACCATAAAACTTCTGTAGTGATGACTTCAATCTTGTAGCAACATAACCCTGTTCCAGAAGCCTATTTGTTAGAGTTCTAGCGCGATACAGAAATTCTGCGTAGTTTCGGCACGCTCTGACATAACGTATGAGCTATGATATGAACACTCTATACGCAGGTGCTGAAGGCATGTTGCCACAGATGAAAGGAAAGTTGACAATTTTGAATAACAAGTCATCACTTTTGTCGTAAAGTTTGGTCAATAGTTCTCCTTTACCATCGATTTCTAAGTATAAGTCAAGATATGAGGCTGACTTCACAGTGTCTGTAGTATCCTTTATCTGAAGTTCTTTGACGTAGATGCGACGTATCAAATTCCCGAAATTAGGATTGTTTAAAGATACATGTAATACGTCATCTATATAGCGAAAACTGAGATTGAAGGATCTAGCTAAACGATAGTTTTTCTTTCGGATCAGATCAGCTATAAAGTCAGCCTCATAAGAGTGAAGGAATAGGTCAGCAAGTAAAAGAGCACAATTTGTTCCCATTGGCATGCCGACCGTTTGTTGAACAACACGTCCACCATACTGGACAAATATGTTGTTGATTAAAAATTCCAGCATTTTATAAACATCTTCCTCTGTATATTTGGAAGATGATTTGGAATTATTTCTTACTAAGTATGAGGAATCTCTACTAAGAACTATGTATTTGTATCTAGGTGTACTATATTTTTTGGAAAAAAAAAACGATGTATAATGTTTTTAAGTCGGATTTTATCTGATAATAGTCTTGAACTGACTGTCTCCAAAAGATATTTTGATTTTTTCGAGATCCACATAGAATTAATACCACTACGGGGGTTACAAATGGTGTGGTGGGACTGCAGACCCTCTTTGACAGTTGTGAGTATAGAAGGTACAAGTTTTGAAAGAGGTTTTGTGGTACCTTTTGCAGATCCAGCTATGTAACGTTGTTCGTGTGGATTCTTATGGAGCGTTTATTTATAATGAGAATGGGTAAAAATCGATTTAAAATTTTTTTAAAGAATTAAATCGTATTTAGTTTAACATATAAAGTATTAGGCTAGCGAGGAAAAACACCCCGTCTCATAGAAGTTAACGTTTTATTTAAATTGTTCTACTTTGAAAAATATTTAAAACAAAATAAAAAAAAACAATCAAGACTTTAAAGGAGACGAAAAGCAGTGAGGGACGTAAAACCCGGTTAATTGCACCGAGTTAAGGAAAATTTATAAACATTATTCGTCTTCCGCTTTGATAAAAATGATGTCAAAGGTCGTAGTTCTACATTTTAACCCATAAACTGTCATAGACAGCCGACTGTTCTTCATCTTTCAACTCTCACCGTACAATGGATCGACTGAATACAGTTTTCAATCACATAGCACCTAGTTACAGTGTTGCATTTAATCAAACCGCCTCCGGTGCTAAATTCAGAGATAGCCCTGATGACATAGTGATTGTTTCAGCCTTGAGAACACCTATTGGGAAAGCAAAGAGAGGATCATTTAAGGTATATCCGTATGGTGATTTGTCATTTGATATCAGTTAAAAAGATGTATCCCTTTTGGGAATTTGTCTCCTGATTTAGCTGCTCTAGTGGCAACCTGTTTTTTTGGTGAATTCTAGTTTAATACTGGCACTTTGTTCAAAATTATGTGTATTGATTGGTAATATTGTATAGGAGAGTTCGCCAATCTCATTAGCGATGTCATATTCACTAATTTGCATATCATTAAGTGTCAAATTGGTTGGCAAATAAACAATTAACAATTTCATGATTAGAATCCCAATTTTCAAAACTTTATAATTTTGTTATTTTATATCCAATTTTGGTTCTGCAAAATGTTTCATTTAGATAAAATAATTCATATTGTGTATGTGAATTTATAACTGTTTTACTTTAAAAAATAAATTTGTAGTGATATTTATATGTAAACCTCTATTTTTGTATAAAATTATAATTAAAATTTTATGTAAATATAGTCTAATTACTGAATATTTATTTAAAAATTCCATGTATAAAAAATTTAATTTGCAATGTTGGGAACCAAAAAAATTTTTTCAATTATCTTTAAAAATGAGAAAGTTCTGATGATTTAAAGTTGATACCCTATGCCACTCAATGGATTTTTTGACAACCAAAACCAAATCACAGGTAAGTGATGACATCACGAGAACTCTCCTATTGGGAAAATAAGGCAGAAGTGGCTTAAACAAATGTATGGGCAAAAACTGGCCAATTGAACTTGCATGAGTAAATGTATACCCAAAAATACATCTATGTACATGTAATTTAAGTAGCAGTCTTTGTGAGAATCATGCAAATTCTGTAAAATGTGATACGCCCTAAAAATATAAAGGCTTTTCACCCATGAATCACATATTGTCTGATTCTTAGCTGGAGTGCTACAAAATGTACTTAAAATTTAGAAACTACGAAAATTTTAAATGATTCTTTATCAATTGTATTAACATTAAAATTGGTTATGAAATAATTTACAGAAGTAAATCATAAACATAACTTTGTTAATGAGGCCAAAAAAATTATTTGCTTCTGAAGAAGAGGGTATTAGATATAGCGTGAGCTACATCTTTGGTATGGTTTCACCCCTTGGGTACATTTATAGCAAAAAGACAAATTTTAGTCATAAATATTATATCACTCTTATAACTGTACTGTACACATAACTAATTACACAGGCAAATAAATGTGCCACAGCTGAGAATCATTTCTAATTATTTAAGGAATGTAACTAATATCTGAATATGTTATCTTGTATAAAGAACTCTGGTTTCATTTATGCAATATAAACTTTAATGCATTTTTTGTTATGCTTAAATCAAATCAAAGTTCTATATAAAAAGTAATATATTCAGTTATTAGTTACATTCCTTATAATCTAATATTTTGGCAAAAACTATGATAAGTTAATATTAATTTATTCCAATGCAAATATCTTTTTTCAGACAGGATTATTTCATTGGTAAATGTAGTCTGGTTAAAAGGGGCGTGGTATAAACTTTGTGACCTTGTTTATTGTTCAGGTGATAGGAAAATTTTGTATCCAAGATAAAATAAAAATAGCATCTTTTCTAACAGTAAAAAGATAATATTAAATTATTAACTAGCTTACATGGCGAAAAGGCCATGTGAGCTATTGCCATCACTATATGTGTCCGTTGTTGTCATCGTCTGTGAACTTTTTCTAACATTTATTCCTCTGAAACTACTTGATAGATTGTAACCAAATTTTGATGAATGTTCCGTAGGGTACTTTATTTCTAACAATCCTTGTGTGGGGATTTTTGATCTGGCTAAAACCATGGCCGCCAATACTAAAAATAGACCGTAGGGGTCAAATTGTAGAATTATGCAAATAACTCAAAAACAGTTGGGTTAAGGTAAAATTGTTCAGCATGATGGATGGACCTATGCTGAAATTTTCAGAAAGATCCATTGATGAATGAATTACATTGTAGTTAGGGGTCCTGAAATGGATTTTTTTCCCGAATTTTACATTTCGAAATATGAAAGTCTTCTCCTCTAAAACTACTGTATGGATTGAAACATTTTTAGCTTTGCATGAATGTTATGTAGAACATGTTTAAATATCTGTGTGAGGGGATTTCTGATCTTGTGAAAATTTTATTTTCACCATTACTAAAAATAGACCATAAGGGTCAAATTTCAGAATTATGCATATAACTCAAAAACAGTTGGGTTTAGCTAAAATCTGACAGGGATTAAAATTGTTCAGCATGATGGGATTACCTACATATACATGAATGCCAAAATTTTCAGAAAGATCCATTGATAAATGAATGAGTTATGGGTCCTGAAATGGATTGTAACCAAACATTGCATGAATGTTTGTTAGGATATCCTTCACATTTTTTTATGTCCAAAACATGGCCACCACTAAATAAAAATTGACGACTTGTTGAAATAACTTGAAAACCAAAGGGTTTAGCCTAATTTTGTAGGAGGGGAGGGAGGAATTGATCAGCATGGTGAGACAGACCTAGGCTGAAACTTTCATAAAGATCTGTTACTCAATTTTGGAGTTATTGCCCTTGAAGAGAAAAAATGACAATTAGAGATTTATTTTACAATATGAAAACCGGGTGGATAACTAAGATTCTCTGTATTGATTAAATGATTCTTGTGACAATAGTAAAGTAAGGTCAAGAGTCCAGCTTTAGAAAGCTATAAAGACAATTTTTGACCATGTGAGTGATTCATGCTCTCTAGAGCCTCTAGTTTGTTTGTAAATCTTTTTAACGTAATTCCTATCATCTTTTTACTAAATAGACAATAAACAAAGTACAAGCAACTGTATGCATGATATAAATTTAAATTAAGCCCATATGATATTACTAATTATTCAATCACTTCATTTGCAAAAATTAAATAATTATATAATAACAATCAGCACATAATTACCATTCTTTAATAACATGATACCATAATATACCGGAGTTTACACAAAACCATAAATTTCTTATGGTGGTGTTGATTAACCAACAGCTGATTTGATTAGTTGCCAATGTGACTGATTGTGGTGCTGCATTGAGCAGATTCCAATGTATCTAATTGTGGTGCTGAATTAACCAGGTGCCAATGTAACTTATTGTGGTGCTGATTTGACCAGGTGCCAATGTAACTTATTGTGGTGCTGATTTGACCAGGTGCCAAAATTTGACTCTCACTAGTTTTGGCAGGCTATTATTTATTTTATTTTGTCACCTCCCAGCAACAACTTCAGATTCTAAAAAAAAGTATGCTGCAGCAGACAATATGATTGTTAGACTAAACCAGAAAGTAGCCTAAGCCTCTATTTCAGATGATATCTGTGATCTGGATAGAACTTTAAAATGCTGTCTTTTAAATGCCTTAGTTACCAATTTTGACTTTAATTTTTCTGTTACTACATGAAAAATAATTTAAAATGAATTGATGTAACAATATCTTTTCACAGGACACATATCCAGATGAGTTACTAGCATCCATCCTGAAAGCTGTGATACAACAGTCTGGTGTCTCACCCTCTCAGATCGGAGATATATGCTGTGGTAATCTTTAAGAGTCAAATAGGAAAAAATGGAGTCAAAAACAATAAATGAATTATGATACAATGTATACAAGTGGAAATGATCTGATAATAGAAGATCATAGTAACTCCAGTGTTCTATAAATTAAGGAATTCATAGAATTAATGAAAGAATATATTCTGAATGATTGGGTGTTTGCTATAGACAATGTTCTTAGTCTGACAGCTTTTTTATCTTAAATTTGATGTATTTGGTTGCGAATGCATTTTGAAAAATGAAGAAATTAATTCCAATTATTGTTTCACCTTTTATCTTAATGGCATACAAATAAAGAGTATGTTTGAAAATAATCTGTGATTTTAGTATGATGTGCCTCAAAGTTCTTCAGACCACAGCCATGGTAAAAAAGGGATAAATTTATGACCAACAGTTTGTGTAACACATAGGCTGCGTCTATTCAAAAATATGAAAACTGGGTCTGTTAGAATCGAATAAATCATGAAAAGTCCATTTTATCATTGTTTTTCCATGGGCTGGTCATTTTTGTTGTTATTAAACAATTTGACATAAATTGCCAACCCATGGTAGAACAATGATAAAATGGTGTTTCAGTGATTAATTTCTTAATTGAATTGAATGACCCAAATTTGTAACTTGTTTAGGAACAGAAAAGGTAACATTTGAGAAAAGTCGCTAACTAAGATTGTATTTATGAAACCCAGGCCTATTCACATAACTTTAAGAATTTAGATAGAAGATCATAGGATTTTAGGCATCATGAAATGTTTATAACGAACTAAGAACCATTTTAATGCTCATAAAACTTTTCACCCTTCTAATATGAGACATAGTTATACACTGCCTTTAAAATGCCAATCAAGATTTTTGTACTCATTAATGAAGTCAAATTAGAGGAAGTGTTTGAGCTGCATTAAGATTCAAATGTGCCAAGTTGTTCTTGTTTGGTCACATGTCCAACTAGATTCCTAGATTAAGGTTACATCACCAGAAAAATGATTTCAACGGCACTATCCATGTGTACATGTATCATATCCTGAACTCTGTCACAATACTCAGTTCTAATTCAAACAAGTCTACTCTTTACATTTTAAGTAGCTGTCTTTATAAGAATCATGCCAAATCTGATAAATGTGATACACCCCAAAAAAGGCTACGTATTTTTATTTTTGTAATTAAGTTGTTTTATTGGTCTATACTATGAAATGTGTAATTATTCATTCACATCTGCCTGCTCTTAGGAGATAATCAACATTAAAAATACAGTAGATTCTATTGTATTTGAGTGTCATTTACAGAGATATCTCTCTTAATTTTGAAATCTGCAGTGCATGCTATATAATATTTATCTCCTAAGAATACAGGTTATATGAATAAGTGAATGTTTATTTCTGTTTACTTTGGCAATTAAAACAAAATATCAAAAATGAAAATATGTAGGCTTTTAACCCATGAATCACATTTTGCATGATCCTTAGCTGGAGTACTACTAAATGATTATAATTTACATGAGGAATTTTCTAATGTTTCTATTAAATACTTTTAATTTTAGGAACTGTTGGAGATGGGAGAGGTGCTATTACAGTCAGATCAGGGCAGTTCATGGCGTAAGTCAGGGGATATATTCAGAAAATACTTTTTAACGCCATCAGTTGTAAAAAAAAGTTCAATGAATGAAAAAAGTGCATTGAATATTTTTTACATTATCATTACATGCCTGATACTGAATTTGATGGTTAAAATTATTCAAAACTTTTGAAAGAGTAATCAAGGGAACCAAAGTTCAAGCAGAAATAAAAAAAAAAGCAATTCAGGGACAAAGACCAAACATGGAAAACAGACATACACAACAAAGAATATTAAGGAACTAAAATAATACATACAAAGTAACAAAAGCAAATGAGCAACTCAGACTCCACAAAAAACTGAGAGCATGGACTAGGTGCACTGGTAGGGTAAGCATCCTTTGCTATTCTAGAAACACTTGCCAAGTTGTGAAATTATTCAAATTAAGTGAAAATCTTATTTTAAAGAGTTTTGAAGTAGACAATATATATTTGTCACATGTCCTATTTCTAAATTTCAGGGGGATACCACACACTGTACCAAGCAATGCAATTAACAGACAATGTTCTTCAGGTCTCCAAGCTGTGATGAATGTTGCAGGTAATGTTTCAAGCTGTGATGAATGTTGCAGGTAATGTTTCAAGCTGTGATGAATGTTGCAGGTAATGTTTCAAGCTGTGATGAATGTTGCAGGTAATGTTTCAAGCTGTGATGAATGTTGCAGGTAATGTTTCAAGCTGTGATGAATGTTGCAGGTAATGTTTCAAGCTGTGATGAATGTTGCAGGTAATGTTTCAAGCTGTGATGAATGTTGCAGGTAATGTTTCAAGCTGTGATGAATGTTGCAGGTAATGTTTCAAGCTGTGATGAATGTTGCAGGTAATGTTTCAAGCTGTGATGAATGTTGCAGGTAATGTTTCAAGCTGTGATGAATGTTGCAGGTAATGTTTCAAACTGAACTGAGGACCTCTCTTATTGACCATTGCAGACAGACCTTTTAAAATTCACTATTCTAATCAGATGACATTTTATAAGCAGATAACTTTTGCAGCAAATCATTCACTTTCTCCTGCAGTTTTAGGATTCTTGAAATTTTGAAGGGGATTGTTAGCCACTTCTAGAATGAGTTTTGAATGTCAAACATTGTTCAGATCTTGGTACAATTGGTTCTCAGGATCTCTTTGAACTGTTTCTGTTGAGATTTCAAGCAATAAATTTGTGTAATTTTGTTTCTTCCTGATTGACAAATGAAAAATGGAAAAGACACTATCTGTCATTATTAAGTTAAGCTTTTGATACAAACAAACATGTAGATGTAGATGTGAATCTGTATGGCTATAAACATACATGTAGATGTAAATCTTTATTGCTATGAACATACATGTAGATGTAAATCTGTATGGCTATAAACATACATGTAGATGTAAATCTGTATGGCTATAAACATACATGTAGATGTAATCTGTATGGCTATAAACAGACATATTGAAGTATGTCAGTATTGCTATAAACATACTTTAAAAATCAGTATTGCTATAAATATACTTCAAAAATCAATATTGTTATGAACATACATGTAGATGTATGGCTAAATATCCTGCCTTTATCTTTAATGGTGGTAGATCAGAATAATTCCAGAATTGTTAGTTTTATTGATTCCCCATAGATTCTTCAAAATTTGACAACAAATTATGCACACAAGGGATTGTGAATTTCTCCATGTACCAGTGTGAAAGTTCACAAAGTTCAGGATTCTACAGTAAATTTTCATAAAATACAGCCAAATATACTGTTGTCAAAATGAAGACACTAACAGGTCTGTAATTCACTTTGTTTAAAAATCATACATGGCAATTGTAAAAACAAAGAAGACAAAGCCTTGATGACAATAAATACAAACATTTACATGTCTGTACTGTTTCATAGTTTCATTTTAACATAGCTTTGGTATATTTTGACAGCTAGTATCAGAATGGGGCAATGCAATATGGGAATAGGTGCAGGGTAAGTTAAGACATAGAGACTTACATGTACATGAATGAATATTTATGAAGTAAATTGGTGAAGATATTCTATTAGTTGGTGTTAGGTCACTAAGACTATGCTTGTCAACATTAAAAATGGTCAGGTCAGGCCAATTGAAATTCATAGAAAAATACTAGCATTTATAGTTAAAGCTATTTCCTGAAAATTTGCCACAAACTGCATTTCATAATGTAAATCTTCAAAGGAAGTATGAGAAATGACAAGATTTAGATCATTAGTTTAAGATTTGCAATATTTTACATAAAATAAAATCTTTCTCTTGTTTTTTTTCAGAGTTGAGTCAATGAGTTACCATAGAGGAGAAACCAACAGTGCCCCATTAAACCCTAAGATATTTGAGCATGAAGAGGCAGCAAAAATCTTGATTCCAATGGGGTAAAGATATTCATTGTAATAGTGTAGATTTGGAGATTTCAGCTACTTTCAGTTCACAGTCACAAAATATCTGCAAAAATAACCCTCAATCATAGATTTTCTTGTGTAATTTTTAAAGGGGTTGAGAAGTCCTTCATATGATAAAATGATTTTGGTATATGTAGTTGTATAATGATGAATTCCATACACTCATCAACTACCAGTACACATATCATTCTAGTTCTAAAATATTGATAGAATAATTCCATCTTAAATGTCATAACTTTTATATATTTAAAGAATAACTTCAGAGAATGTAGCAGAGAGGTTCGGTATTTCTAGGGAAAAACAAGATCAATTTGCTTTGGCATCTCAACAGAAGTAAGTACATGTATCATACAATTAACTTCCTTGTTGAGTTTGACCCAACTGTTTTTCTCCAGAGGAAAGGTTTATCATACAGTTCCAGAAATTGACCTCCCTATGCCATTCCACAATCAGTGGTTGACCCCAAGAATGAGCAAATGTCATGTGACAATCTTTTATTTTATCTCATTATAGTTACGTAATGTTGACCCATATCTTTTACATGTTTTAGGTTGCAATTTATATGAACCCAGTAGTCAATAAAATATCCCACTTTCTATTATACTTCACAAACAATGTTTGAGTGGTTTATAGTAATCAACTTGTCTATCACTTTGTCCCTCCACTTTTTTTTAATTATGAAATCTTATGGTAAGTTTTTTTTTATCTTTTTTTGTTGATGTTATAAAAATTTATTTTTGAAGTACTTAACAAAACTAATATTTCTTGGGCAAATCAAAAATAGATATATAGAAACCCAGAGCATATGCACAGAATCGTAAAAATTAAATCAACCACCCACACTCCACAAAAAGTTGTAAAGTATACTGCCATTGTAGTTATGAATCAGCATTTATAAATCGAAACATCTGCTTACACAACATTCTGCATAACTATGAACATAAATGTGCAGTCTACACAAATTTTTTTCCACCATCCATAAAACTAATATGTAATCTGTAGGGATTTTCTTCACTGTATTACTGATACATCTTTAAATTATGTTTTTATTGGTTCTGTTATTGGCTCCCTTGTTGATATCGATCTCCATTTTTATGTTTTGATGACACTGCCCTCACAGACGTCAACTATGTTTACTATTATAACATTGATAACATTGTTAAGGTCTTGGTATTCTGTACCGATTGCAAGAGTTGAATCCAAATTTGACTGACTTTTATACTTTGTTTTATTGTTACATCTGCCCCAGGTGAAGGGAAGGGTTGCCCGCTAATAGATATGTCTAATAGGACCAGTGACAGAAGATGAAAATTACTGGTCCAAATCGAAATCTAACAGGGATATGAGACTAATGGCCAAAGACTAAATGTGGCTTAAGGAGGTAGACTTAGGGCAAGGGACATAACTCTTGAAATCAGTGATATGTTTGTATCATATTCAATTTCACTCAAAGAGGTTTGAAACAGAATGAAATCAGAGTTACTTTGATGCTTACATAAGATTGATGTTAAATGCTGAATACAAACGTTCCAGTGATTTGTAAGTTATGCCTCTTACCCTAGGTCTCCTTCCTTAAATAGTGTTCAATAAATTTAGTTCCACATAGTTTTGGCCATTGCCACTGTAAATAGCTTGAAGATTTGTTTTGATGACTCATGAAACATCTTGTATAAACCAATAATCAAATGAAATTAACTTATTTTAATGGTATGTACAATAATTATTGTGTATTGAATAATTTTGTAGATCTTTTATTAATTTGTTTCAATTTCAATACTTTACAAAATTCCACTGTTTACAATTTTAATTTTCGTTTTTCAAATAACATACAGCATCTTTAACATATGAAATCCATTCTGTGGGAATCTAAAGAGTGTGGTGCAACTGACCATTATATCACAACAAACAGTTCTCAAGAACTTTTATTTGTTTTAGAGCCTTGAAAGCCACAAAAGAAGGTCTGTTTAAAGATGAGATGGTTCCAGTTACAGTAACAGTTAAAGATCAGGATGATAATGAACAACAGATTACAGTGAGTTCTTTTTTTTTCCAAACCATATATGATAGAAACCATGGGATATAGACCTCATTTTCAGAATGTAGGTACTTTTTTAAATTTGACTCATTTTTTATTAAAATAAAATCCATTCTGGAATCATCTGTCTATGCAAAATTTATCCTCTAACCCCAAAATTGATAGGGAAGACTTGGCAAAGTAGACATACTTATTGTCAAGGAGAAAATAGGGGTTCAATTTTTACAGTGTAGGAAGGTTCATTTTGATATGATTAAAGTTTACTGTAAGTACAGTTTAACATGTGGATCCGGATCATTATTTATAACAAGAAGGGGATAGGGGTTGTTTTGATCAAAAAATGAATAAATGAAGGCTTTCAGGCAATTTTTCACTAATTTTTATGAACATTTTGCAGGATCAGTCCGTTATTAATCTCTGTAAGAATCAGGCAGTGAGTGAAACAAAACATGTTCTGAAGAAAAACCACCATTTTGAAAGTGATATTTGATAATTTCTATCATCAGAATCAAGAAAAGAAGACCATATTGTCCATATCATTTTCGTAAATTGAGAAATGTTTCATTAAAATGTACTTAAAGGGAACATTTCAAGGGTAGATAACTCTATTGCAAAATTACTGAACAAATTTAGCGATGCTGAGATTAAATAGTGGCCTTTTGAAATAGAGAAATTATCCATGTGCAAAATTATATTGTCAGATTAGTAGGTTTTTGTCATGCATGTTTTTGAATCTTCCCATTTTGCCTGATTCTTACAACGATATACACTTAATTTTCAATCACTGAAGGCATATCTGTTCCTTGTGTTAAAGTAAACAGACATAATAGATACATTTTCATTAATAGAAAATCATAAATTAATGTGGAAAAAAACAACTCCAGTTTCATAAAAAACCTCAATTTTACAGAGGAAGGCTTGCATAACTCTACTTTCATTTACTATTTTGTAGGTAAAAACTAAATACTTTTAAACTCTACATGACCATGGTTGGTCTTTACCATGCAAGTGGAAAGAATTAATTATATTTCTAGTGAGTTTTTTCCACTGATTATTTAACATGACCTGAAAGTAGTTTTTAGCCCAACAGAAAAAAATCTATTCATTTAATAATAGAATTTAAAAACATATTTTTGTAGGTTACAAAAGATGATGGAATTAGACCATCTACAATAGAAAACCTTATGAAATTAAAACCAGCTTTCAAAAAAGGAGGCACTACAACAGCTGGTATGTAAATATAAATGATTTTAAACATGTTAAAGGACAGTGTACGTATTGGCACATAATGAGTCAAGTCAAGTACATCAAAATCCAAGCACATGGCCTGAATGTGAGAACAGAAAACAGAGATGATCTACATTATGTACAAAACAGAATGAAATACATATAAAAACTGAAGATAAGGAAAATAAGAGAAAACAAAACAAAACAAAACACAACACAAAAAATTAAGTGCTAGCAATATGAATTCACATAAAGTATGAACTGGCACTTTTGTGTGAATTTCCTTATTAACTTAGGGTATGCCATGCAAAAATGATGGTGTGATGCTTCAATATTTGAAGAAGATAAAATGATGGTCTGTCTGTCTGTCTATCTATATAACATACATCAGTTTAAGTTTGTTTTGAAGCATTTTTCTATCAAAATTGAATCATATCATTGTAAAGTCGCACATATTTCTATGAAAATTGGATTGCATGATTAAAAAAATCATTCATAGTACACATTCAGCACATATTACTGCCATGAAGATTGAGGCACATCATCATGGAAGTTGCATGTACACGTATCTTTTTTTTTCTCAGGAAATTCTAGCCAAGTAAGTGATGGAGCAGCAGCTGTGTTAGTAGCCAAGCGATCAGAAGCAGAAAGGTTGGGCCTGCCTGTCCTAGGTGTTATAAGAGGTTATGCTGTGGCTGGTTGTCCGCCAGAGATTATGGGTATTGGGCCTGCTGTTGCCATTCCTGAAGTCCTGAAAAAAACAGGTTAACTACATTTCTGTTGAAGTAATGGTGTATTTACTGAGAGCTGGATGGATCAAGAAATATTTTTTAAAAGGGGGGTTACTGGATATACTTACTTATTTTGTCTAAAATTTGCTCAAAGCTAGCAATGTGTATTGCATGTATTAGGAGACAGGAAAATTTAAGCTGTCTTAAATTTCCATTTTAAAATTTCTAAAATGCAAAAAAAATTATACACTAGCCTTTACAGTAAATTGAAAAGGATGAAGGGTTTCATATCATTTTGACTGTTACATTTACATGTAGCACACATTCTCCATAAATTCTAGCCAAGTCAGTGATTAAGCATCTGTCATGAATACTATTGTCCTGCTTTACTTCATGAAAGTATTTTATTCATTTAAATGTATTAGTAGTGTGTACAATGTGCTTTGTCTGTATTTTATTATATTTTGTTTTGTTTTAGTGAGTTTAAGACTAGAAGTAGCATGTTTTCATGCTAATCTTCACTTTGATTTACATACTTCACATCAAATCATTGGCACTCTAAATTTAATCACTTCTTTTATTACAATGTATTACAGGTCTTTCTGTCAGTGACATTGATATATTTGAAATAAACGAAGCTTTTGCCAGTCAGGCAAGTTACTGTGTAGAGAAACTAGGAATACCAATGGAGAAAGTTAACCCAAAGGGTGGTGCTATTGCCCTCGGTCATCCCCTTGGTTGTACAGGTGCTAGACAGATTGCTACACTTTTACATGAACTGAAAAGAAGAGGGAACAGGTGATATGTTAATTGATTCAGAAGAAACCATTTTACGTCTATGTGTGAAGGATGGTGGACAAGATCCAAATTTGATCCCAACATTTTTTTAAAGGATGTAGATCCTGATAATATTCTTCATTTAACCCTTTTCACAAAATACTGTAGTGTAAATCAAGTGGTGGTGTCATTCTCATTTATTTATTAATGGTTTAATGATACTTTTAAGTATTCTGATGTCATGCTTTCTTATTAGTCCCCTACTTGCTTTAGCTGAAGGGAATTTTAGATTTGCGCTCTGTCTGTTCGTCAGTACAGAGAAATATTGAAGTTTTCTGCACTTTTTTCTAAATGTTTGCAGATATTGAACTGATTTTTGGTATGCGAGTCAACCTTCTGCTTCCTCGAGGCTGATTTTTGTCCACGTTGTGGCCCTTGAACTTTGAGAAATTTACCAAAGTTTAAGTTTTCCATACTTTTTTTCTAAATGCTTGCAGATATTGAGCTGATTTTTCATTTTGGTATGGGAGTCTCCCCAAATGAAATACATATCAAGTTTCATTTCGTTCCGCTTGGCTGATTTTTGTCTGTTTTATGGCCCTTGAACTTTGAAAAAATTACTGAAATTAAAATTTTCCAAAGGCTTGCGGATAATGAGCTGATTTTTGGTATTTAAGTCTACCTTGATGAGTTACAGATCATGTTTACATTTCGCTCCCTTTCACTGAATTTTTCCAAAGTTACCAACTTTCAGTTGCCCTATACCAAAATTTTAGTTTTAATCACTTTTTTTCTAAAGACTTGAAATATTGAGTTGTTTTTTTGACAGATTAATCAACCTTTATTTAAAACCTAATCTGTCCAATTGTGGTTAAAACTGCAAATGTGCATCTATTAAATGGATTTGAACATCTTTCTTGTCTTTGTCCTTATCCCTTCTTCTGTTCAAAATCAAGGTCATTTCCTCAGTTTGTCATTTATACTTGGTGATCCAAAGTAGTTTTTTGGATCAGTGATATAAACAGCCAGTAGAGGACTATGTTTTATTTTGCATTACTCTGAGAATGCTTGTTTTAAATACAATCTAAGCCCTCCTCTGATGATTCGATGTTGCATGTCAGTATACACATAATGTGACATGTTCTAGAAATACAGACAGAAAAACAAATTTTTAGAATTGTTTCAATACTTTGACAGTATCATTGTTTGTGGGGTACCAATTTTTTCGTGGTTATCGTTCGTTCATTAAACCATGAAATTTAGTTCCTGACAAAAATGAAATTTACATTTCATTTGTATGATGAAGTTGTCAAAGCCACAAAATCAAGAATCTACGAACTGATTATTTTAACATGAAAATTGGTACCCATGAATAAAAGTACTTTCACAGTAGTATACAGTTTATTTTTTTGTTGATGATTTCAGATCCTATGGTATTGTGTCTATGTGTATTGGGACTGGTATGGGTGCTGCTGGTGTGTTTGAATTTCCAGGAAGATGATAAAATCATTATAACCGTAAAGATGGTCAATGTGATTAAATACGTGAATCTGTGATAAATCAGAAACATTAGTTTTCTTTATAAACAGAGCAAAATGTTGAAATGCATAGAAATAATATTTCATATATACATTTACTGGACATTGTAATTTTATTTTTTTTTGTATCAATCTTGTTTTGAATTTTTGTACTGTATCTTTCTAGGATTTAAGTAGGTACAATTCTGTGTAAGAATCGGGCAATGGGTGGCGCATCATTTTCCGCAATTTAGTCATTTTTGCCTAAAATATATTCAGTACATCTAGAAAACAATCAGAAAGCTATTGAAGTTCATCCTGAAGCATACTGCTTATAAAGGGAAAGAGTGTGGGAAAATTTTCCCACCATTTTTCCATAGTGCATTTCCACTGAATTTGATCTATCTTAGAAAGGCAAATTTTACAAACATGTTAATGGTTATTTCTGGTGGTTATCAGGTATAGTTAATTGGTTAATGCATTAAAATCACTGCATTTTTTCCCTCATGTGCCACACCTTATATACATTTTGCCCAATTCTTAGACAGAGAAGTACTTAAATTTTGTGAAACTAGATATCACTATGTTAGGCAAAGTCAATGTGTCATTTTGATGTTTACTTCATAAGCAAGTAATAAGAATTTAATAGATTGATACCATATGAATAATAATACTTCGATGAAATTCATCTATACTTTGAAAGCTATAGACTGCCACGCCTCGTTGATTTAGGTACATTGTACATGTATATGATTGTTTTATTAAATAAATGTGATTTTTCAATATACACATACTGTTTCTTCTCTTCACTGTTAACTATACAGTCAAGAATAATTGTGTGCATTTATAATTGTGATTTTGTCATTTTGGGGGAAGTGTGATTTTAATATTGAGGATATTTAGAAAAATTCAATAATATGAGTTAAGTTTATTGCAATAACAATTCTGATTTTTTTCACAATAGAAAAGGATCATCACAATAATTTCTATAGTTTTTTTTTAATTGGAGGTGTTAATTCTTCCTTTGATGGTTTGATTAAGTTTTGTAAATTTAACCTACCAATTAAAATATAATCATGATGGGAAACTTTTGTTTGATATTTTTGGTCTTTTTGCATTGTCTTTCTATTATGAAAATCCTTGATTTTACATGTTCATGTCACATAACAAACCACAACTCCTTCTGAACTGCTTTATCAATTTTTATGAAACTTTCTATGTAGTTTGAGGATCATTTGTAGATGTGCATTACTATTGAAGCCAATGTAATATAATATTTTATTTCAGAACACAGTAAGTCTAATCTTCCTTGAGGCCCTCACACAAAAACAAACATACAAGGTTAATTTCTACATCACAAAATGAGTACTAGTTAATAATATATAAATACATGCAATCAAAATTTACAAGGAGGATAACCCAGCGAATGGTTTTATATGTTATAGTCTTAATTGAAATTGGGATATTGTTTTTGTGAGCTAGCTTACGGTATTTTTAATTATTTTTGTAGTTGCCAACAGTTCATATTAAGCTTAACAATTTGTTAATGTAAAAAAAAGATTTTGTGGTTTATTTGCAGTTAGAAATAAGCTTTGCTTTTCTTTGGTGCCCACAGTGAAAGAGTTATCAAGAGATTCTAGCGGCAATCAAAAGAATGTAATCCTGGTACAAAGACCAGGCATTGAAAACAGACAAACATGACAAAGAACATAAAGCTAATGAAATATTACAAAAAAAGTAACAAAAGTAAATGAGCGACTCGGACTCCACTAAAAACTGGGAGCTTGGACCAGGTGCACCAGTAGGGTAGGCATCCTCTGCTGGCATATCATAGTTTCCCTGTTACTATCTATTTACTTTTTGAATGGACTAAAGATTCATAAAATGTACTGCAATCAGTTTTTCAGATATAGCTGGTGTTCCTTCAAAAACATTTCTGAAAAAGTCTGTGATATCTTACAGGCATGGCACAAGGTATGGCTAGATAAATACAAAGTGATTGTGATGTAGAATTTTTCCTCTGCTTATAGAGGTAAAAAAAAGTTGTGCCAATTGAAATATGGTTCCTCCTTACCATCAAAAATGACTTTTTTTTTCTAATTTTCATACAATTCCAAATTGACAGAGGAGAAAGTCCATTTGATTAAATCAAGCAAGTTGCAGAAAAGCATATTAAATTCTCATTATGAAAAATTTATTGATATGGGCAAAACCATGGAAAGTCTTATTAAAATATTACCTTTTTACCATTACCTATTTCTACATTAAAAATCAAAATATCTTTACTTTTAAAACATGGCTAAAACACAGGTACATGTATTATAATAACAGTGTATTATTTGCTAAAATCCAGCATATTGATTGGACACAAGTATTCAAAACAAACATAGGTTCTCCATGAAAAATACATAATGAAATACAATTTATACATAAACCCGCAATAAAAATATGTACATGAAATTTGATTTACCATTTTATTTTTGGGATTCAGTGTCTGGAGCTGTTTTCTGATTTGGCCTCCACTACAAATCAGAAACAGCTATGAACATTGAACCCCATAAGGGATTATATCACTTACCAATATATTCATACAAGAATAAAATAAATACAAAAATTAGTGTGTTTGTGTGTTACCTTTTTTTTATATGCTGGTATTAGGAATTTCAGTGAGTGGGCCCAGTCTAATAAAAATTAGCCCCTCCTATTTTATTTGTTTTGCTGGAAGAGCACAAAAAAATTAACGTAAAGATGAAACGACCTCACGTTATAAGAAAACCACTGCACGTAAAGATAAATCCACATAACGTAAATATATGTTAACATAACGTAATCATAAAACGACAGAACGTAAAGACAAAATTACAGAACGTAAAGACGAAATGGCAGAACGTAAAGACAAAACGACATAATGTAAAGATGTTCCTACATAACGTAAATACAAAAAGACCTCATGTAATTATAAAACCACATCAAGTAATATAAAATTGACAACACGTAAACAAATGTGTATCTCATCAGACAGTTTAGGCGTTCCATATAAACGAAAGGTCTGATTTTAATTAGACTGTGATGGGACAGGCACTGGCAAAAATAGAATAATACAATGTTTATTCATATCAACAAATTAGATGGAAAAAAATGGTTCTCAAGAATATGAGGACTGGTCAAAAGAAGTTGTGCCTGTGGACTAAAATGTTATATTTCTACTGAGGAAAATGTAAGCAAGCTAAGGGATAGTTTTGTTGGTTTCGTTTTATATTAATTTCCTGAAAAATAAAAATTTAAAAGAATTGATGAAGTTAATTTTCTTTCTTTTTGTTGGTAATTATAAGGTAATTATAATTTACGAAATTAATTTAATATTTAATTTACTTATTTTTTAAACCTCTTCTGATGTATTAAGATCGAAGTGTACAAGGGCTGTTTTAACTGGAACTACTCGGTTATTTCCGATAATAGCCGAATAGTCCCGATTCTACTTTTACTTTCGAGTTATCTGGTGTTAGAATGTAGGACGTTACTCGGTAATCTCATATATATGGGTGAACTGCCTCATAGTCTGCTGTGCGACGTTCAAAAATGGTTGACTATTCAGTGCAGGGTCAAATTGCAGTTCTTGAAGTTAATAACCCCCCTGTAAATGCATTCAGGTAAATAAAAGTCTTTTCAATTCATTGTCAAAGTAGTACTAAATTAGTAAATACTGTAATTTGTAAAAAAAATTCATTGTACATGTATGGTACTGCCATATCTGCGACAACTCCCACCTCTGTTCTAAATTATCTTTTGTTTTTATTTGTTTGTTTGTTTTGCAAGATGAATATTCACAGATGGAGGTAATAAAATATATGTTTCAGCTTTTTATGATCTGCACCACCTTTGGTCTTAGTGAAGGCAGGCTGTAGTTGATATGAGGAAAGCAGTGCCAAAGTCCAAAGCATAAAGTACTAGTATTAGCATTAAAGTTCTCCCAATTGAAAGTAGCTTATTTTTAATAAATGTCAGAGTAATTCCAAATAAACTTAATAGACTTCGTTTAAACGTTTTGTCTATCTGGCAATTTTGCTATTTCTGAAGCTTCAATAGATTTCAGTGTAGTGTTTTTGCTTGAGTGAAAGTTTTTTTAAGTTCAGTATGATGAATTTTTAGAGGCCTTATTTGTCGAAAGGTGATGAACCTTAATGTAGTCCAACTAATTATACCTGTCTTGGGTTGCTAATTTTTATTTTGCTTGGATGCCCCCCATTAGAGAGGCATAAACATCAGACTTAAAAAAAATGTCTCAGTGAACAACTTGATTTGTCAGCTTTCATGGAGCTAAAGCAAAACAAGTATTACATGTGTCTTTAAAGAAGATAGCGGTCGCATATTCTCTGATTTTTTAAAATACCAAAATCTGATTAAGATTTTATTTGGTGAATTCTGTGATCACTGTACTATGTATCTTATTTCAATTATTGTATTGGTTCAACAAGTAAACTATGTCAACTAATTTAATACCCCAGTATATAAAAGATTATTCAATATATATAAAAGTGATTGAAAATATTATGGAAACCAGTGCCCCCAAGCGAGCCTGAAATTTTATGGTTGCTATCACATTTGTGAATGAAATGCAAGGTTGTAAGCTACATTGGTTAGGTTGTCATGGTTAAACATCATGGATGTCACTTCATGTCAAAGTGAGCTCAATACCAGCTTTGTTGGAAAATAGGGGTGTCTTCTCTAGCATGCTTACATAATGAGTATTGTTAACAGGTTGGGAACATGTCATGTCACTGAGTGACTCCTCATTTGAGGCACTACAGAAACGTACCCCTCAGGTAGTGGATATTTAGAATGATAAAAATAATGAAGTAATAAAAATGTGGAAAGTTGTTAGCAAGTGGAAATATTGCTAAAATATTTTTTTCATTTTTTCAGTATAGTCAGAGACCTATAATTAAAGAGATAAAGAACTTGTTAATTAGCCAGTTTATC
This sequence comes from Perna viridis, assembly GCA_037379345.1. Lineage (NCBI taxonomy): Eukaryota > Metazoa > Mollusca > Bivalvia > Mytilida > Mytilidae > Perna > Perna viridis. Next base: position 21,280,316 of record CM074521.1, on the reverse strand, counting down.
AATAAAATAATCACACTAATTTATCAAACAACTATTTCCCCTTTTGATGAAATGATCTGAAACGAATTGAAGCTTTTAGTCAATTACTTTTAAAAACAAAAATAATTTAATTTTGAATTATTTTTCATTTTGGTAAAAATCCCTGGGTAGGTAACTTGTGTTCAATACTTCTTTTTTGTTTGTTTTTGTAAAAAGAAAAATGTGGTATGAACATTTAGCTAAGATATCAAAGATTAGGAAATAGAAGGTTTTATTTTGATATTCACAATAATTTTTTACTTGTAATCATTTTAACGCAAAATTGTCATTGTCGATTAAGTAATTATGAGATCTCGTACCCTGTCGTGTGACAATGTGAAATTTCAGTTAGTTGCAAATCTCTTGAATTATAGGTCTATGGTATAGTTACAGACCAATGTAAAATGCATTGTACAACTTCTGCGACAATGGAAATATTGATATAATCAATATTCCACTTCTTGACTGAAAGTTTACATTTTACATTTTTACAAATTTTCTACTCTTACTTTGATTATGAAAACACCAAATGATGGATAGGATCCCAAAAGAAAAGAGGGGTTTCTACTATTTACTTTTTTTCGGTTCCAACCTGATGAACACAACTAGAAAAATTATTTAAGGACATGGGTTATTTAAGTAGCTTTTTGGGGAACAGCAAATCATGCAAAATGTGATTCATGGTTAGAAAGCCTACATATTTTTATTTTTGATATTTTGTTTAAAATGTTATAGTAAACAGAAAAAAAACATGCAGATTTTCATACGTCCCTTGTTTTTAGGAGATATGCATTATAAAGTATATACCAAAGCATTCAAAACTAAGGAAGATAACTCTTTAAATAACACTGAATTAAAATAGAAACTATTGGATTTTCAATGCGAATTATCTCCTAAGAACAGACAGATTGGAATGAAAAATCATATCATTATATAAACCCATAAAACAATTTAATAACAAAAATATTAAAGCCTTTTTCGGGGTGTATCACATATTTAAGAATTTGCATGATTCTTACAAAGAGCATTATTTAATCAAATGAAAATATCCATATGATATTTTACTCATCATGCTCATTTTCATGCAGCATTTAGGAGATATGGGATGTTTAGATTCCGAATTTGTGTCTTGAAAAGTTAAAAATATTTTGAAGTAAATTTTGTTACTAAATAATTCAAGTAAAAATGAAATGATAATTAATAAAGGTTTATTTTGTGTCTGAATACCCCTTGCTCAAAATTTGTTAAAAATGTGAAAGAAAAATAAATCAATTTGAAGTTTTTTAGTGGAATGATAAAAAAAAACAGTAGATACAAATTTCACAGTTTTTATCAAATTAATCGAACAAGTCGGCAATTTAACTCAGATTGAGGTATGAAGTCCTTTTTAGTATGTTTTTTTTTTAATATAACTAAGTACAGTTTGCCAAGTCCCATATCAAGTCATTTTTTATCAACCAATTTTATTAAAACATCTGAAATAATTGCTGTGTCTGAGAGTCTCATGAATCATCTAAAAGTTTTCACTGGAATTGAAAACTGTGTGTTTGGTATAATTTCATTTCAACAAGTAACATCCAGTTTGATACTTGCAAAGCCTGTGTCAGCTTAAAAGACAACAAAAAAATTCTGCATACCTAATGTTAGGTAGCTGATTTTAAACATATGGTAGAAGCTTTCATAGTATTTTATTTTTGACTTTTAATTTTTTCAGTTATAAGGTACGTGTTGGATTAGATGAATTTATAGATAAGGCTGTCAAGGATAGGAGAGTGAAGGCTATAGTGGTATGTGGTAAAGATAGAACTTTTCCAGCTGGTGCCGATATTAGAGAATTTGACAATTCCAGTAACAGAGGTATTATTTACTGCTTTATTACTCTTTGTTAGAAATGTTTTAGAAGCTGGTAGGTGAAGTTTTAGTTCAATTATTAAAAAATCAAAAATAAGCATACAAAAAAAAAAAAACAATCATTTTGATTACCTTTACCATCTTGGTTCCCTTGATAACTCCATAAAACTCTTTGATAACACTTATTGGACAACTTTTGTTTTAAGAATGACATCAATCATGCTGCTTTAATTGATGTTTGTATGTTAATTTGCAGTTTATTTCAGAGAAAATGTCATGCTTACTGAACCAAGAAAGGTCATGAATGAAATGTTTATTGAATTCCAGCTTTATAGCATAATAACTCCTTTAACAATGTTTAGATCGTCTGAATATAGCTGAAATATTGCTGCTTGGACATTAAACCCCAACAAACAAACAAACAATGTTTAAATTGAGATCTCTGTTTACTTGTTTAATTCACAGGGCCATGGCTGACTGATGTATTTGCAAAATTTGAGAAGAGTAACAAGCCTGTGATAGCTTCTATTCATGGGACATGCTTGGGTGGGGGACTGGAATGTGCTCTGTTTTGTCATTATAGAATAGCTCAGAAATCTGCAAGGTAGTGACAATATTCTCTATTTTTTAGGGCCCGCCTTGGTCGCCGTATAGTGATTAGACTGTATGTCCGTCCGTTACAAATTCGTGTCTGCTCTATATCTAGAGAACCATTATGATTTCAAAGTTTACACTTGACACATATATTAACCAACACCAGAGGGTTTGTCATAATGTATGTACAACTTCCTAGGTCAATGGCCAAATTCAAAAACTGGTTTCAGTTGACAACCCCATGTCCTGTGTTAAAAATCGTGTCCACTCTATATCTTGAGAACCATTATGATTTCAAACTTAATATGTTATAAAGAATACTCTATTGTGACATGTAAAAATGTTTACTATGACGAGATTTATCTATGATCAGATTTTCATGAAAATCCATTAGCTGTATGTTAAGTAACTGCTGTTTTTGGGCTTTTCTTTCGCTATTTTTGATGTTATTACTTTCATTAATCTTCTCCTCTGAACTACAGGACAGAATTCGATGAAAGCTGGTTCATGTATAATTGTTCTGTATAGTATCCTGAACAAATGGTTGTTTTGAGTTTTGATCCGTAAAAAACATGGTCATTGTTACAAAGCATAGAACATCAGGATCAGACAGCAGTTTTTTGCATATTAAATTGCATAGAGGATGAAATCAGTGCCCTCCCCAGATAATGAAATTTATATTCTCTAAGTCATAGTCTGTGCTCTGTGAGGGAAGTACATTCATTTTTCGGAAAAATGTATAGTGGAATTTTTTGTATGAGAACTCTGTGCATATACTCTTATACATGTTTGAAGTATTTACACTTGTTGAAATATTTAAGTATTATGTTTGGAATAAATGTTTTTAAAATCACATGTTTTCTTTTACATTTGAAAGTAAAAACAAGGCAAGTACTATTATACTGAAGATTTCAGGAAATTAACTTTCATTGCTCAATCAGTCAGCTAAAGTTAGGTGCGTAGCTGAGGCCAAACTGAAGTGTAGGCAAAATTACGGCAGGGGTTCTAGGGGGGGCGAAGCCCCCGTCGAAGCTCCACGGAGATAGCGTTTTAGAGCATCATTTATGCCTCTACTGGATGTCAAAAAAAAAAAAAAAAAATTGGCAAAATTAAGTGCAGGCAAAAGCTTTTTGCCTAACTGCAGCTACGCGCCTGAAAGGAACTTTTGTTTCCAGATTTGGGATTTAAGCTCCTTGGAGCCTCTAATTCAATCATGCAAAACCAATCAAATGTCCAATGGTGAGTCCAGTAATTAACTCTCAGGGAGGGATAAATTACTGTAAAGCCACTTCGTTTACATTTTTTTCATAACTGACTGACTTGCAAATTATAAACAAATATAAATTTTACCATTTTTAGAGTAGGATTTCCTGAGGTGGCAATAGGTATACTACCAGGTGCTGGGGGTACACAGAGGTTGTCACGGTTGACTGGTCTCAGTGTTGCCATGGATATGATAACTTCTGGTCGCCATGTCAATGCAGACAGTGCTGCTAAATATGGAATTATTGATGAGGTAAGATTTCATTGTACAAAATCGTAGATCCTCTGTTGTTATTATAACAAATTTTATACTTTCAATATGACCTGAAATTTTATGCGTGTGTCCCCCCCTAAAATTAGCATAGCATGGGTTGTCAGTTGTAGATTTAGGCGTTTTTAGGTTGAAACGTCTTGCTAATTTTACCAAATAAGATATCTACATTGCACCCACTGTAGAAGAATATTTCAAAAATTTAACTTAAAAAAAATTTCGGCCTCGCTCCGCTCAGCGAAATTTTTAGTGTGCGCCCCCAACCTAAAATCCTGGATCTGCCCCTGATTTCACTCCTTATGGGACTATCATTTGATTTTTATGGGGAGATGCTAGGATGAAATTTAAATAAGTTGTATGGATCCGAAATTCAGAAATTAAAAGGCAGGACCGGACTTGTGGAAAAGGGAAATGGCAGGAGAGCTTATTTTCCTTATATTTTACTGTTTATATTACAAAAAGGAATTCAGAGCTTTGAGGTGATGGAAAATAAGACAAGACCCATATTTTCTCAAATAGAATAAAAAGACTGGATAGAAAATATTACTAATAAAGCTTTTGTAACATCAAGTTCTCTCTTCAATTATATTAAAAAATCAAGTAATTTATGTCCATTAGATTAATTAAAAGTTATAAACAATTAATTTTTTTGTCTTTTGTATTTTTGCTTGATATGAATTCTCTGTATTTTTGACTTGGAAGATACCAAGATCAGAAAAGTTGAACAAACAATGACCAATAAAAAGTCTAGATGTTATCTTGTGGCTCATTGGATATATTATAGTTACATATAAACAAAAGTATAGATCATTTTAAAGATTGATATTTGTAGCATTGGTAGCTAAAACTTGTGTCAAAAATACATTGACTGCTCTAACAAAAACATCTAAAATATGCATATCATTATTTATTAATTCATATTTATTCCTATTTTATAAGTTAGTGTTTTATTTCATTGATTTTTTACATATATATTTAACTCAATCTATAATATACAGATAGATACAAATATATGTTTATATAACAGAAAACTGTTAATTTTTTTAAGATTTCAATTTTGCATTAGTTTCCATGATTGGTTGATTACATAGACCATGTGTGTATTGGGGAAATAAAGGTCCCATACCTGCTGGTTCAGACTGTTTTTGGTCGTTTTTAGTCACAATAATTCACAAAACTTTTCAAGCAAAGGGGGGTAACTCTTCCTGGAATTGCCAATGATGTCCGTTCTTTCTACAGATATTTACTGGAGATGTTGTTAATGCTGGAATAAAATTTGCAATGTCAGTGATAGATAAACCATTGAAAGACAGACGACTTAGTACTAAGATGGTAAAAGATGCTGCAATGGCAGACCAGATAGCTGATGGTATATTTCACATATTTTGCAGAGTTACAAGTTCCACTCCTGCTGAGGGAGTAACCAAAAATTTGCTTAGAAAATTTGACAGTTCTAACATCTTTGGGAGTTTTTCAGGCCCTTATAAACTTACAACATTTTCTCTGTATTAATAAAAATACGATGCAATGGAGCAGTGTAGTGAATTGAGTTGTCATATTCTGAGATGCATTCAAATGTTGAAATTTTAACTTTATCCTCCATGAATTACAATAGCCTTTCTTTAAACTTTTAAGAAAAAAATCTGTGTAGGATCATTATTTGTGAGCAATGAAACATTTTATTTCAAGATAGACATTTATTGACATTGTAGTTGAAAGTGATGTTGGTATAATATCCTATAGGTGTTATTTTATGGCCTGGGAACTAAACACATTGTTTTGGCTACCAAATCTAATTTATAAATAAAAATACATCCATTGCAGTTGAAAGTGATGTTGGATTAATGTGCTTTGATATTTTCAGAGTACATGTCATTGGTAAAGAAGAAATATAAAGGATTTGAAGCACCAGTAGTAAGTTTATGTATCACAAAAATAGATGGGGCATATTAACTTTTCATGCATATATCATGTCCTGTTGCTTACAGGCCAAATGCAACTTCTCTGCCAATTTTAACAGACTAGTAAATTAACCAATATAAAATCAGCTAATCCTTCCTTGCAATGCTCATTATCCCACAAAACTGCTTGAGACTAATATATATTTTAAGCTGATCTAGCCTCTTTTTCCTTTGATCTTTATTTTTTTCTCTTTGATTTTTCAACATTTTGCCAAATTTGACATAGTTGCCTCTTCGTAGACTAGTGTTCATAGGTTTTTATGTCTCTATCAAATTGGCTCATATCTTCAGAGTTGTATCTGTCAGCAATATATGGTGCTGAAATGTATCTGATGCGTAATATTACTGATAATATTGCAGATTTTGTTTTTACACTTATATCCCTCATTTTGATATTTTGATATAGTGTATGTTATAACTGCTCATCATTTGTGTTCATGTACATTTTGCTCGATATTCTTGTATATACTTACACATGTTGTCATCTCTATTAGAGGAAATGAATGAATCAATCAATCAATCAATAAACAATGCTGAGCAGGACAATATGTCATTGGTTGAAGACTTTTTATGGGTTACATTGATAACATCCTTAAAATAAATAGCTTTCTAATGTACTGCAAATATTTAGATATTGAAACTTGAATACGACAATGAATTTTGCCAGGAGGAAGCGATTTATTGCAGTTTTCTCCCCAGGCACTTAAAGCACTGGGCTATACAACACTATCTAGTTTGAGAGCTGTTCTTTAGATGTCAGTTCTGTGACATCTTTCTACCAATGCTGTGCTTAAAGATTATTTAATAATGTATATTGTGGTATTAAATACCAATATAACCAATGTAAACATGTATATAAAAGAAAGAAATAGTATACAACCAGTTACTGTGAAGGTACTTTTGTTCCTGGGTACCAGGATTTAGGATAATTCACTTGTTTGTGAGTTCTTGAATTTATGGTTTTAACATATGCAACATACAAATCAATGAAAAATTTCCTTTTCATTGGGAACCAAATATTGTGGTTTGCCCTGCCCATTTGAACCACAAAAATTTGTACTCCACAAACAACAATACTTTCACATTTTTACTGCAGTTTTAAAATATTTACCAATAAATAATTCATGTAAACATGAACAGCATATTATACATTTTGTATACACATATCAATATTCAAAAGTAACATAAAATACAAAGCAGTTCATTTCAACTCATGATCTGACAATATTCTGCCTTGCACACTGAATACAGCACTTTCCAAAAAAATCTTGGGAGAACACTATTTACTGTCTTTAATTTATTTACAGTGCAATAAAAATTATTAAAGAACCACCTTCAAAAGAAATAGGGGAGGGCATGCAAAATTAACTTTAAATGGCCTTACAGCCCTATGTCTTTACTTACTTTTAGTATTAGCTTTTATTTGACCTTATATTTTGATTGTTTGCCTTTTTTGCCAGGCTGCATTCATGTAAATGGGCTTATAGAAAGGGGTGAATGTTAGTTGAACAGGCTGACGGCAGGCTGTAGGCAGATGTATTTTTGTAATATTTTCTTCAGCAACTGTAATATACAGCCACTATATATATGGTATGCACGTTTAGTTAGGGGTCCCATATCATGGGAGGCAATGTCAAGTCTTTCACACTTCTACTTCCTGTTTCTATCTTTGACCCATTTTTTCTACTTTTGAAGGACTGTGTAAAATCTGTGAAAGCCTCAGCCACCTTACCTTATGATGAAGGAATTGAATATGAGAAAACTTTGATGAGAAAATTACTACTATCTGGACAGTCAGCAGCACAGAGATATGCCTTCTTTGCTGAGAGGGCTGTTACCAGGGTATGTAAGAGTTGAACTTTTAGGTATTTCACATGCTACAGCAGTGATTCTAAATTGATGTTTGGTCTTGGAATCTGTGAGTTTAACTTAAATCTGACATGTAACAAAAAGTGTGAATAAAAAGAAACATATTTAAGAATGTCTGAAATAAATCTATGTACTCTGTATAGACAATGTATTTCTGAATGGTCAATCCCATTCATTATTATTGTTTTCAGATGTTATTGAAGTTTCAATGTTGAAAAGAAAGGAAATAACAGTTTATTTGTTTCTAAGAGGAAGTGCCTTGATTTTCACCAATTTTTCGATTAAAATCTGTTTTTGTTGTTTGTCCTTTTTTTGCCAGCACCTAATAGTGAACCATCTTCCTTTCCTACTAATGATCTGACGTACTTCTGTATTTTCAGTGGAAAATGCCAGGAGGAAATTACCAGTCCGTGAAACCTTTACCAGTAAAATCTGTAGCTGTTATAGGATCAGGTACAATGGGATCGGGTATAGCTGTATGTCTTCTGAATGCAGGATATCAGGTCTTTCTTGTAGAACAAAATGAAAAAGTAAGTGGTATGATGATTGAAGTAATGTTCCATGTTTCAAGCTAAGAAAATTTGTTTTATTATACATATATGGCCTTATGTTGACATTTTTCATCCCAGTGGGGTTGTTGTCTCTCTGACATATTCACCATTTCCATTCTTGTTATTTTAATAAGGGCTTTTCCATTAAATAATATGAGGTACAAAGGGAATGCACTTATTAAATTTATATATGGGGTAATTGTAAAATCTCTTGACAAATTGATTGTAATAAATAGACTTACCTTAGAAGAGCTTCTACAGAATATTAACCAGACAAAAACCCCCAAGTAGGCTGTAGCTTGTATGTCTTTATGGGTAAGCCCTGTGATAGTAACTACCAGACAGATTATTCAGTAACAAGAAACACAGGTGTTTTATATCCCCACTCAACAAGACTATATAATTTAATCACATTCTTCCATTCCATCCAAATTTCATCTCATTGGGGGGTGGAGGGGTGGCCTTTTGACTCGGGAAGTGTAAGTGATCTAGACCTAACAAAATAAAGGTTATCTCCCATGTAAAGTATGGATAGTTAATTGATTGACATTTTTCTGCCATTTGATGAAGTATTACATGATTCAATTTAAGTGACTTTTAATACGTTTAAGCATTCTAAATAACATTAAAAAAATAATATGCGATCCTTTTACGCATAAGTCACTCCAGCATAAATCTTTGGTGAATGGCTACTTAAAAAATATTTAATTTTACCTTAAATCCAAATTTATCTCAAGAAAGGAATAGTAATTATTAATGCAGAGATATCTTTGTTTAGTTTTTAGAGAATGGAGTGAAGACAATACGTGCTGTGATAGAAGGAAGTGTTAAACTTGGTAAAACTCCTCCTCATGTGGCCAAAAAAGCTGCTAAACTCCTCACACCTACACTGACGTATGATGACATCAGAAATGTTGATATGGTAAGTTGTCATCAATAAGAAGTATTGACGTCTTCAGTTGGTATAGTAAGCCTTCAATCAATAAGAAGTATTGACGTCTTCAGTTGATATAGTAAGCCTTCAATCAATAAGAAGTATTGACGTCTTCAGTTGATATAGTAAGCCTTCAATCAGTAAGAAGTATTGACGTCTTCAGTTGATATAGTAAGCCTTCAATCAATAAGAAGTATTGACGTCTTCAGTTGATATAGTAAGCCTTCAATCAATAAGAAGTATTGACGTCTTCAGTTGATATAGTAAGCCTTCATTGTTGAATTAACACAGAGTTTTCTGTACATGTTTTTCTTCCTTTGTATAAATCGAAAATCATCTGTGGTTAAAATAGAAATTGGGTTTGACATGAATGAAATCATAATAAATTATATTCGCAGTAGATCTAGATGTTTTGAAAAAATTCTTTTTGTTTTATATTAATGTAAATATGCTGTATCTAAACAACAGTTTGAAGTCAAGCAAGAAAAAACTCAAAGTCCTCTTGATAAGACAAAACATGGAGTTCTATGGAGACATGTTTTTTTTAATTTTGTTTGAAATGTAACAATCGATTTGATCTTATGTTGTTATTGGAAATTGCCAGTGAATAAGAAATATACGTGTAAGTCAGTATTTAAAAGTTGCTGATGGTATCATGGTTTGGCAGTTTTTGTTCCTGCAACTGTTAGATCCTGAATACTTCAGAATATTGTATTTTAAATTTTCAAGGATAATGTTATATTTCTTTTGACCTAATCATTGACCAGTAAATAACTATTTTCCATCAAATTTTATACCCATGTGACAGGTTATGATGCCTCATTTATTTGTCACATGTGTGTACTGTAAATGTATGTAATTTAATTTCATAGGTGATAGAAGCTGTGTTTGAGAATCTAGCTTTGAAAAGAGAGATATTTGGTCGCCTGGACAAGATCTGTAACCCGTCTACCATATTGTGTTCTAACACATCCAGTCTAGATATTGATAAGGTAAGATTGTAGTAGTCTACACAAGCGCAGAATGGGGAGAGAGGAGAATCCCTTCTGTTTATATCAGACCAGCAAATTAAAGTCACTATGTTGATTGTTGGTGTTCTCCTTTCTCTCAGTCGGTCTCATTTGCCCTGACAAAGGCCATTAAGCCCCATAATATGGGCTTTCCAAATTTTATCAACATGTTAAGTTCTAATTTTACCTTTCAATTATTTTTTACTTTCATATGTAGAGTTAACTGAGTTACTAAACAACTTATATTATTTATCTATCTCCATTGTATCATTTCCATGACAACATGTTTTACAGATAAGTTCAGCTACTCAAAGACCAGACAAGGTTGTAGGAATGCACTTTTTCGCTCCAGCTTTTATCATGAGACTTCTAGAAAATATCTACGGAACAAGGACCTCTCCAGCTACTGTAGCTACCATTATGAATGTTGGAAAGAAGATTGGGAAGGTGTCTGTATTGGTCAAATCTTGTCAGCAGTTCCTGGCAAATAGAATGAGATCTCCTTTTGTTCAAGAGGTATTGTTACTAACAATTTTTATCTACCTTTGTGATTTTCAAGTCAAGTGTGACATTTCATGTCTTGTCTCACAATGTTATGTTTTAAGTGGAAGAATCTGTAAGAATCGGGCAAAATTGAAAAATATTGAATTATGCTCAGAAAAAACACACAAAATTGACTGTGTGGGCCCATAGTTTTTGGTTTATTGAAGATGAATTCACAGTTTGTTTGTCTTCTAAGTAAGTGTCAGGGGATGCAGAAAAGGGAGTTAAAGTAAATTTAGAATGGTGTAGAAAACTGAGTTATCTCCCTTTGATGATGAAATTGCAATGCATTTCTTATAATTTATTCTTGGAATTACTTACACTTAAAATGTGAATAAGTGCCATTTCTGTACTCTGAAAAAATTCTGAATAGGAATTCTTGGAAAGACGTGTGTGGGTTTTTTTTTCAACCATAATTCACCCACTGCCTGATTCTTACAGAGAATAGCACTTAATAAGATGTCTGATTGATTAAAGATTTTCCAGAAATGAGAAATGGATGATGGGTCTTCAGGAAGTGTTTTATGAAGCATTTTATGTATAGAAAAACCAAAAAAAGATTATTTACTAAAAGAATTACATTTCATTGGTATAAAATTTCATTCCACATTGTTCATTATTGGTTTTATTTGTAATAAATCATTAGTAAATAAAATGTAGGTTTTCCTATAGAAAACAGTTCTATTTTCAAATTTAGATATTGTGTAGAACAGTATTCTGATAATTCAGACATGGTTTTATTTTGATTAATTTTGTATCTTCTCAAAAAATGCCAAGTTAAATGCACCAAAATACCAGGTAATGTTAACACATTTTTATACAAATTTAAATTAACTCAAGGGTATTTCACTCTTTTGCTGGTGCATAGGATACCAATTTCAGGACAGGCAAGACCAAGTTAAACACAGCTTGTCCACTTGTCTGTCTAATTTTGAATGTTTTTTTTTTTCTATTCTACATATCATCAGGGCAATTAAACTTCACTTCAAGCCAGTTAATTTTCGACAAAACTTGCCCTCTTGACCAGTTGGACAAATTTTCTTATTTCTGCCCCTGAGGTCCCTCCAAGTAAATAACAAGAATGGATATGGTGAACACATCAAAGAGACAACAACCCTGTAGATATGAAAAATGTCAGCTCATAACATGTAGAGGTCATCAGAAAGAAAAGATGTAGATATATCCCCTTCCAAAATTTGCAGATTTATTGGAAATACCTTCAGTATGAATTATTATGAGTTATTTGCTCAATCAGATATCCAGAAATGATTCCTGATTTTGATATAATAGGCAATGTTTCTGGTAGAAGAAGGTGCTACACCTCACGAAGTTGATAGTGTATTGGAAAATCTTGGAATGCCAATGGGCCCATTCAAAATTTCTGATTTATCAGGTGAGTTTTTTTAAGCTTTTTTTAATATTGTAAGAACTGTGCATACATTTAATATTTATTTGACATCTGAGTACAAACCCAACATACACATTCTTGTGATATCTGAGTACAAACCCAACGTACACATTTTCTGTGACAACTGAGTACAAACCCAACATACACATTTTTGTGATGTCTGAGTACAAACCCAGCATACACATTTTCTGTGACATCTGAGTACACCATCCAACATACACATTTTCTTTCACATTGAGTAGCATCATACTGTATTAAACATAATTATAACTATATGCTTATCTCAGGGATTGATATTGGTTACAAGATACAGCAGGAGGTTGCCAAGGCTAAAGGAATTAAACTGACAATCGATTCAAAGTTCATGTCAGGGGAGAGGATTACTACAATTTCCACAAGACTATTCCATAAAGGAAGACTTGGCAGAAAGACAGGTCTGTATCAAACCAGACTGGAATGTATTTCCTACAAAGCTGGGATCTATGGATTTTCAGTCTGTATGTGTGTCTGTTCAATTGTATAAATCAAAGATATTTTTAAGTGTAGTGCAGATTGTCTGTGTTTTGAGGGAATTTTGTGTGTGTTTTTTGTATAATTTATGCATGTACATGTAGTCATGTATTGGTTAGTTTTATGGAATGACTTTGAACTTAACATCATATGAAAAGTTATCTAGCCTTTTAAAGGGTATTCTTATAGGCTTGCTTTCAGTATATTTCTAGTTACACAATAATACACAAAGTTAATTGAGATCTTGGATGTTATATAAGTAGAAATGGTGAACATGAAATACTATGAGAATCTTACTTTATAAATATTGCTTCTCTTTCCTGAAGGCAAAGGTTTTTATAAGTATGAGAAGCCTGGTGGTAAAATAGCAACACCTGATGATGAAGTAACTGCTATTATAGAGGAACATCGTAGACAAGCTGGTATACAGAGGAGAAGTATATCAACACAGGTAAAATTAAAAACATGTACTGGTATTGCAGTGGGAGATTAAGGTCATTAATGTAGTACATGTAATTTAAGGCTAATTCTTTTTGTAATTTCAGAAATATAATTAAAAAAAACTAGTTCTTTGTGAACTTTTTTTTGTTCAACTGCTTATGTTTATGTTTCACAGATAACAGATTCCACCATAAGAGATTTAACATATTTTGAGCTCACCTGTCCATCATCATCGTTCTTCGTCGTCGCTAACAATTATACAATACTCTTCTCCTCTGAAACTACTTGACAAATTTGAACCAAACTTGATTTGAATGTTTCTTTGGGTATCCCGCATAGAACTGATGTAGAGATTTTTGATTCGTCAAGAAACATGGCCGCCGTTACTAAAAATAGAACAGACAGTGGGGTCAGACAGTAGTTTTTCACATATTTCTCCTAGACTGTTAGGTTTAGCCAAATTCTTTCAGTTGCAGAAATTATCCTTATTGTAAGGCCTGAAAAGTTTTCAGGGATAAAAGTTGTCAGACAACTCCTTGTAAGAGTTATTGCCCTTGAATGGTGAAAAATTACTAGGTGAGCGATTCAGGCTCCTAGGAGCCTCTTGTTTGTTATCAGTATCCTTACCCCCGCAAACAAAGATACAGATATAAGGGTTTCAGCCTGTCTGTTTGTCCAGTATTATTTTGACTACTTTCCAAATTAATAACTATTCATGCAGTATTAGATCCCCATATTGAGGTAAGTGTAATAATTTTCGTTTTGATAAATTAAGTAAGGATATTGTTGCACACAATTTAAGCTTGATGTCTGATATTATACTGCCCACATCTTCTCCTATATTATTTGCAGGATTCTCATGAAGTTTTACACAGTCTAAATTCCTTAAATAAAAATATGCTTTAATATCATAATATCATCAGGTATTCAGGTTTCAACAAGTATGTGAAAAAACAAAGCTATTATCTTCACAATTTTTAAATTGCTGTCAAAGATGATATTTTCCTTTTACTTTTTTTATCACAAGATGGATTTTCATTTAACATCATGTTAGATAATAAATATACTGAAATATTTGTTTATAGTGAATTAAATTTTGTAAATATACCAATGGTTATAGACTTAATAAGTATTACACAACCTGAATCCGGGGTATTAGTCCTGTTAAGGGCAGCATGGTCAGTTCTAGTTTAAAGTTGTAAACGTAATGGGTTCTTTAACGTAGTTAGAATTACAAATAAAAGTCAGGATATTATTACAACAATTTGAATTTAAGGTTACAGACCACCAATTCAACCAATGAGCATTTGGAATGTACACAAAAATAGTCCTACGCAGAAATTACCCCTGTTCGTCATAGTGCTGTGAAAAAAGTTCCCATCTTATTTAAAAAATTTAAACAGTTTCTGAAAGGAAAAATATTTCTGTACATTTTATAGGTGCATTTTGCTTCTTGTGATGTGAAGCCTAATCTCCATAATGATTTCTAAATATACCCCTATCTTGTGAAAACACTGGGATTTCCCATGCTATTTATAGACACTTCACTTCCAGTGACCAGTACTGCACTGCAAGTCTGCTAACCCCACATGCCATTCTGAGGATTGTGAACTGACATATGTAGAATCATGCTGATGTATAGTCCTCTGCAGGTTAAAGTTAAGGTTAAGTCCAGAGAAGCCATTGAATATTGTGAAATTAGCATAGAAGCCTATGGGAAGTGGAATTAGTGGTTTCTAGCCTTAAGCAAATTATGGGTAAAAAAAGCCTTGTCACTAAGTCATAAATCTTATTATTTTTGTAGGAAATATTGGAGCGTGTACTATATTCAGCAATTAATGAAGGGTTTAGAATTCTAGAAGAAGGAGTTGCTGCCTCACCTGAAGATATTGATATTTGTTGGTGAGTACATGGTTTTACTGCTGGATCTTATTTACTTGTTGGTGAGCACATTATTTTACTGCAAGATCTTATGTTTTTGTTGGTGAGTACATTGTTTTACTGCTAGATCTTTAATATGTATTTGTTGGTGAGTACATTGTTTTGCTGCTAGATCTTCTGTACTTGTTGATGAGTACATTGTTTTACTGTAAGATTTTATGTATTTGTTGGTGAGTACATAGTTTTACTGCTTGATCTTATGCACATAGAGCTTCTGGAAAATTATAGATATTTTGCTGTAACTTCTTTGGGATGAAAATGCATCAACAATGTTACAAAGCAAGTACTTTCAATGTCACTATTGAAAAATGTAAACGGAAATGAAACCTTTTTCTGTAATTGTTACAGCAGGTAATATAGTTAATATCAAGGAACAGAGATTTAAACTTGCTATGAAATTTACACTAAAATACTATTAAATGATGGAAAATACAAGTTCAATTCTCCAGTTAACTACCTGCATGTAAATAAGGAAGATTATATTTTATTAGATGGTTGTCATTTAACCAAGGGTAGACCAATTGGGTGATTGTCTTTTATTCAAGGGTAGACCAACTGTATTCCCTTAAGTTAGCTATTTTATTTCCTGTAATACTTGTAAATACGTATTTGAAGCTCTTATTGCAGATCATTTGAATGACCAGTATCTGCATAAACTTTAAATATTATTATACATTTGTATCATGTGTACTGTAGGATATATGGATTTGCATGGCCCAAATACCTTGGAGGACCAATGTACTATGCCAACAGAATTGGTCTGGATAAAGTGTATGATCGAATATGTTACTACCATCAAAATTGTCGTAAGTATTTATTATTTGATCCAAACATTTTTTAGTCTCTGCTGTAAGAGTCTAGTGAATTAAAGTGTTTCTAGAAATTGAAATTATAGTCCTCACTCAATGGATAGGTGGTACATTGGAATCGCCTTGTCTCTCTCTCTGTCCGAATTTTGTCACAATTATTTTAAGGACAGATCATTTAGATTTCTCTCATTTTTCTCTAAGGTGGTCTTGAACAAACTTACTGTAAAATTTTGATATAAAAAGCATTGGTCACTGAACTTAGTTTTGACATAACTGAGCTTAAAAATAAGTGATTTTTTTTTACATTTTATATACATGTACTTTATGTATGAAGACCACTGACTTTCTTTCATATTTCGACAGGAAAATCAGGAATCACTGACCTTTTATTCTTGTAAAATTAAAGGAGCTAAAATTCCTATTACATTTGTATAGAACATTTTCTTGCGAATTATCTCCACCTTGAAAGTGGTTTTTGAAAATTAATGTTTCTAATTTTGCCTCATTCAGTTTTATGACAAAAATTCATTTTAAACAATTGAAAGACACATTTTTTACATCATTCCTAACACTTTTTACTCCTTGTAAATACATATTTGTGTATTTCTGTACCATATATCCATTTTACTTAATGCATAAATGCAGAAATATATGTGTTTTAGCCTACAGTAGCCATTGGATACCGAGTAAGCTGTTGGAAAAACTCAGCAAATCTAAAGAACCAATGAGCAAGTGGATTTCGGGACTTAGCAGTAAACTTTAAATTTACTGTGGAGCCTAAGTAGTTAGGTACTATATATATAAAAAAAGTCTTTGGTGCCATGTTTTCGGTTCTATTTTTATCTATTCGGTATTACACATAAAAATTGATATAGTATGTGTCAATGGTTAACTCATCTAGGGACAGTCCATGGAGTGAAATACAATAGATCTTGTCTAGTTATACAAAACAGTGATTCATATTTTGTTATTCACAATGGAGATAACCACTAATCATCAATATTTATTATACTGATTAACTGTCTCACAAAATCTTCTGCATGTGACCTACGCATTTTGAAGCTCATGTGGTGGCATCTTCCATTGATTTGTTATTTTTTTCTCTGATCTTTCAAACTTTTGCCAAATCTCAAGCATTTTGATGGTCAAGCAAACTTAAGTAACTTGACCACACAAATAAATGGACTTGAACGATAAGGACAATGCAATCAACTATAAATAATTTAATGAAAATGTGTACTTAGATTCAATATTTTACCTTCACAATACTTAAATGAAAATGAATTATTGTTTTGTCATAATCAGCATTATCCTGCAATTTTTCTTCAAATGAAGAATTAATTTTAGCCAAATGATTATTTATGCACTTTTATATCAAATAATTTATATTTGTTGATTTTTTTATGATTTATAATGAAAATAAAATGAGAAGAAACATGTATTTTTGTTATATATTGTTTTTAGAATTGTAATTTACATTTACTCCTTCCAATACCTTGTCTTATTTTCTATAGCTGTCTTATAGTAAAATGTCTCTCTGTCCATCTCTTTTAATTATAAGGTTTTGTAATGTCATTTATCATATGTATATGTGTATTTGGTAGTAGTATCATGACAAGACTCACTTAACTTAATTAATAGGCATTCCGTATAATATACCTAACCTTGAACCTTGAATTCAATGTCAAAATTATATGTTCATGTTGGGACTCAACATTTTAGAGCCCAACCACAAAAAGTGTCCAGGCTGTAACTTTTTTCTTTCAATGTGGACTTTTGATATTTGGCATGTGGGTAGATCTCCTAAAAACAATATCCCCTGTACCATGGATAGGGGCCGATCACCTTACACTTTGACTCCAAGGTCAATTCCTGTTTTTTTATTTATAAACTTGTGTCCAAAATACATTTGATTCCATACTTCTTTCTCAACTGGTATTTCTGTTAAATATGAGTGCCACATTAAAAACTGAAAGTTTTGAGTTTGTAAGTTTTCGTATAGATGGCTTGGTTGCATGATGAGGCCACAGATATGGATTCCATCTCAATCATTTATAGTTTTTAGCTCACCTGGCCGAAGGTCATGTGAGCTATTGCCATCACTTGGCGTCTGTTGTCATGATCGTGAACAATTTTTCAAATTTCTTCTCCTCTGACACTGCTTGACCAATTGAAACCAAACTTGGTATAATTGTTCCTTGGGGTATCACGCATAGAACTGACGTGGGGATTTTTACATGCTCAGATTGAAAATAAACATTGCATGTTGTTATTTTAAGATAAATATTGGAAAGTGTGTTATTTCATCACATACTCTGTCTTTTCCAAAATATCAGAGCGAGTGAACAAGTTTGGTTTCGACCACACGTGGACGTTCCAACATGTAAACAAAACATCGTATCTCTTGGACTTTTTCATCACATAGGCAAACAGCCAAAAACTTCCGAGTGATGAAAAAAAAATGTTGATTATTTATAAAAGAAAATCGCGAACACATTTTGTCTATTGATTTAAATGGTCTGTTGACTTCTGTGTTAAAACAATTCAATCGAAGAATTAATAATTACAAACTACATGTACTACTGATTCGAAGTTTCAGCTCCATGTGCTTTCGTTACCTCTGAAAGATCAGCGTGAAAATAGTGGACTTGTCGATCTGTTTTCTTAATTAATAAATGTATGAAGATTCTCCGAGTTACTTCAATTAATTTGACAATTAATTTTGACCGTTCGGATCCATGGTCATACAGTAGTTTTTCGCATATATCTCCAAAACTGTTAGGTTTAGCCAAAGTCTGATGGAATAAAAATGCTCAATATGATGAGATCTATCTGTGGTCAAATTTTCATTTTAATCTGTTATGCCATGTTGGAGTTATTGCACTTTTTTTTTTTGTTGTTGTTGCTATTTTTAATGTTATTTCTTTCAAAAATCTTCTCTGACACTAATAGACCAATTGAAACCAAGCTTGGTATGAATGTTCCTTGGGGTATTGTGCATAGAACTGATGTGGGAATTTTTGATACATCAAAAAACATGGCAGTCTTTACTAAAATTAGAACATAGGGGTCAGACAGTAGTTTTTTGCATATATCTCCTAAACCGTTAGGTGTAGCCAAATTCTGTCACTGTTAAAGTGTTAAGCTTGATGAAATCTATCTGTTGTAAAATTTTCGTTTTAATCTGTTAAGGTCTCACTAACCACTTCTAACGTTTCCATTACTTTACATGTTAAAAAAGTAATTTTCCAAGTCTCACTGTGAATTCCCAGGACAAATGACATCTTAAAGTTGCATACCGTTGCGAAGCTTGGAAAGTAAGGCTTCCAAAATCATTATGCTAATGGTACAATGATAGTAGAAATTCTTCACAAAATTTACTTGAATAAATAATACTGTAAATCTACTTTTGAACCTGTTCTGCTAACTGACAGCATGGAGGCAAATTACTCACACATGTAAACAATATTCATACACTTTTGTAATTAATTACATATATGATTTTAAAGTACACATTCTTAGCTTTATTTTGACTAATTTTAATCATAATACACACAAATAATGCACTTACAATGCATATGTCTAGGTTCAGTGTGTTTTTGGTACTACATAGGGGGGTGTTCATTTGATCCAGAAGTGGTTAGTGAGACCTAAGCCATGTTGGAGTTATTGCCATTTTTCAATGTTTTTTTTGCAATTTTTAATGTTATTTCTTTCAAAAATTTTCTCCTCTGACACTACTTGACCAATTTAAACCAAACTTGGTATGTATGTTCCTTGGGTTATCATGCATAGAACTGTCGTGGGGGTTTTTGTTCCATCGAAAAATATGGCCGTCATTACTAAAAATAGAATAAAGGGGTCAGACAGTAGTTTTTTGCATATATCTCCAAAACCATTAGGTTTAGCCAAATTCTGTTGTGGTGTTAAAGTGTTCAGCATGATGAGATCTATCTGTGGTCAAATTTTCATTTTAATGTGTTTAGCCATGTTGGAGTTATTGCCCTTTTTCGACATTTTTTTGCTATTTTTAATGTTATTTCATTCAAAAATCTTCTCCTCTGACACTACTTGAAAAATTGAAACCAAACTTAGTATGAATGTTCCTTGGGTATTGATGCATAGAACTGACGTGGGGATTTTTGATCCGTCGAAAAACATGGCCTTTGTTACTAAAAATAGAACAAAGGGGTCAGTCAGTAGTTTTCACATATATTTCCAAAAGTCAAGTTTAGCAAAATTATTTCTATAGCTGAAATGACCCTTAATGTAAGGCCTTCAAAAGACTTCAGGGATCAAAGTTGTCAGGTGACTCCATGTAAGATGAATTTTTACAGTTTTTACCCAATATCTTGAAAACTATTATAGATAGAAACTTTCTATCGCTGATATGATTCTTATGATAGTCCTACCAAAGTCTTCTCGAGTCAAAATTGTTGGACAACTCCTTGTTAAATTTATTGCCCTTGAAAGACAAACTTTTACCAGGTGAGGGATTCAGGCTCTTGGGAGCCTCTTGTTTATTTATGCAAACTTTTCATTTTTGGTGTGTTGGTGAATCACCATACAACAATGTGTTGGGTATATTCATAACCTTGTTCTTTTAATTCTAGTTAAATTATTGGAGTTTTAATTGTTATACCATACTTGGCACATTGGTGTATCACCATGAGACAATACAAAGGTCATTAGGGTGTATAGGAATGACTTTGTCTGTGTCCAGGTCATACTTCCTTATTTCTACAAAAGCATACCATTTTTGCACACTTCGTGTAGACCTGGGACACATCTTTTTTAGTCTGTTGATGTAGGCTTTCTATTTTTAGTGTATGGGTCAATCATAAGACATACATGACCCCTAAATGACCTTAACCTTTGAACTCAAATTAAAATTATTGTAATTAAAAAATTTATACCATACACCAGTATATCATGCGATTCTGGCCTTTAATGGTTTTCTACCATAACATTAAAATGTATAAGCTTCAGGGACTCAAGTTAGCATAAAAGTATGTTGGACTATATGGGGTATCCTTTGCAAGTTTTACTTACAGTATTTCTAGTTTTTATTGTTTTATGATGAGATTTTAGAAGAGAAGGGTGCTTAAGGATAGCTGCTAATTTTAAATGTTATGTTTTTTTTCAATAATTTTGAATATTCATATCCTGGTTAATAATCTTTTTTAAGTTTCTCCTCATTAGGGTAGATCTATATTACTGGTAGACAAATTTTCATAATTTTACTCAAAGATGACCTTGAATTAAGATATTTAAAAGTAATCAAAGGAACCAAATTCCCATTACATTTCTATAAAGGGTCTCACTAACCACATCTAACGTTTCCATAATTACTTTTCATGTTAAAAAAGTAATTTTCAAAGTTTTATTGTGAATTCCCAGGACAAATGACATCTTAAAGTTGCATATCATTGTGAAGCTTGGAAAATAAGGCTTTTAAACTCATTATGCTAATGGCACAATAATTGTATAAGTTCTTCACAAAATTTACCTGAATAAATAATCCTGAAAATCTACTTTTTTACCTTTTCTGCTAAATGACACCATGGAGGCAAATTACACACACATGTAAACAACATTCATACACTTCAGCAGTAAATTATAAGTATAATTTTACAGTACATATTCTCAACTTTATTCTGACTATTTTTGATCAGAATACACACAAATAATGCACTTACAATGCATAGATCTAGGTTCAGAGTGTTTTTGGTACTACATAGTGGGTGGCCATTTGACCCGGAAGTAGCGAGTCCAGAACATTTTCCCTTCAATTATCTCCCCTTTGAAAGAATTTTCAAACTAATTATCTCCCCCTTAAAGAGGCTCTCTACAATTACTGTTTGTTATTTTACCATATAAATTTTGTCAATAAATTCTTTTAAAATAACTTGAACATATTATGTTTACATCATTTGAACATTATTAATTAAACTAAAAATGATAATGTCAGTATGATATTGCATGATGACTGAAAGAATGCTCCAGGTAATAGGTATTATCGAATCTAATAAAAATATGCAGTGACTGAATGGAACTATTGATAGGTCTTATTTTAATAAGATTGACTATTATCAATCTTAAACTGTGACTATATGGCATAAATCGAAAGAGACGAGTACTGAAATATTATTAATATAAATATTTATTTTCTACTAATCCTACCCATACACTTACAGTTACACTCTTATGTAATCATTTATAAATTACAAATGAAAAACATGAAGATTCATTCATTAACAACATCAATAAAAAGATAGAAAAATAGAAATCAAGAAAAGAAATAAGAATAGCAATCTAATTAAAATTTTAATATTTTAAGGTGCTGTTTTTTTTTTTCTTTTTTGTTTTATTAAAGTACAAATGATGAATCAGTGGAAATATCACATCAATGATCTATATAATGTATACACAGGCAAACTATGATAGTCATATGGTGCTTGATTCATATAATAATTATATGGTAATCATATGACAATCATATATTTAACGTCAATTTTGGCTTGAAAACATGACTTTCATATCTTTGTGAAAAAAACATCATATGGTGCTCGATTTATATGATCACAAGGTGCTTGATTTATATGAACATCATATGGTGCTTGATTTATATGATCATTATAGGTACGGTGCTTGATTTATATGATAATCATATGATGCAAACTATGATTCTCATGTGTGGCACATTTGCCTGTCTGCACAGACCTACTGTTATTGCTTATTTTATTATGGTAAGAAAATAAAAGGTTCAACAAATTACAGGGGCCATCAGTAATACATGAGGAGGAGTCTATTTTTATAAACCGACTTCATATCAAACACAACATGACATTTATTTCACAAAGTTCTTGATGAGAGGGTGAAATTGAAAATTTAACTCTATTAAATTGCAAGAAATATAAAGTAAGAAAAAAGACAAACTAAGAAACAGTATAAGAAAAGACCCACTCCTATATTGTACATGTTTTCAAGGTAAAAATAATATAAATGTACAAACTAAAATAATAAAATTTTTGGAGCAACAGTTTAAAATCAATTACTGCATGTAATGGGTAAATGTCATGAGACATATTCAGAAAAACTTATGTTTTGCCCATTTGTCAAATACAATACACAATAAAAATATACTTCAACAAAATAGGACACTGTTTAGTATTGTGCTTCACTTCATACACTTTTACGAAAACTTTTTTTTAAAAATAAATACATTTCCTAGAAATGTCGTATATTTCAAGAAAAGTTGTGTCAGAGTGTACAACTAGTTGTTAAGTTGTAACATCACAATAGGAAATTACAAAAATAATACTAACAATTGATATTTTGTGATATCGCCAGATGATTTTACACAGCAGAAATAGGCAAAATCAAAATTATACAGTAAACACAGAACCCAGAACTTAAAAAGTGGAATTTCACTTTAAAATGGAAGAATGTCAAGTCTATTTAACTAAAAAAAATGATGCATGTACTACATGTATCTGAATTTTTGACTGTACTTATTACTTTGAGTTACATTTGTTAAGTAGAATTACAAAAAAAAATATACAAAAAAAGTATGCATAAAGCTCTTTAAAAAAAAGATGAAATTTGGCATATCAATAAGTTAAATTTAAGGAAAATCAATGGGGTGTTTAAAAATACAATCCACTTGGCTTTTAATTATACACCAAAATTTTAATCAAATCGCATAATCATACATGTTTATCTCTAAAAATTAAAAGCCAAAAGATTGTATCTACTTTTCTTAGGATGTACCAGTTAAACCTTTTCTTCATTACAAAATGGAACTCAAAATATGTTTCCAATGAATACATAAGTCTTTCACTTGGTTTAAAACATATTTCCAGGGTCTTTTCTGGCAAAGTAAAAATTACAACTATGATGAATGTATATGTAAATTTTTGAAAAAACTTTGAAACTCTTGGTAGAAATACAATAGTGTGGAAAGTGGATTGGTTTTTGTTTTGTGTATTTACCTTCCCACATTCTGCTATTGTATTTCTACCAACATTTTCAATGTTTTTGCAAAAAATTACATATACATTCATGCTACAAGAATGAAAAAGATAATGTAACTACATGTATAGTATGACAGCTACAGTGTGGGAAACCACCGCTCGCCAGCTTGCCAAATATGAGTAGATGTGTAATTTGGCAAGTTCTCATTAGCTCACACTCGTCAATTTGGCGACCATCAATTAATTGGAAGTTAACCAGCTAAAGGCTATTTAGTTAAACATCCCTTAACATCATACATTAAAAATATGTTCCCTACATTTTAACAAGTTTAGCTTGAATATGTCAAGTGAATTTTGGCACGATATGCACAATTTCATTGACTTGTAAAGCATTGTTTACGATCTGCCATTATAATTTTCGGTAAACGGGATGTGCCAAAACCTATGCAGTGGTCCCGATCTCTTACTAGTATTCAAACAAAATTATCTTGGTAATTTATTGTCAAAATAAAAATGAACAAGAAGCAAATGATAAATATTTCCTTGCATCATAATGTTGATTCTGTTGAAATATAATTTTATTTTTAAAATATGAGTTCAGAAATGGAGTACTTATTTTGTTACTGTAAAGTACATGAAAAACTTCAATGGGAGGGAATATTCGAAAATGGAAAAGATTTTGATCAATTTAAAAAAATGAAAAGGTAGTTGAAGAAAGAAAAAGAAAGGCAAAAGAAAGTCAAATCCAAGAGAAAACAGATGATAGTACAGACAAAAACCAAAAAAAAACTGGCCAGATGAATTTCTTTTTGGCTAGCAAGACCAATATTCCACTAGTCAGAATGGCAAGTTGGGAAAAAAATGGTTTCCCACACTGCAGCTAATGTACTTAATTTGGTTTTCAAACAGAAAAGTATTTTAGAGAATACAAGAGTATATCCTAGAAAAACCAATTAGAACTCCGCCTTTCTTGCTACACAGCAGAAAAACCAAGGAGGCATTAAGCGGAAGAATCTGGACTTTGGCCAATCCAATTCTAGAATTATAGGTAAACTGGTTTAATTTTTTACCATTACCTTGCTTCACACCAAAATTCTTTGAAGAATCACTGTTCTTTCTTGTTATATCTTACAAATTTTTTTAGTGCCATCTTATGGATGGAACTACTTTGATGCACGTATCACTCAATTCTGGCAAAATTCTCTCTTCTGCATCCACGGTAATTTTTCAGTGTATGGGAAATGACCAAGTAGTTCTGACTACCTAAAGAAGTTGAGTGGATATGATTAAGTAAGAAGGCATGTTCATATTTTCCTTGGCATATTTGACATTTAAATAATATAGAAAAAAACCTAGTACTAAACTTAAGTATCAAATGTATTGAGCGGCAACTTTTAATCTTAGTCTCTCACTAACATGTCACTGTTGAAATTCTTTGACACAACTCTCTCTGCAGTTCTGGATTTCAAGCTCTAGCCCTGTGATGAATGGAACTTTTTGCACAGATGAAACCACACCAAGAAAACCTTTAACTTCTGAAATAAAGTAAAGCAAACCAATGAACAATTTTTTTTTTATCTTGGTTGAAACATAGAGAGAAGGCAGTGCCTAGAATAAAACAACCCTAAGAAAAGTTGGTCTGAAGACAATTAACGGGACATTTTGATTCCATCTAATATATACTTTCAGTTGTTGGACCATATGTCCGGCAAACAATTCTGGAATATTGACTGTGGTTTTGTTTGGTCTGGTAATTTTTACTGCAAATGTCTGTATTTGCTGTAAAACATTATCAGTTAAAAGTTGTGAACTTTCTAAAGATGTTAGTTACATTGTAATTAGGAAAAGTTCAAGACATGTAAGTGATCAGAATTTACAGTCTTCACAGTTTTCAAAATAAAAAAAAATCCAGAATGGTCAGTGCAAATACACTAAAAAGAACTTCACCTGTATTCTGCAGTACAGACATAAAAATTAAGATTTATTAAACAGTGTAGATGCACTGTTAAATTACAGAACTCATTTTTTAAGAAGTCTCCTACGATTAATAAAATGCAGCCCAATATGAGGATAAACATCTATTCTAAAACTGTAGTATCCCAAATCAGTACATAACATGGAAGAACTTTTCTATTAATACACGAAACACTTTCGCTGTGTGTGTATAATGATATTTTGGGGCCAGCTGCAGCCTGCCCTGTGGTATGAGGGTTTCCCTGTCCTTCATTAAAGAATGGATGGCCTTGGTCTGACATTTTCATCCCAGTGGGGTGGTTGTCCATTTGATATATACACCATCCCTATTCTTGTTACCGGTATATATATATATATATATACTTTATCCCACACAAACTTCAGAAAATTATTTTTATCATTAGAAACATCAAGTTAATCCTTTTTAAACCAAAACCTGTATTAATTAGAATCTTCACATCAATCTCGATGCATCTTGACCTGTGTAAACTGAACACTTTGCCAATAAGGAACAAAATATTCAGTATTTAATGTAGGTCTTGAGTTCTAAAAACAGTTTCCCAGCATATAATTTTGGTATAGATATGCATATACTAAATCTATAACTTGAAGTTAAGTGTTCTCATCTAACATACTTACATATCATCCTAATAGTTTCTTCCCTTGTATAACATCCTCCCGTCTTAATTTCCTGTAATGAGATCACAAT
Organism: Perna viridis; assembly: GCA_037379345.1. Taxonomy (NCBI): domain Eukaryota; kingdom Metazoa; phylum Mollusca; class Bivalvia; order Mytilida; family Mytilidae; genus Perna; species Perna viridis. Next base: position 21,253,683 of record CM074521.1, on the reverse strand, counting down.
CTGAACGCTATTACATGCATAGTAAGGATAAATGAAAAAATGTTTATTCACTTGAGTGAAGTTTGAAATGCCACTGTGGAAAGTACTTTTATTTTGTTTAAAAAATGAGCTCATAGTACATTCTGATGTATTTTTTAGTTTGTGTTCTATTAGGGCTATTCCAGGAAAAAATGTATAGGGGGGTGGACAGCATCTTTTAAAAATTGTATGGGTGGGGGTATTTCTAGGCATACATAGAAATGCTTTGTTATGAACACTTAGTTTTAATTCTTTGGGTCCTGGGATAAAAAAAATGAGCTGTCCAACCCTCCCCTACACTTTTTCCTGGAATAGCCCTTGTAAGGAAGCATAATTGTATTTTTATGGAAGAAATGGTTACTTAAAATGCTACAAATATACTTACGCATTGAGAGTTAATTCTTTGTAGCATACATTCCCTGCTCTTCGACGTGATCTTGGGGCTTCAAGAGCATTTCTAAAATAAAAATGATTTCTCATCACTTATGTATATCTCAAGCACTTTCATTGAATCAAGAGCTAAATGATTCATATTTTATGTTTCATTAGTGTGAGAAAGTGTTGACTAGTTGTCATTTTGGACATGAAGTGCTACAGGGCTTTCTTGAAAAGTGCAACAGCCAATGGTACTTTTATTTAGTACTGGTACTTTTGTGAGTCTAAAGGACTAAACAATTTTCAATTTCTAATTAGTAGTGTTAAATGGCACACATTTTTGTAGATTATGCACCTTTCATATTTTCAATGACAAACTGTAAGATGATTTGTGTTTTTTTTTTTTGTACAAATGTATTAGAAAAACAAAACTTAGTATAGAAAATAATATACCAGTAGATCTTGCAGTGGCAATATATTATAAATTGGAAGATTGATTTTCCTGATTCCTATTAGACTTTAACATCTGAACCCTGGAGTTGAATTTTCTCCCGTTTCCAAGCACACAACAACAATTTCTCCCTTTAAGCATATTATCAATGACAGGGACTAAAACTTTAAGAATGAGCAGCTTCTAATGCATTTAGAATTTGAAAAGGCTATTCTTGAACATATCTGATTTGAATGCGACATTTAATTACTGGTTTACTGGTATGCCTGGGTTTCATAAGAAATCTCAAATTAAGATTTTCCTCAAATCTTCAATTTCAAGCGATTTGATTGGTCAAAATTTAATTGAGGAAGGACTTGGGGAAAGTATCAATTTGAGATTTTTATGAAACTGGCCCCAAATAGCCTATGCCTGACCCCTTCTTATCCCAAATATTATACAATACAAAAAAAAAAAAATACCATTCATATATATATTGCAAATTTGGACATGCTTGACTTTCATATAAAGTTTCATCCAAATCAAGTGGAATGAACTGTATTTATACATGTACATGTATGTACTGCACAATGTACATGTAAATTGTACGTAGGCAAAAATACATGCATGGTACCGTATTTTGGTGTGTATAATACGCATTTATGTATTGTGCGCAGTGCAATTTAGAAGGTCTAAACATGTGAAAAAATGTTAGACATAGACTGCAGTAACATTTTGTAAGACAAAAGATTGAAATTTTGTACTTGATCGGTCAATTTATTTACCTTGATGCAGTATTTTCTACAAAAATGTGAAGGGAAGAAGCTTATATTCAGAATAAAACACCATGTAAAGATCAGTAGCTATATAAATCGGATAATTTTAATTTCGAAGTTTGATAAAATTGACACAAGATGTATGAAACAAAATCGAAAGTCTGGAAAATCGAACATTTTCAGTTATGGTTGTAACTCAAATTTTGTAATTTTTCATTTAAAAACGTTCTTTTAAGGAAAATTGTAAGAAACAATCAAAATAAGTACCAGTATCAAAATAATCATTTTCAGCTGCAAATGCATTTGATAACGAGGGTTTGACAAAAAAGCACTTTGCTACATTTTTGTTTTTAGTTGTTTCATTTTAATCTCTAACAATGTTTTATAAGAAGGAAATAATGTACAATCTTTGTTTGAAACATGTTATTAAGTCATTTGAACCTGATTTGAAGAAAATATCACTAAAAATTTAATACTTAAAGATACATTGGATGATTAGATAACATTTCTTTCAGTAACATTTCACTTCCGGTTTGTTTGGTTACATTACGCAATGCAGGCTTTCAAGTGACTTTTTGTAATAAATAAGGGCAAAATTCTTAAAAAATAAGGGCTAAATTTAGGATTTTTTAGGGCTTTTAACACAAGGGATGACATTCTTTCTTTTTCAATTATAATACTAAAAGAAAATCAAGTTACTTACCACTGGCTAAAGACAAAAACATAAAAGCTATTTACCAACCCACAAGATCATGTCAGTGGCCATCAAAGTTGTATTCAGCAACTGCTAATGACCACCAAAGTAACTTCTGATGTGTTTATTTGATAATACATGTAATATTCATTTTCTGAAAGTATACTAAGCTAGATTCCATTAATACAAACAATATAAAGGGAAATTACTATTTAAAAATTTGTAAAATAAGGAATTTCTCAACAACAATAGGGATTTTTTAGGATTCTTTTGCTTTTATTAGGAAAATTAGGGCTGTATTTGAAAAATAAGGAAAATTAGGAAAATAAAGGCCTGCTTGAAAGCCTGTACAATGTCTTTTCTCATACCAAAATATTTTATTTTGTGGCCAATTCTTATATATTGATGCATAATATGCACCCCCTTGTTCTGGAAATAATTCTTATGTAAAAATGTGCGCAAAATACACATCAAAATACAGCTATTTCTGAAAACCTACTCTGAATCAACACTAGGTGTCAGTAGGTCTTTCCCTTGGGATGGTCTAAGTTTCTCATGAACCGGGCTGGTGATATTATCAATTGATGGTCTTAAAGGACTAACAACAACAATATCATCTGGATTCCCATCAAGGGTCTCAGCCTTGGATCCACCAAGAGACTTTAACTTCTTCTTCAACATGCTTAAACTGCTAGTGGATTTCTTTGAATCATTCTGTAAATAACAAAACACAAAAATATCATTTAAATACCAGGCTTTATTTTTTCTTGCCCTATCAAACAAGTACATTTTTATAAAATGTAAGAGGTAAATCAAAAAAACATACAGTGAAACAAAGAAGTGTCTAAAAATCAAAAAACAACACCATAAACCATAGGTGTCTGATATACATGTATATGAGCACCATCTCTCCTTCCTTTGAAAGGATTTCTTCTTGAATAAAAGTATGAACACTGAATAAGGCCAAACAAAAAAAAATGTGTGCTTTGAATAAAATATGGTTGGTAGTACAAACATTTTTTTTAAGCAACTCGCAATGTTGGCTTGAAATGTCACTAAATCATGAAGAAAAAAAAGAAAACTTAAGGGTTCAATAAAAATATTAATTACAATGTAGATCTACAACTGATCACTAGTGCATCATCAAATACAGTAATGAAAAATCAACAGGCTGGAAATATATGCCTACAGTGCACAGCCATTGTTGTTTATTTACAGAATCCAGACTGGACCAGTACAAAAAAAAACTACCTGATTACCGATTAATAAGTAGGGTTAACAGGTTTTTCGTTTTTTTTCTTCATGTCGGTAGACTGGAACCACACATTATTTTATTTGGCCTAACTACATTTTACCTCAATAAAAGAAATGCTGTATCAAGATACACAAGTTTTTTTAAAAGTTTTTTAACAAAATAATAACAAGAACATTGAACCAGTACATGTAAACCAAGTTAACAGTCTATAAAGACTTTATTAATTTGTTTTTCTTGTTTTCATGACACAACAACCTTGGTTTGTGATGTCTGTGACATACATGTATATAGTATAAACACTACATGATCATTTATCAGAATGATTGGACAGTCTCTTTTTCAAGGTATATTTGTACATACATGTATATGGTATTTCAAACCATCTGATACATGTATGAAATGATAATGTTTATATCATTCTTATTTCTGAGAGGATTTCTTGTAAAATGAAAGTACATTTTGTAAAATTACTGTGAAAAATTTCCCACTTGACAACATCATGTGATAAATAATTGACATTTTTTTAGGTGCTGTAGATTTTTTCCCTTCTATGGGGTGTTTTACATTTTTCCATTAAACTACTAGTACATGTAATTCTATAATTATAAATATTTATTTCCAAACTAACCTGGCTAATAGGAAATTTTCCTCATTTCAGAGCAAGAAGACTCATTGTTTTTGTTGTTACTAGTAAAATTTTATGAGCTTAATAGAACAATTGATAATGTATAACATGAATGTATTTCACTTAGTATGTACATGTAAGTGTAGCTACATCTACAGAATTCAATGGATTTTTTAAGCTACCTGGGTAATTCTTGACTACACCTATATTTATCATTATGTTTCATCTAATAAAAGCCATACCTCTTTGTTTTCGGTCTTAGGACGTTTCTTTTTATCAGTATTGGTATCAGAAGGTGTAGAGTCATGACGTCTTTTGCCTCGTCCCTCTTTACTTCCACTTTTCAGTATTTCTAAATCCCTCGCTGTAGCAGGGGCTACTTCCACATCTATGATTCGATCTACATCCTTTGATTCGCATGGTGTGCCTGACAATTCAGTCATGTCAAACTCTTCAGTTTTGTTGACCTTTTTGCTTCTAGCACGGCCCCGTTTTGTGACACATTTCAAGTCAACAGGCAGCTCATTGCACAAATTGTCTTTTAAAGGTGTTTCAAAAATTAATTTGTCTGTAGTTAAATTATCCTGTAAGTCTCTTTTTTTAACAGGTGTTTCACAAATCTCAACAGAAGAGTTCTTATCTTGAACAACACTGCTAATATTATTATCTGTAGCACTAAGAATTTCAGACATCCTAAAATCTACTTCACTGAAGCTCTTCTTTTTAGCATTTTTAAAGAGTCTGTCAAGTGGATCAAGGTTATTTTCTTTGTCCTTTGACCCACTTTTTGTCCTTGACTTCTTTGCTGATTTACTAGAAGGCTTAAAATCTTCATCATCACTATACTCAAATTTTTCTGTAGGTAAGGACCTTGCTGGTTTTGACCTTGACCTTTTGCTATTTATTTGTTCTATATCACTGTTATCTTGTACACTTTGAATACATGATCTTGATTTAGATTTTGACCTGGAAGTATTTGCTTTTTTACCACAATCATCCATATTGGAATCATTTTCTAAATTATCTTTGCATGCACCAAATGCTTTAGGTTCATGGTCACTAGTACCCATTACAGCACCACGCGACTTTGATCGCCCCCTTGATTTACTTCTTGTGATACGCTTGACTGACAAATATCCTGACTCTAAAGCATCAGCTTCTAAATTTGTGTCTGTCTTACGTGTTCTAGACCTTCCTCTAGATCTACTTCTACTCTTCTGAGTATCATGTGTATCTTCATCTTCTTCGTCATCTGTCTGTTCTTTATAATTTTTTTTCGCAGTGCTACGGCTACGAGACTTGCTATGTTTTGTATTTGAAACTTCTTCTACCTCATCATCGACTGATACCATTTGTCGACATGACCTTGACCTACTTCTACCTCTTCTTGGAATTACCACCTCACTATCATCTACTTCTTTGCTGATATCTCTAGACCTTCTTGTTTTTCCTGAATTGTCTTGATCATTTACATTTTCCTGATCACTATCCTCAATCTTTCTTGGTCTACTTCGACCTCGTGACCTACTCCTTGATGACGATGGAGCCCGTTTATCTGTGTGTGGTTCTGAATCATTTGTTTTGCTTCTACCTCTTGACTGGCTTCTTTCACACCCTTTACTCTTAGACCTTGACTTGGCTTTAGGTGTGTCAGGAGAACAGCCCTTCAAAGGTACATTATATATAACCTCACCTTTTTCATTTGGCACTTTCATCTCTTTCTGCTCATGTTTTCCTGATTCTTGTTTTTGATTTAAATCTGTGCTTTCATTGTTACTTGGTTTGTTGACTTTGTCTCTAAATGCACCATATGATTCCTTCTGTGCATGCACGGATTCATTCATAGAGAGATCATAAACAGAAGGACCATGTCGCAGAAAAACAGGAGTTTTCTCATGGAAGTCAAACATAGAATTGACATTGCTGTCATCTGATGCTGACTTTGTTAATTTTACTTTGGACTTTGACCTTGATCTTTGTGGAAGCTTTGATGGAACCTTTTCCCTTGATCCATCCATAGCTTTTCGGGATGCGGCAAACACAATTTTTCCTGGCTTTGGTAATCGAAACTCAACAGCATCACTCATTTTCTCAGCAGATTGACCTTTGCCCTTTATATCATCTTCCTTAAGTAGGATTTCCTTTTTAGAATCATTAAGATTTTTGTCTGCCTTTTCTTCTTTAACACCTTTTGAACTTTGGCTTTTGACATTTTCACAGGCATTCTTATGGCCCTTTTCTCCTTTATTGGTATTGGTGTTTGAACCTTTACTAATGTCACTGTCAGGTTCAATTATGATCCTGTTAGAATTATCAATGACTTCTGTAAAGTCCATGTCACAGTTGAAGTATTCTGTGACTTCTGGGTCAACAAACTCTACTGGGGTAACTTTTTTGGAGGGTACAGATGGTGGTGGCATTAAAAGAGCATTTTTTCCTGTAGGAACCAAGAAAGTTTTTCTCTTATCATCTTTGGAATTCAATGCAGTGTCTGATTTGGTAGCCAAGGGATTCTTACTGGATTTATCAATGTTGACAGTTTCATCAGATTTTGATCTTACAGGCTGTGACTGAGCTGGCAACAAAAATGTTTCTCTTCTGTCCTTTTGTGACAATATTGGCAGGCTGTCTTTAGGAACAACAAATGTTTCTCTTCTCTCCTTCATGTTTTTCACAACATCTTCTGTTTCACTTGTTTCCTCTTCCTTTTTACTGCAAAGTTTTTCTTCTTGACAAGTATTATTTGATAACACAAAAGTTTCCCTCCTCCCTTTACTTCTAGATGGATCGTTCTTTTTTGTTTTTTCAGTTGCAACCTTTCTATCTATTAACTCAATATCCTTTTCTGCTACATGCTTCTTATCAACAATTTTATCTTTCTCTGATTTACTCCTTTTATCTTTAGTGTTATTACATATTGGCATAATATCTGAGTCCTTTACAACAAAAGTGCCTCTTCTATCTTTTTTGTTGCTTTTTTCTATTTGTTCAGATTCTGAATGAACACTCTTCCCACTATTTTTTCTCTCATCAATGTCTTTTCTGCTTTTCCTTCTCTTGCTATGACTGCTTACTTCAGAACTATCATCTGTGCTCTCAGTTTTTCTTTCATTAGTGAAGTCAGTTTCCTTAATGGAGATATGTTTTGTAGAGTTTTCCCCTTTTGTTTTTAAATTCACACCCACTTCACAGGTTTTTGTTATAAGTTCTTTGTTCAACTGTTTGTCTTCAATAGAATCCCCATCTTCACTTTGATTTTTGAAGTTTGTTTTGTCTGCTTCATTATCAACAGGTGCAGTATTATCTTCTTCCACTATTTCTTCTTGCAGAGCTGAAACAAATTACAAAACAGAAGTGAAGAAATATTCTATTTGTATTTAATGTAAGCCAGACACTTTTCAGTTGTTGAATCATTTACCGTGTTTTATCTTTTATAAATATTTTAAGTTGTACGTGTGTCTTGCTAAGTATACCCTAACTCATACAGGAAGATGATACCTTAAAGCAAACAAAATCACATAAAATGTATACCCATAGATCTATATGAAGCCACAGACAAAATTTGATATTAATCCTTCCCCTTTGAGATGATTGCCACAAAATTTGGAAGGATGTACAAGGTGACTACAAAACCAATCACTCTTTGAGTGGCAGTATAATATGACAATTTTAAAGTACAAAAGAAAGGACATAACTTTCTATATTGAAAATAATATCATATTTAAAGGGTATATGGATTTATTTTTGTGCTTAAAAGCTTATCAGTAAAATAAAAATTCTTTTAAAAAAATGAATCACATAATACTTTCTACTTAAAACCATGTAAAATGTAAACTGAAAAAAGAAGATCTTTCAAGAAACTTTAAAAAAATTAGTAAATTACAAAGTTTTTGAAGAATTACAAAAAATACTTTTTCCTGAATCAAAATTTGCCCATTTTTGTATACTGTAAATTCAGAAATTATGGAGTGCATGAATTACTGCAATTCTGTCATTAAAAAAATGTTCGTGTTTAAAACTCACAGATCAGTTCCATAATGACAGTTTTTATAATTGTGTGAATAAGTCAAATTTTTCAAATGATAAAAACATCTTAATTTACAGAAGTACTACATGTACATTTCTAAGAAGGGATTAAACAAATTCCAGCAACATTATTATATTGAATGAACTACCATCAGCATGAGGTAACTCCATGTCAGTAGTGGCTGCCATATCGTCAATCAATATAGACTGCTCTGTAATAACACTCATGTCTAAACATGCTACTCTCTGTGGCATAGATCTCATAGCTGGATCTGACTGTAGCACTTCCTCTTGAAACATTGGAGGCTTGGGAGCTGCCCTATAATCAGAAGTAGGAACAAATAGGCTAACAGCACTGAGAAATATATATATTTACATCAAGTATTGAGAAATAACTATTTTTGTTTGATATCAATTTTCATGGATTCATGGTACATACAAACCACAAAACAAAATTAATTGGTGACCATTAAGACCTATCTTCATCGTATTCAAATCAAGTCCAAAAAAATTAGGATGACTATATATATATAAAATTGAAAAAAGAAAACAAAAGAATACCTACTACTCATCAAGTCTAAACTAAATACTAGATATTAAATCATTTTTTCAAGTAGAAGCTCAAATATGTGTTTATAAACTAACAGGTGAAAAAATGAACATGGTTAAGATCTTCCCTTTGAAAAATAGAATGGCTTTTGATTTGCAACTTTTAACAGTCCAAATGTTTTTCTATTGGGAGTAGACAACTGTCGAACTGCAGTGCAGATTTCATCATTGCATACCTGACTGGGCGATTGTGATTTTCTTCATCTTCTGATATATTAGAGGCAGTAGAGGTACGACAAGACTCTCCAGATCTCCAGGATACAGACATACAGACATCCATAGCATCACCTAAACTGGAAGTTGCATCTAGGAGCTGCTGACCCATTTTACCTAGATGTGTTTTTAGTTCGGAAATGTACTTCTAAAAATACAGAGTGAAAGAATATTGTTTTTCAATTGTAGTTGTTTATAGGGCTTTTATACAGATTTATGTAAAATGTCGATACGACCCCAAATTGGTAGGGAATTTTATTTGCAGTACAGATTTAGTCTTGATTTGTTTTATTCAAATTAATACTAGTAGATTCATCATTTCATTGCCCTTTCCAATTTAACCCTTAAGTTTCACTAATGTAACATTCTTAAAACTTTTCGGTAAACGCATGATAAACAATGCAAAAATGCTTACATGAGAAACATTAACATTTCAAGGAGTGTACATAAAACACAAAGATTTTTTAACAGAATTGACATTACATTAGCATGTCTCTCGTTATATTTTAAAGATATCACCAAGATGACTTGAGAAGTGACCTTCCAACAAAGTTCTCATCTAGATTTGCAGTTGGGTGTACAACTACATATATGCATTACTCAACAAATATAATAAAAGACTGATTTTAGCAGAAAAAGTAACTTCATTTTTGTGTACTTAAAAAAGCTAGCAACAATAAATTTAACTAACCTCCACTCTATATCGAACTTCAGTTTCAATTTCTTCAGGACGCAGCCCAGCCAGATGTTTATATGTACTGACTTGGAACTGAAGATCAGCAATTTCACGTTTTTGGTCCATAATAATGCTGTTTGCCATTCGCAATTCCTGTCGTGTCTTTTCAAGGGTCATGGCTAACTGTCTATTGTTAGACTGTAAGGTCTGCTTAATGACATAACTGGTGACTGAATCATGTGAATGGAAGATAAAAACAATTTATAAAGTTCACTATTTCAATATCCAAGATGGCAGAAGAAAACAGAACAGGACTCAGAAAGTAAAATAGATGGTTGCTACACTGTACAAGCAGTGAATGAATGAAACCATTGTAATATATACATTTGTACATGTACATGTATGTAATTCTAAAGAACCCCCGAAAACATTAAATGATACCCCGCCACATTAAGATTAAAAAAAGTGGGTAGCAAAATGTTCAAAATGGCATACCTTGACTACTACATTTTGAGCTTAACTTGTATTTAATGGTACTAGACAACTGCACAAAGTTTTAAAAAAGTCATTGATCCATTCACATGTTACCATCTGGAAATCATCGAGAACAGACACGGTTCATGAGGTGGGATATAAAACTGTCTTGGACTTTAAACTGTTTCTTGTTATCAGACAAACAAGGTGATCAAATGTATGATTTCACAGAAAAATCATAAGTATAAAAATAGCTGTAAGTCATGACATCCTAATACACTGATTTACATGCACATTGTATAATGACTTCAAAACTTACAACTAATTTTACACTTAAGATATTTTGTGAAAAGGACTGCTGACTCTTACTACATGTATAGGTGTATTTAGTTGTAAATATACTCAATATTTATACATGTATACTACATAAACCATTATATCTCAGTATGCTTTACCTTTTCATAATATACATGTACATGTATTTCTGGCTAGCATTAACATGTAAATATGTTTTAAGACATAAATCCTAGGCATTGTTGTACAACTTTGTACTTTACTAGTGAGTCATTATGTAAGTGACAAACAATAAAAGTTGACACTTATATTGAAGGTGAAACATGCAAGTTATAATGTACATGCTCATGTACCACTAGACTCAGTCACACTGATAGACAGTAGGCATTGGTTTAGTGTCTATGGATAAACTGAGGAACACTTACATTGTACATGTGTATGTATAAATTAATGCTCTGTCAGTAAAAAGATGGATACATATGTATTTAAATACCATTATTTAAGTGTAGCAGCAAGATGTTACATAATTCATCATAATGTACATTTGTACCTACCACTTTTGTTTAAACTTCTATTTAAACTTTTGTTCAAGCTTTTGATTGGTTTAAACGTCTTTGCCTTGTCTTTCTTCAGGACTCTCTTGAGTGTTCGTCTTTTCTTTTTAGGAATTTCTTCTGTAGTATCCTCAGACATGCTGATATCATTACTATCCTAAGAAATGGTTACTAAATATATATACAAATGTACATCTACATGTACAATGTATGTGTGTATTGTCAAATACATACTTCACAGAAAGATATACCATGAGTCCTTGACTGATCACTGACATGGTGGTACACCACTCTGTAAATGGTAACCCACATTTTTTTTATCCTAATACAGTTTGTATATAGTTCCTAATTATTTTTGGGAAATTTTGAATGGTAGGTTTTGCCCGACAACTTCCAAAATTGTAAATTTAAAATCCAATTCTCCTTTAGCCTATTCTTGATTTAAACTATTTTTTACCCTCTATGGTAAATTTTGATTTTATTTTGAGAAATGGTATTAACAACTCAAAATAATGAAGGGGAATCTATACATGTATGTACATTTATTATATGTACATGTACATGTAAATCAACTTTGGCGGGATGTTACTAAATGTTTTCAAGTGTTTTTGTGGGGCTCAAAAATTTAACCTGGATATACTTGTACATGTAATATAATGAACCAACTAAGGTCATAATCAGGCAGTGTCCTAGGATCTTTTTTTTTATTTTTAGATTTCTTTGGGATACCCCCAAAATGAATATTCAATTTCCAACATAATATAAGAGAATGGATATGTAAATTACATGTACATGTACACTACTGTCAACCAAAATTTTAATTTCTGTACTCTTCACTGTGAAGTCACCAATGTCATTCACTGTGTCTACCCCAAGTAAAAACTAGGATCAAATTGCTTCATTTCATTACTTTTCAATATTTTATTCCGTCCATAACTCAGAATTTTATTAAACTGCTAGAACCATTAAATATACCTTGGTATAAAGACAGGAGTAGTAAACTACAGACAATTTTTGAAATGGTGACTCCACTGTGGAAAGTGGAGAAATTAAAATTTGAGTTGACAGTAGTGTATGTCAAAGAGACAACTCCACCTGGATGAAAAATGTCAGCTCAAGGCCACCCATGGGCCTACAATGACGACCAGGAAACCATAACACTTGGCAGGCGGCAGCTGGCCCCAAAACAACATCATAGCGAGCGCCGCTATTATTACCTTTATTACGTGTACTTTCTAAATTTCCCTTAAGGTTCCCCAATATACTAACGAAATAAAAAGTCATGTCCCAGAAGTAACAAAAAGTGACTGTCCTTATGAAGAAAATTCATCATTTCCTTCAATCAAACAAATAAAAAAATATAGGTTAAGATTATGTTTCAGTAAAAATAGACTCATCTTTTCTGATAGCGTTCAAGTCTTTTTCTAATTTGTTTTACTTATTTAAAGAAGTGAATGTTATGTTTATAAAAACTTAGGGAAACACATGGATGTACGTACGTGTATCTCCACTGTTCCACTTCTGCTATTGTCAAAAACCTAACCCGCCTCAGAAAAAACACAACTCTGATTATAATATCAAAGTCGAAGTATACATGTAGCTTTTCTAAGATAAGAAAGGCAATGCCTACCCCATATTACACAGGCAGAGTAAAACAGTTGCCTTTATAGTATATACTTCAGCAACAAAAAGTTAATTGATTTGGAAAGGTGCAAAAATTGTGGTGGGGTTAAAGTGCATTTTGTACTTTTGGTTGACTACATCTTACAGTTTTATTTTTTAGCAGCATAAAAAATAAAAATAAATTAAAGAAACAAAATATTAGTAAAAGACGAATGTATGATACAAATGGCTTTCTAAATGACAGAATAATTCGGTGTATCATTGACTGAAACCGTATGTGTGGACGATTAGCCTGTAGAAAATCTACGAAATTATGCGCGGACAAGCAGCCACTGCCTTTTATTTATTCCATGGTTTTACTATTTTACTTTTAGTGGGGAATGTTCAAATAAAAATGCTGTTTTGGATGCTTTATTTTTGTTAAGTCACCTGCCTGTAATAGTTAAGTTTTAAAATATAAGTCAAATGACTAATTTAATTCGACACTTCGTCTTGCGAAACGACTTGCTGTGCGGGTCAGTGACGAGAGGATGCCATGATTCAGCTGTTAGTAGTCTAATTACGAGATTCGGAAGAAGAAAACAGGGATGTTTCAGGAATATTGAAATAATGAATTTGATTATGAGAAAATCGACAGAAAAAGTATTGGCTTAATTTAAACCAAATCAATGGTTTGTTTTGACTTACAGCTTCCTGGGATTCCATTTTGTTGAATTTAGCGCTTTGCTGTAAAACCAATTTTGATTGGCCAATTCGAAAAAGCATGTAATTCAGAGTCAAAATCGGAACAGCCATTAAGAGTTTTCCGGAAAGAGTACGACCCCGGTTATTCATTTGAATAAAGAATGGAGGGTTTTTTTTTTGTCATATATATATTTTGGGAATATTTATTTGAATTTAATACAGGCCTATTGTATTACAGATTTAAAAGAGAGAACATCGCCCATATACAGATATACGTAAAAGCGTCTAACTTTTTTGCCTTTTACAAGGTTTCGTGGAAACTCCGGTTCATATGAATAAAGATTGAAATAGATTGACTCGGAAAGGGACGCAATTAGAGCTCATTGGAATGCTTAATCTGCTGAAAAATGTCTCACCAAGTGTCAAAGAGAAACTCTAACACACCGGTCATGTTGTTCGGTGTGGCAGCTTTTGTCTTTTTGTTGTGTATTGGTAAAATAAGTCGACTTGCAACCTAACATAACCAATTTGAAAGAATTGGCATTCGTGCTGTAGAGTACTTTAAATTGTGGCTGACTTCCTATGAAAGGATTTTCAATTTCCAATCGTTATGCGCGAGTAAACAATTTCACAGTATCCCTGTTCTAGCTTCTTTCAGTGTGGACAAAATCTTGGTCAACGATATACAGACAACTCTTTGTTGGTGTGGAATCTTATGTTATTTCAGGCTCACTTGATGGAATATTCAGCGATCGATCGAGACCATGAAGGCCTTGCATGTGGTTATACCTTTACAGCTTTAAGGATTTAATCCTTGTCGAACGTACTGAGCTCAATTGTATTTACGATTACATGACTTTTCGTTGATTCCAAATTATTAAATTAACCATTCATAGTAATGCTCTTTATATGAAAAAAAAAAACAATATCGTTAGAACCTTTTTCTGCAAGGACGACAACATATATCTCAGGAAGGTAGAAGAGTCTTCATGCAGTGTTTCAGGTACTCCTACAATGTAAGAGGTTGGAATTCCGTTCCTCCATATCCCAAGTCAGAAAATAGCTTGTCAGACAACCTCTAGCACTGCTGGAGTATGTTGCAGGTTGCAAATGCGACGTTGTACAAATGAAAATTGCTTTTACCAAATCCGACAATGACTCAAGTTCTGGTTCTTAGCCCCCTCTCCCTTTACTTGCATTATGTTTTCAAAATCATAGTATCAGTTTACATTTAAAAAAAAAAACACTACAAAACTTGTTTAGGCACGGACCATTTAATTTTCAGGGTAGGATGGCGCTTGGATTTTTCATTTGCACCAGATTATTTTTTTACACAAAAAATCTTGAAGAAGCTGGTCACATTTCTAGTAAAGTGTTTCGATGTTGTTTCTTTGGGTATGGTCATTTGACCCCTTAATACTAGAAAAATCGTACGAGATATCTGACATCAGATTGAATAATGCAGGCGTGCATGAATCAAACAAAACAAAATTGAAATCAGAGAAAAAAAAATAAAAAAGTCGATTTTTAAATTTTGGCGTGGTCATTTTTACCCCTTATAACTCGGAATCATGATATATATCTGATATCCGATTGAAAAATGAAGGCAGGGATTTTCATAAGGAATCTGGTGAAAAAATCGGACAAAAAATTTTAAAAAGTAGATTTTTCGGGTGTGACCCTTTGACCCCTAAAGCCATAAGAGATATCTGAAATCTAATTGAAAAATGCGGACAAGGATTTTGATCATAAGGAATCCAATAAAAAAAATCAAAATCTGACTAATAGTAAAAAAAAATACATGTATATATAAAAATGGGGGAGTGACCCAATATTGTACCCTTTAAACTTCAAAACTGTAAAAGATAAGCATACTTTATCCAAACAAATTTAGATAGAATTTCAACAGGATTAGATTGCATGACACCTGAATCATAAAAATCGGATCAACAATTACTTTTCCTATCAATTTTAATGATAACACTCATTTCCCCCGTTTAGCCCATTATTTCCACAAGGAGAGGGTTGCAATATAACTTCCAAAACCTATAGGGCCCTCCGCCATGTCCATATCACAATGTACCAACGACCACCGGATATTACGACTATTGAAGCGGAAAATAGAAAAAAATATATTGAAAGAAAAAAATTACAATGCAATATTTCCCCCAATTCTTAACAATGTAGATTTTCAAATAAAAAAAAATTAACTTCGACTACTGCTGAAAAAAAAAACATTTTCGTGCATGCCTGATAATAAATTTTGAACTCAACATAAAATCCCACTCCCCCACCCCCAAGAAGAAAATGATCCATGCCTTAAGAGTCAGCTTAGTCAGATTTGAAATTCACTGTGCATGCTTGGACTTAACCACCCCTATTATCTTTGCCTAGAAATACTAAATAAACACTCATATTTGTAATGTTTTAATTTTCACAATAAAAATACATAAACAAAATACATGTAAAAATACAATAAGGGCAAAAATGAACATAATAAGACTGGAACCTTCCCCTTTTTCTGGACCTCTCCTCTCCAGATTAAAAAGTGCATTCGATTTGAAAAAGGAGCCATTTCCTTTTATTTTCAAGCATTTTAACTCTCTATTTTCTAACCCAGGAGGACAGAGCATGCCTATATCTACAATAAAATGCAACATACATTGTGACAGCATCATCATCTTATCAGCTTTAGAAAATGTAATAAATATACATGTACATGCATATATATACATTTGTACAGTTAGGTCCAGTATCTTTAATTGGCAGATAATCAAGTAATTGAAAGGAAAAGTAAAAAAATGCAATTATTATACAATTTCAAGAATGTAAATACATGTTACTAGTATTTATCCATGTAAAAAATTAGGAGACGAATACCCCTATACATTTGAATGCATAAATTTAACCCCAAAACACAAAAGACTTTTACTGAAGTATTATCTGAAAGCTTATAACACCTTTAAGTTTTCTGAACTAATGTCAAGTAAAACAAAAAGTTATTGAACAATTTATGTAAATTTATTAAACATATTAACGATACTGTTTGATCTCCTGGCTTACTTTCTGTCTGTACCATCACTTAGTCACATGCCTCAGTTTTTTGTACATATTGTAAATAGTTGTGTTTGTTCATGAATAAGTACGTTATGTACTAGTTAATTTTCTCTGTACCAATACAAACTGGCTGTTTGAAACTAAAGATATATACATAGGTAATTTAACTCTCGGACTTTCTCCCGCCAAAATGTCACAACTTTGATATCAATTCGCCAATCACAGAATTCAAAATTCATGTTGAAAATATCCATAAATTATAAAGAAAATCTGTATAATAAATAGGATAATCAATTGGTTATCTTGAATAACCAAAATATGACCACTCATGCCAAGAACATTTGTATGTGGAACAAGTTGTGCTCACTCGATAAATCTAGGCGTTCTTCGGCACTCGTGATAATATTGTGGTTATTCATTCTTTCCAATTAATTATCCTATTATTCTTTTTCTTTAACTAAAGCATACAAGCTTTATGCATGAAGCTAATTTGAATTCAACAGTATATTTTACAAAACCAGATAAGATTTAGAATTCAAAAATAGGGTGTTAATGGGACATAAGTAATACCCTGCACATTATGGTAAACATATTTCAAAATAGTCAAACTATATTTTCTGTCACTAAACAGCTGTGCAAAGTTTAATAAAAAAAAGTAGGCTGAAATTGCATCAGTCTGAAATTGAATACCGTCATTTGGCATATATTCATAAAGCTTTCTGTCAAACTATCAAGTGGCTGTGATAAAAGAGACAACATGATTTATATATACCTGCCACAAAGTGGTGGTAATAATAACTGCAACAATGTGCAGGAAAGATAAAAGTTCTTTCAGAATTGCCATCTACATTATATCATAACTACATCATGGGCAAGAAGAATATGTTTCTTAAGACAACTTTTCCTATAAAATGCTTTGTCACATAAATCACACTTGTAAGATCTTTCTCCTAAATGCCTCTTCATGTGCTGTTTAAGGTTACCAGAATTGCAGAAGGCTTTACCACAAACATCACAGATATAAGGTCTTTCTCCACTGTGTGTCTTCATGTGTGCCTTGAGTTTACTGTTTGTCACAAAACTTTTCTCACATTCCTTGCAGGCAAAAGCTTTATCACCAGCATGGAGTTTTAGGTGTGTCTTGAGAGATGTGATTGCAGTAAATCTTTTACCACATAAATCACACTTATGAGGTCTTATTCCAAGATGAGTTTTCTCATGCACCATGAGCCTGTATTTTTTAACAAAGGCCACACCACACTGGTTACACTTAAATGGTTTATAGCCCATGTGAGCCATATCAGTGTGTGTCTGTAATCCAACTTTTACACTGAACCCTTTCCCACAGATATCACATTTATAAGGTTTCTCCTTTTCTGACAGATGTGTGTTAATATGTCTATTTAGGTCACCCTTAGCAAGAAAAGTTTTACTACACACATGACACATGAAGGGTCGAGCACTACTTTCATTATGAGTTTTCATGTGCTTCACTAGGGTTTCGATCTTTTTGAATGTTTTACCACATACGTAACAGCCATTGAATTGGGCTTTATTAGGATCCACAGTTTTCCCCTCTATAATGTTATGAATTGTTTTTTGATGCAGCTTTAGATTTTCAATCTGTCCAAAGCTCCTACTGCAGATATAACATTTGTGAGGTTTATCAGTGGCATGTGTTTCCATATGATTGAGGAGATGTATGTTTCTGTTAAATCCTTTGTAACATATATTACATTGAAACTGCTTTAACCCAGAATGAGAATCTCGATGCTGCTTCAAACTTCCTTTTGATAGAAAACTTTTGCTACATAGGTCACACTTGAATGGCTTATCAGAATTTTGCTTCCCTAATTTATCTTCTCTCTGGTGATCAGACAATTCTTCTTTGATTATTTTCTCTGGGGATGAAATTTCTTCTGTTTTGTTAGGGCCTATACCACTCTTAAGGTCCCCAGCTGTTGAATTATTCTGATCG